>CM021102.1:232218904-232303792 GCA_007115665.2 Sequoiadendron giganteum | reverse complement strand
TCCTCATTTGTAAAGAACCAGAATTAGAATCAGAGTTGAATCAGAGCTAGAGAGTAGAAGGCATATAGCATTTAGCTTAGAAGTTAGCTTTAGATTGAGGAGGGAAGAAAACTTTCCCTTGAAAGTTTTGTAAAAGGTTGTTGTGAACACTTTTCATAATACAAAGAGTTTCATTGCTTGGTGATTTCTTCTTTGTTATGAGTAGCTAGCAAGGCCATTTCGTCTTTCCAATTCAAGGTAGATAGAGTAAAATAGATTTTTTATTTCATGCAAGTAGTTGTTAATTGTGGAGTGTGGCGTTGTGATTTGAACATATCTTCTTTCATCCATACCACTAGCGGGTTTACTGATGGTGAGTTCGCTTTGCGTGGTCAACTGGAGTATCAGTACTTAACTTCGATTATGGTTCATATGTTTGTATGCGTCGTATTGACGGTATGAACATGTTGCGTCATAGTTTGAACACTTTTCTCATCCTTTGAAGATTGCACTAACTTTGTGGAAGTTGTTCGAAAGGAGACAAAGCAAAGTTTGGTTTGAAAATTGTTTAAGTCGATCCTCGTCCTCCACCCTTTAGAAGTAGATTTGTAGAATCCCTATCCCTATCCCCTTTAAATTCTGCATTTTCCGAGTCAGTCTAGATACCAGAACAATATTGCCAAATCATTCATGTCCTAATTGCTTCATAGAATCGAACAACTACGTAAGTCCCCTTGAAATAACCAGCAAAACACATCAACCAACTGAGTCTATTCGTGATAAAAGGAACCTTGGAGTCGAACACATGAACTTTCAAGCAATCTTAGCATGTGGGACACTTTGATCAAGAGAGAATAAAGTGACCGTTGGACAACTTTATTCTGTGTTGGCGTTGTCATAAAAAGCACGTCAACACTAGGTAGCAAATATTTGTCAAGCAAGGCATGAAATTTGATCTCTAGAATAGTTCTTCTTCTGTTATCTGATTAGAGCAACTGCCTTTGGAGTGTATGCTACTTAAGCTTTATGACGATAGTTATGTCACATTTGCAACTGCCATGACACAAACACAACTGCCTAACCCACATGCAACCACCAGCTGCTGTATGTAATAGCTTTGCCATTGTGTAAAACCCACGTTGTCTACATGTTTGATTTTGATGAACTCTTGGTTGGGTTGATGATGTAGACTAATTATGTTCCTTATGGATCATACCTCCTGTTTTTAGGAGGCCGTTTGTCTCACACATCTTGGTGTTTTAGGAGATTTGGGTTAAGTTCTCCTGCTTTCTCCTTTAGGTATCATCTTGCTTGCCTTGTTGTCTTTCCCTTGATGCTGATTTGGCAAGAATCTTGTGGTCCTCTTTTTGTCTCCTTGACTTTTCTTTGCAACAATATGTTCTTCTCCAACTCTTCTTTTGCACATAAGACAAAGACTTCAATGAGGGTACTAGTTTCCCTCGTTCTCTTCATCATAATGGATGGCTCATGTAGATGCAAGTTCTAAGAATTTACAACTGAGTGCGTTCACATGAAAAAAGACAAGCCAAGTTTGAAAAGAATTCTTTTCAACCTGCTCCAAGTTGGAAAATGGTCTGTATCTTAGAGGTTTGAGCATTATAGCTTGTTCTTGGAGTCTCTTTTTGCTCAAGTAAGGCCACACCTTGTCTTGCACCTTGAATGTGTGCCCTTCATAATGCTGGTCTTTTGCAGCCTTGGCTTAAGATTCCCTTAATCGTTCTTTTATGTTGAGATGAATTTGTTTAATCCTCTCAATGGATTTTGTTACTCTTCTCACATAGTCTAGTCTTTCTCCATCTCTTTGCTGTCCCAATGTAACATCGTGTGGGTAAATAACCCAAGCATTCTTCAAAATGAGACACATTGTAGGATTGGTGTATAAATGCTGAAGATTCAACTCAAATCCTTAAAAGCTTTCTGTTATAGCTCTGTATTAGCATAACCAAGATTTTATTACTAACTTCTATTTGCCCATTGGCTTGGGGCTGGAAGGATGTGCTTCTTTGTAGCTTGCTGCTCATCTTGTGCACAAGGTGTTAAAGAAATCCCAAAAAATCTTGAATTCTTGTTTGATACAAAAGACTTAGGAAAACTAAAATGCTTTAAAATATTCAAAAACAATAATTATGCTGCTTGATGCCTCTAAATTATCTTCTTGGATGGAATTATAACACACGTCGTGCTAAACTTATCTAAAGCAGACAAGTAGTCTATCCATTCTTAGACATAGGTGAATTCCTAGAAAATCCGTAGAGATGCTCTTCCATGGTCTAGTAGGCAGAGGTAGAGGCATCTACAATCATTCTTTCTGGACTTTCGGTTTTCTTGTGGAATATAATTGACCTCCTCTAATGAACTTTGAGACCTCTTCCCTTGTTTTACATTAGTACATGTACCTTTGCAAACGAGCCATGACCTTAACAACACCAAATTGATGGGAAAATTTGGAAGTATGCAACCTCGACCTAACAATGTGTCGTACACTTTCTTCCTTAATGAAATGACCACAAAGTTCAACAAAAGAAATGAGTTCCAATAATTACCTTTTGTCCCATTAAAACTCCAAGTATCTTAATACTTTGTTGATTTGCACCCACCATTTGAAAAGTTGGTGGCCAAATGGTCGGCTTGCCAAGACTTCTCCAAGTGTCTTCTGGAAGTACATTCATGCTCGACCTGCCGTCAACAATTGTATTGGTGAGATTCCTTCCAATGATCTCCATGTTCACCACCGCTGGTTTCTTTCTCGTGTTAACTGCTAGTAACATTGGATCAATCACTTGGTTGCTCAATAGTGGAGGTTCAATTATTGGTTCTTCATTCTCACTAGATTCCAATTGGGCTGTAGTATGCACCGTCTCATTCTCCCTCGATACAATAGCATTTCAAAGTTCAGGAATACTCTATAATAAATCCACTACTTTAACTGGTACAGTAGCTTGAAGTACTTGTCATGCAATATTTTTCTTGGATTGTAATTGGTTTGTTACTATACTTGCATTTGCATTTGAGTGGCGTCATTTGTTGTCCATAGCATTCTCCACTTCAACCCTTGCTTCATGAAGCCTTTCTTTTTTTGTACATGGGTCCGGATACACAACCTTTTTTGCTTGGGCATGAGTAATGGCCAATACTTCATTATGCCTTACATCAATCTTATTGACACTAGCCTTTTGCTTCGGACATCCGGTGTCTTCGTGGTTTCCAGGTCCACACCATTTGCACGATAATTGCACTTTATCTTGCTTGTTCTGGCATTCTCTCGCAAAGTGTCCCCATTCACTACATTCTCAACATTGTATGATAGGGTATCCTTTGGGGTCAAATTATATTTGGTTACGTCCTCTTTGATTTCGATAACCACATGGAGATGCATTTTGTGGCATCGATGGAGCGGACTCCTTAGCCTATGTAAAGACTACTTGTGTAGTCCTCGTCTTCAAATTGTACAGGCACTTCTTTATTGAATGACCCATAACCTGGCAAATCTCACAAAACATCTTTTTGGGAAAATTACCTTTTGTGTGCCCCTCAATTTTGCATTGAGTAGACCATAGTTTGTTAGTTTCTTTGTTGGTTTCTTTCTCTGCCTTCAGTTCTATCATCATTCAAAGCATGTCCCTTCAGAGTGCTTGTACCATTCTTGATTCATCGTCGCTATTGTCATCCAAACTCCCATCTTCCTCTATTTTTATTTTATTGCACGAGGACATTTTATCTTCACTTTCTATGTCGATTGCCCGATTGTAGGCTTTAGTGTACGATGATGAAGGCACTACTTTCATTTTCTTCCTCAACGAAGGAATCAATCCTTTGATGAACCATCTTTTATTTAGTTCATCGGTCGATTGGTTTTCTAATTTCACCAGTAATGCCTTGAGTCTATGATTATAGGCTCACACATTCTCATGCTTCCCTTGTTTGGTATTGTAGATATTTGCCACAATTTCATTGTTGTCTCAAGATTTTGAATTCCTCTTGGAATGCTCTTTTCAATGCATCCCATGTATTTTTGTGTGTTGCTTCCAATTCTATGTACCAATCTATGGCTATCTCTCTGAGAGTTGTTGGAAATGATCTTAGCCAATACACTCTGTCATCTTGACCATTTGCTGCCTAGATTGTCTCACATGTCTTACAATTCCTTACAAGGTCATTCAACTCGTTTCCAATGAACTTTGGAAGTTTGTGCCGCTCTACATTTGGACTTGCTGGGGGAGTCACCATCTTGCTTCTCTGTTTCACCCTCTATGACGATAACCTAGTTGGGGAGTTTTGATTCATATATTCCGATGCATTCCCTGCACTCTTGGACACACTGCAATACTTCACTCGTCCCTCTTTAGCGTTTGTCACCCTCGAGTTGCCTTCAAGGTCCTTTCAATGCTCCCTTTGTCTTGGTGTTATCGGCTCTAATTTTCCAATGTTTGATTCTTCCGTCAGTGTCAAGTCTTCAATCTGGTGTATGGTCTTTGTCAGATTGTTGGTAGGTTCTCCCTCATCTTCCCCTTCAGCCGAATTTGATGGTATGAATGGTTTTCCGATAGCCAGGTTGGTAGGTTCTCCCTCACCTTCCCTTTTGCCCGATGGTGAACCTCCTTTGTCCGATGGTGATGGTCTAGACAGTTTGTCGATGGCGAGATTGGCGGGGTCTCCTTCGCTTTCTCCTTCGTTCGACGGTGATGGTTTGGATGGTTCACCGATGGTGAAGTTGGTGGGTTCTCCTTCACTTTCCCCTTTGTTTGACAATGATGGTACAAACGACTCTTTGACTTGGTTGGTGAGGTCGGCGAGATCTGTGTATGCTTCATTGGGGAGCGGTAAGTGTTGTGCTATTTATTCACTTTCCCTTTATGCATTCTCTTGTTGTAAAAGTTCTCTTTCTCTCTTGACTACGACTTCTGCTTACGCTTTGGCTTCTTTTGCTCTTGGGTGGACTTGGGCTTTCCCTCAGAAACCCTTCGCTGTCTTCAACTTCACTCCTCAGTCTCCTTCGTTCTCTTTGTTTGATGATCCTTAAATATTGCCTGATCTCTTGATCTTGACCACGTTGTGGTCTCTTCCCACCTTTATTGGGGTCTAAGGGCATGAATCTCTCAAATCTAACCCGATTTCTTAAGGCAACAGTGCTAAAAATTTGTTGCTCTATCTGGTAAATTTAATACATGAATTAATAATGGAGATGACAATGCATACTAGATACATGTGTAAAATATATCTTTATTTGCTTATGAAAGTATTACAGAAGAAGACTAGAGATGGTCAGCCAAGGATCAGAGTTGATCCGACTAGATCATACTACTCTCCTTGACAATACACAATGTATTTAAATGACCCAATGGTTGCCAAGAGCACAACCGTCAGCCAACCGATGCTTATAACTACCCAAAGTCGACAACCAATTAATACAAATAATTAATACATAGTCAGATAACCAATATTACCGAAGCATAATAATAGACATTGTACACCGACTACAACATACCCACTTTGTACTATATCCCATACTCCTTCCATATTAATACTCTTTTCATATAATCTCTCCCATAATCCAAAACGTCACCTTTAATCTACGGAATTGGCACCTATACCATTGCTAGCTATTATTATAGCAAAAAGAACAACATTGATATTTTCTCTCAAAGTATTTGGATCTTGGACTTTGGTTAAGGAGCTTTAGATTTGAACTTGTCTAGTGCAATTCTCAATTGCACTATAAGATTTCTCGGATAAATGTAGTTATGATATTGTTGTTCAGAAATTTCATATGGAATTAGAGGTAATGCTAAAAACTCAAGAAATCATAAACATAAAAAATTCATCCACAAGATCTAAATTTTGAAACTTTGGAATATAGGGATTTCCTCCTCTTTGATCTTTTCATCAAGTATAATGGTGACTTTACCTTCAGCATCAGCTGTGTGATTAGCCATTTTTGTACACCACATTACAAATGTATTTTTCTTTACAAATTTCCCCTTCTTGTGTAATAAGTTTTTAGGGGTTTATGAATGGAATGGAGACACTTAGAATACACAAAAAAAAGAGATCTACCTATAGAGTTAGCAATCATTGGACTCCTTCTAAGTGTATTTCTTGAGACAAGTTTTCTTTGAGATCAATGAACGTCAAATTTGGAGGTGCTTTTGAGCCTCCCACAATAATGGGAAAGCATCAAATCTAGTGACCTCCAAGCAAACTATGAATAACTTGAATGGTGTCAAACATCTACAAATTGCTTGCATTATTGATTGATGACCTCATATTCTAAGTAGCTTGTAAAGAAGTTGTGTGGTTTGTGTATAGTGAAAACGAAAAACGATGATCTCATTTTTCTTGATCCAGGCGATAATTGGGATGAGAGATATGTTGATCCATTTGCACATTGATAGAGTGGTTGATATGTCTAATCCACATATAGACCTGATTTTGATCTCTCCAAAGGTATTGTTTTTACATGATTAGCATATCCTTCTCAATCCACAATATCACTTTCATTAACAATTCTAAGATTTTTTCTTGAGCAGTACATTAATAGTTTGTGTTTGGTGAGGACAACCAACAAATCTTACACCATGCATAGTAATGGAGAATGCTTTTGTCTTTTAGTCTATACAAGCTAATGAAGAGAGAGGTCTTTTTTAGACACTAAACGAAGCCATAGGCCTATGGGATCTTAGAATAGTTGAAATCGAGTACTGAAGAAGGCCTAGCTATTGATTAGATTATGACTCAATTTTCCATTGAGGGTATTCTGAGGTGGAAACATTTCTACATATATTTACTTAACTACAAAATGGCACCAAATCTAACAACTTCCAAGACTTGAGTTTAGTGGGGCACCATATAACTAGGCACAACGATGGCACAATAAATCACACTAAATAAAATTTCATAGATGAATGTAAGCATTTTATTTTCCAAGAAATGTGAATAAATAGAGGTCAAGACAATAACCTAAGAGAAAAGTGCAGTGCCTATATTGTGATGATCTTGTTTTGATTGTCATTTCAATTTTCATATTGGGTCTTCTATAGACTTTGAAAATTCCTATATGTAGACACTTGGAAAGGGACCTTCTTAGCTATAATAAGGGCTTCTTTTATTTTAAATTCAAACATGCAATACATAGTGAAAGATAAAATAAGATAAAAGAGATATAATTGATGAGAGTTATGACTTACTTGTACTCTCAATATAGACCTGCAGTAAAAGAATGATCAAAGAACATGAAAAAACAGGCAAAGGAGCACTTGCTTGGAGACTTGTTGGTGTAGAGGTCTCCTTTGATTGTAACAACCGCATAGAAAGGTTCAATGGCCTATACATGAACCATAGAGGGATGGTGAAGACCTAACATACTAGGTAGGTGCACATGCTTGAGACTTTGATGTGATTGATGGTGGTCCTCTATTCTAGCTTTTGGCATGTGTTTCCATGTAAAATCCCTCACTACTGATAGATAATTTCTTGTGATTATTATTTTTATTTGTTTGACAATGCAAGCATTTGGTCAAACTATTCACTAATCATTAAGCTCTATATAATTTCCCCTTTCTATATTCCACTTTGGTAAGTTCAAATGAATTTCACATTTAACTATATCAACATAATTTCTACGTATTTTGAGATTGATATTCTAGTAATTTTGCAAACACATGGCATACAAGTTCTGCAGTAACAAAAATAAAATGATTATTTTCCAGAATTCAAATACCACCAGAATACAAGTTCATATATTTTTTGACTCGAGGGTTGCCACCTCAATTCCTTTGATTATAGTTCACCAACCGCATATAGCTTGAGCTCTGATTATGGGCTTCCAAGGGAGAACAAGAGGCCCACTGTAAGTGGTCAAATATCTTTAGTGTAGTCAGCCAGTTGTTATATTTCAATACACTATAGTTGTAGTAGGGAATAATTATTGGCATGTGCATTCGGGTAATTAAGTCCCGATTAGTTGTAGCAGGTTGTTATGGAACGTCACGACGGTTGGTTGCTCAACCATTGCCGAACGTTATATGTACTCAGTTTTGTAGTCGGGAGATTTTACTATGATTCGAGGATTGATAGTATTGAAATACTTTGTGATTGTACATGGTGATATTTATTGGAAATGATTACAAGCATCTCATTGTTCAAGCCTATTGGCGTTGTTGCCTAAGCGGACCAGGGAAGCACTCGTTACAATGGCAGCGTAATGGGCTGACCGGCGAAGGAACCCATAGTAACGAATGAAGAAAGAGAGGACGACTTGACATGGGATTTGACAAATCTCTAGAACAAATCCCTACGAGATCACGTACGGAGGCAAGCCCTCAGGCGAGAAATCCCTGAGGCAGTAGTTTGGGATCGACTTGAAGTGAACGACGAGGTTGATCACCTTCTCCACTGCATGCCAAGATTGTTGGCCCGCCACTCTATCATCCTACAAGACCTTCGGGCGGAAGAAGAAGGGGAACACTAAAGGCAGCAAATCTTGTAGCGGTACGAAGAACGAACCAAACGGGAAGAGGAGGAACGAGACACTAGCCGGAGACGTACCTCTGGCAACCAACAATGATCGTGTGAAAGACCTGTAATGCCCGAACGACCGAACAAGGACAAGAACCGAATACCATTCGGGCATGAAGTGGAGGAGGAAAGAATTCGGCGATCATTGAGAGTACAAGAGCAAAAAAACTGGCGGCAAAGATTGAATAGAGCACATCAGAGTTTTGTGGAAGGGAGGGATGAGGAACCATTCGTCACCCCGTACGTAGAAAATATAAAAGTCAAGAAAATGAAGATGAATTGAGTGGTGAACTTGAGAACAACATCCAACGCATTCAAGAGTTGTCCATATCGGACAACGACGAAGGGCTGAGGACAAGGAGATCTGAGCCCAAAACCCCTTGGTAGAGGGAGCACTGGAGTAGAGCCCAAGAAACCCAAGGTGTAGAGGACGCTGACGAAGGATGAAAGAGTGACTCGTATGTGGCCGAGAGTGCAAGTGACGCACCGGAACATAACAGGGAAACCGGTCCAATCGGGTTCAATACACAAGGAGGACAGAGGGGCATGATGGTGACTCCAGAACGACAAAAGTTGCCGAAGTTTACGGGGAATGGGTCAAAGGATCCAGTACGACACTGCAAGACGTGTGAGACAATTTGGATAGCGAGTGGAGAAGATGACCTGGATAACTGGTTGAAAGCGTTTCGGGTGACATTTAGAGACAGTGCCATCGACTGGTACTCGGAGTTGGACCAAACACATAAAGCTTCGTGGAGGGTACTGAAGCATGCATTTCAAGATGAATTCAAACTTTTGAGGGACGACAGTGAAATTGTGGCCGAGATTCATAACACCAAACAAGGGAAGCACGAGAGTGTACGAACATACAACCGGAAACTAAAAGACCTGCTGGGGAAATTGGAGTCACAGCCAACAAATGGCTTAAAAAAGAGATGGTTTATTGCAGGGCTACTTCCCTCGCTACGTAAGAACATGAAGGTGGTACCTCCATCCTCGTACACTAAAGCATACAACCGTGCGATGGATATTGAAAGCGAGAACAAGACATCCTCTAGAGGGAAGAAGCATGATGATGAAGAAAGCGTGGGGGAGAGCGAGGATGAATCAAAAACCGCACAAGCTCTCCGTCGTGACATGTTGAGAATGATGAAGGAACTAAAAGCGGACAAAGAAGGGTCTAAGGAAGCGACCAAACTATGGTGTACGAAATGCAAAATGGAAGGACATATGAAGGCAAATTGTCCGAAGAAAATGTTCTGTGACATCTGCCAAGTTATGGGACACTCCGTCAAGGAATACCCGTACAATTTGAAAACACGGAGTGCGCAAGTGTTCTTCACACAGGGGGAACAATCCACCCCTCCGACCACACCACCTAAACATCAGAATAACAATGCATCCCCTGGCGGCTATCACAACAATTAGAGAAATAATACGCCAAGAAGCAAAATCCAATAGATAGCAAAGGTCGGCCCATGATCCAGTGCCGAAGATGTAATGAATGGGGTCACTTTGCGAGAGAATGCCAGAACGGCCAAGGCGCAGGGGGGAAGTTGTGCAAGTGGTGCGATCCGAGTGATCATGAAGTCACTGACTGCCCGAAGAAGAAAGGTATCAACATACTGGAAGTAGCCGACGAAGAAGTCCTAGCACTTACAAGGGCGCAGACGAAGAAGGCCAACTATCCAGACCCTCGTATGGAGAAAGAAAGACTCCGAGAAGCCAGGGTAGAAGTGGAAGAAGGCAAGAAGCAATGGCAAATGAACGAAGAACTTCCAAAGCGGCTAGTACGTTGTTGCAGTCAGAGTTGGAAAAGAACATTGTACGACAGGTGCTTCACACAACGGTACCAATCAAGGTAACAAACCTTCTACAAACCATGCTGCAACTAAGAGTAGCACTCACAAATGTCATGACAGACAATACTCAGATGGGTCCAAGCAAAGACACCACATAACCGACAGGAGAAACCACAGATCCAACACTACTCGCAATAAGTGGCGGGAGGAAACCGTCTGTCGTACAGATGGAAATCTTGGGGATGAAACTCTCCAATACCTTCGTCGACGAAGGATCGGGAGTTAACGTACTACCTGAGGATACATGGAAGAGCCTCGGGAAGCCCACACTCTGGCCGTTGACATTCCAACTAGTTGGCGCCAATCAACATAATATCAAACCGATCGGTACTCTAATGGCACAGAAAGTGGTGATAGGTATGCAACAATTCCTATTGAATTTTGTCGACATCCCACTAGAGAGAAAAGCGTGCGATGCACTACTGGGACGAGGATGGCTGATTGCCACCAAGGTGAACCATAACTAGAAGAAGAATACCCTCTCGATCGAGAGCCATGGGACGAAGTATATTATTGATTTAAAGAATCAGGCGGTTAGTGAGGACTTGGCGTCTTCAGAATCAGAATCTGACGAAGGATCGGATGTCGATGAAGAAAGGAGGATAATGGAGCCAAACGAGGAAGGCGTACTGGAAATTGGAAGTTGTTTGGAAGATGAAACCAATTCACTGAATGGGTTATTTCACTGGCAGATGGAGGATTATGAAGTTTTCCACCCGGATTGCAACATGCTGCAGATCAAGGAAGGGGAAGAAGGCGAAGATAAGGGCTTGGCCAGTGAGACATTCCCGCCAGAGTACGGTGAGTATAAGGAAGGTACGAAAGAATTAGACGAGACGCCAGCTCATAATCTTGAACAAGACAAACTCATCAAGTATGAGGAACCGACACTCAAAAGGGTGAATCTTGGGGAACAAGAGAAGCCTAGGGAGATTCTCGTTGGTGATGACTGGGACCCCGTACTGAAGGTGACGACATTTAAAATATTCATGGAGTACAAGGACACCTTCGCTTGGATGTACAAGGATTTGAAAGGCATACCACCGGAGCTGTGCGTGCATAGGATTTTGCTCGTACCAGGAGCCCAACCCGTACGGAAGAGACCCTATAGGATGAATAAGAACTATGCCGCGAAGGTACAAGAGGAGATCGAGAAGATGTTGGAGGCGGGCATCATTTTCAAAGTGAATATCAGCGAGTGGTTGTCATCGATTGTCATTTCCTTGAAGAAAGAATCAGAGCAAATCCGGATATGTGTTGACTTCTGGTGTTTGAACGCAGTAACTGTCAATGACCCATTTCCAATCCCATTCACTGACACCATCTTGGAGGAGGTTGCTGGGCATGAAATGTACTCGTTCTTGGACGGGTTCTCTAGATATAACCAAATTTGTATTGCCGAAGAAGACAAGTTGAAGACAACTTTTGTGGTCGAAGATGGAGTGTACGCGTACAACCGGATGCCATTCGGGTTGTGTAACGCACCAGCCACATTCCAAAGGATAATTTTGCACATATTTGACAAGATGTTGGTGGGCAACTTCAGGGCGTTCCTAGACGACTGGTCCATTTTCAGTGACAAGGAAAAACATCTCAAGGCTCTTGGAGAATGCATGGAGAGGTGCAGAGCAGCACGCCTCGCATTGAACCCAAAGAAATGCAGGTTCATGGTACCGCAAGGAAAGTTACTGGGGCATATTGTGTGCAAATCCGGGCTAAAGACCAATCCTGATAAAATAAGTCATTGTGCATATGGAGGCTCCGGGAAACATCACAGGTGTAAAGTCCTTTCTCGGTCATGTCGGGTACTATCGGAGGTTCATCAAGAGCTTTGCACAAGTATCATACCCTCTCGACTTATTGACAAGGAAGGGACAACCCTTCATATGGACGGAAGAACAAGAAAAAGCATTCAAGGAACTGAAGGACCGGCTAATCAGTTCACCCATCTTGGTGTACCTAGACAGAGACAAAGAATTCCATGTACATGTGGATGCCTCAAACTTCGCCATTGGAGCAACACTCGCATAAGTAGGAGCACACGGGTTGGACCACCTAGTATTTTTTGCCAGTCGGCTACTCTCGAAGGCGGAGAATAACTATAGTACAACCGAGCACGAAGCACTGGGGATGGTTTACTCTGTACAAAAATTCAGGCATTATTTGCTGGCTACGCCATTCACATTCTATGTGGACCATCAAGCCCTAATGTATTTGGTGAACAAGTCTACAATCCAAGGAAGAGTGAGTAGGTGGCTACTATTTCTTCAAGAGTTCACATTCAATATCATAGTACGACCGGGGAAGAGCCATGTGATCACCGACCAGTTGTCAAGGATATAGTCGGGCGAACCTGCAGGAGGGGTGAACGAAGATTTTCCCGACGTGCATGTGTTTCAGATTGCAGTACTCCCTTCATGGTATGAAAAGATCGGAGAATACTTGTCCAACTCCACATTTCCAAAGGAAATGGCACTGGCGGAGAGGAGGAAGCTCGTACTGAAGAGCAAGACATTTCACCTAATTAGTGGCTTGCTGTACAAGATGGGGTCCGACCAGATCCTCCGAAGATGTGTCATAGAAGAGGAAATACCAGGGGTATTGGAGGAAGCACATGAGGGTCTGGCTGGTGGACATATGGGCCCGGATGCTATGGCGAGAAAAATTCTCCTGGCAGGACTATGGTGGCCGACGATGCACACAAATGCACGAGAGTGGGTGTTAGGATGTGATACCTACCAGAGGGTAGGAAAGTTGCTAAAGCGGGATTTTATGCCACTCTATCCATCCCAACCACATGAGTTGTTTGAACAATGGGGACTGGATTTTATTGGGCCACTAAAGGTGAGTCACGTACACCGGTGTCGATACATTGTGGTAGCAACAAAATATCTCACAAAGTGGGCCGAAGCACGAACATTGCCAGATAACACAGCCTAGAGCACAACCAGATTCATCTATCAGCAGATAGTAACGCGGTACGGGATTCCAATCCAGATTACGAGTGATCGGGGAGGACACTTTGTGAACCATGTCATCCAGCTGATGACGACGGAGTTCCGGATATTTCACAACCTATCAAGCCCGTACTACCCACGAGCCAGTGGTCAACCGGAGTCTACAATTAAGGTGTTAGTGTTAATCTTTCACAAATCATGTGGTGTAGAGGAAGTTGATTGGGAAGAGCGGCTACCAACCATCCTGTGGGCGTACCATACGACGTATAAAGTGACACCAGGACACACAACTTTCCAGTTGATGTACGACCAGGAAGCAGTGGTACCAATGGAATAGATGGTACCTAGTCTAAGGATAGCTGTGGAGAACCGGTTAGGAGATACAAAGAGTTTGAAGGAATGACTGTACGAACTCAACAAACTGGACGAGCGGAGAGTAATGGCACAGTAGGTCACGAAAAATATGCAACGGAGAAAGAAGCACTGGCACTACAAACACCTTCGGCGAATGAACTTCCGGCTAGGACAATTAGTTTTGAAATATAACGGCCGTAACGAGATCAAGCCGGGGAAGTTCAAAGTACGGTGGTTAGGACTGTTTAAGATCAGAGAAGTATGTGGCAATGGCTCTATAAAACTAGAGAACTTGGATGGATCATTCCTGCTTAATGCAATCAACGGATCAAAGCTGGGAGTATACCAGGAGAGAAAGGAGGCAAAACACACAATAGCCATCAATATGCTCGGCTACGCCATCAAGGAAGATTGGCCTGTGCGGATGGAGACACTGAGGGAGCAAGAATGGGGCTTGGGGGGCCTCGGGTATGCAATAGAGGGAGCCTGGACGAAATCAGGTAGGAACCAAATCATGGAAGAGAGACTGGTGGAAAAGAAAGTGGAAGGAATTGTAGTGCCACGGATACACAAACACCTGACCAATGTAGTGTTTGGGACATTGGCGCTCTGACAACGAATGGGTGGACACTTGAGTTACGTCGCATATAGAAGGGGTATCTGGCACAAGAAATGGATGAAGAGGCACAAAAGGAGAAGGAAGAACAAGTGGCAAGAGAACCCCAACCTGAAGATAATGACGAAGAAAAGGATGAATGAGATGATGAACAATGAGAGGCATACTTCGAAAAGACGACCCCTTGTTTAAAAATAGTGGTCATGATAGAGGATAAATTCATATCACATGTAGACGGGTACACAAAAGAAATACTTAAACTAATGAGAAGAGAGAGAAGGAAGGTGCTGAGGGTAAGGAAAATAGCAACAAAGGACGGACTCTGGAAAGTAATACCCAATCCAGTCGGACCCTCGACAGTGGAAGGCGAAGATGTTGCGTGGTACCAACAATACGGAGGAAGGTATGTCGACGACAGCTATAAAGGTACTGGTCCCGCTCCCTTGCTTAATAAATGGTTTGATGTAAAATACATAGGGACTTGTTGTGAAGAGGAATGTTATAAAAGATTTCTGCACACATGTAAATGGTACTATGCATCTGAATTAAAGGTGAAGTTAGGTGACGAAGCAGGGAGAACAAAGAGAAAGAGAGAAGATGAAGAGAGAGGAGAGAGAAAAGAGGAGAAAGGTGGGAAGAAAAAGAAAATAAGAAGCAAAGGAAAAAAAGAAAAGCAAAAAGTGAAGAGAGAGGAGAGAGAAAATACAAATAAGATGAAAGAGAAATCAAAAGAATTAAAAATTGAGAGAAATTTCGAAAAATTACAAATGAAATGGTCAATTAAAATAAAGAAAACGAAATTTCGTCAAGTCTGAGCCAGCAAGAAGACACGACCATTTAAGAAAATCTCTGAGGGAAATAAAGTTCGGCAAGAAAATACACTTCGGCAAGAAAATAAAGTTCGGTAGGAAAAAGTTTGGCGAAAAATTAAAAATTATATAATAGAGCCATTCAAAAAAATCGGCAAGGGAAAAGTTTGGCGAAAACTCAAAATAAAGAAATTCACTATAAAAGGATGGGCCGCTAGAATCGTACGACATAACGAGCAGGAGAGATTGGCGAAAAAGAAACCGTGGTAGAGAAGGTCGAGGCATAATCCGTACATCGTACGGCTTGATGAAAGTTTGACCGTACAGCTGGAAGGAGAAAGAGAAAGCACAACACGACTTGAACTTGGCAAGGGAAAACACGAGCAAACATAGCCTGGTAAAAGGGTAAGGAAGCACGTACGAGGAAGAGACCACAATGTGCGGCTTGGTGAAGGAAAAGAAAGTTACACCGTACGGATTAACAACAAGACAGGAGGATATGCCGTACGACCTGGCAGGAAGATAGCAGAGCAAGGCATACGACTTGAGGAAGGAGCAGGAAGGCCTGTACGACCGAACAAGGTACAGATTGAGAGAGGGGATCACGCCGTACAATCAAGCAACATCAAGGAGTTCGTATGGCTTGGCACAAGGAAGGAAACCATACGACTTGGCACAATAAAAGAAACTATACGACCTGACACAAGGAAGGAAAACGTACGACTTGGAAATAAGCCAGAAAACAGAATCGTACGACTTGGCAGTGCAGGAAACATCGTATGGCTTGGTAGAGGCTCCATCGTATGGTTAGGCAAATGCATAAGAAGCCACATCGTACGGCTTGGTAGTAACACAAAATATTGTTTTGTACGGCCTGGCAAGAGGACAAGAGAATTCGTACAACCAGGCAATTCCAGCGTACGGCCTGGCAGGGGTTGCATTGTACGATTTGAGAGAAACCCAATGAGGTGCATCGTACGGCTAGATAGAAGCATAGAAAGTCACACCGTACGGACTAGCAAGAGACTTGTAGCACGGCTAGGAAGAAGCGTTGTACGACCAGGACAAAAACTTAGAAAATCTTCACCAGAGCAAACCGTACGACTTCCATCCATTCCATAGTTCATACGACTGGCAGGTGGTTGTGTATAACCCAAGCAAGACATATTCGTACGGCTAATAGTTGGAATTCAAATCAGCAAGGTACGGAGTTGTTTAAATATTCAATTTTTTTTAATACAACAGTTGCCTTAGTTCGGCAGTTGCAACAACGGTCAAGTAGATGGTAATAAAACTAGTGGTGATTGTCGAGACAACACCAAAATGGACAAAGGAAAGAAAATTGTCCAACACAAGCCAAAGGTGGCGTCGGCAGCAGGAAAGAAGAGAATGGACACTGATACGGACGCCATGACCTGGGAGAGCTTGATTGGCAATGAGTGCAAGCAATGGTGGAGGAGTATAGTCGACGACCATACACTGAAGATTGCTTTGAAACATGCTCGAGTAGACAAGGCAGTGTTGGTACCATACTTTAATGCTCGTGACTTTGAGCCCTGGTTGAAGGCCATAGTAGATAATTATTGCCGACATTCGCACAGGTCCATCATAGACTACAGGGGTTGCCCAGTTATAGTTTCCTTCTGGGCACAGGACTTTGAGAGGGTATTTGGCATTCTAGCCACAGGGGCAGGAGTCAACAAGCCGGGAAAAATGAGTCAGAAGCACAAAGAAATACTTATTCAACAGGTTTGTCGGAACGATTTGGTAGTCGAGGAGAAAGACACCATATGGAATGTTGGAAATCGAGGGCTTCGCAAGAGCTACTTGGCGAATGCCGAATGTAAGTGCTTGTTGGATTTAGTAAAATGCCGATTGACAGCAGCCAACCGAGCATCAGATATCGCCATTTGGATGGTGGATTACATGGTAGGGCTCAACGTGGGCAGGGTATACAACTGGGGACGAATACTCTCAGAACGGATGAGGGAATTCTTAGCGTAGCTACACAAGGCATTTTATATGATGCAACACATGATTGCCTTGCTCCTGGATGCAATCCACACACAGGTTCCAGAAGGTCGGTGGGGTCGGCTGTAGCCCCTCAAACATCTAGATCTAGGGTTACCAACAATATTCTACTGGACTGTACTAGAGCTCAAGCAGGTTGGCTAAGGCTCTATGGCAAGAAAAAAGAGGAAATGCCGAGAAGCATCCGTAGAAGAAGCATCGGCATAGAGTGGGGAAGGAGAACGGGAGCACATTGAGTTATCTTCTTTGACATCAGCTGGGAGTTCGTTAGAGGACGAGGAAGTATCTATGGCTGTAGCGGTGCAAACCAGACTGGAAGTAGCAGAAGCAATAATACCCCCTTTTCAGCCAGCAGGGTTCACCTTGCCAGCACCACCAGCGAGTCAAGAGAGTTCGTCGACTATCACTTTCACCCTACCAGCATCATCGTTCTTCAGCGGACAAACATTAAGGGTGGCAGCCTCAGTACCTGGCGCATTGCCAGGATGGGCACCATTAGCAGAAGTGACCACCATATCCTTGAGTTCAGCAGCCTCAGGCGATATAGTACCATCGCCAGGATTCACGGATACACTGCCAGGGTCGGCAACTACATTGCCAGGGTCAATAGAGTTGGTAGTTTCAGTAGAGTGAGTGCCAGGATTGGCAATGGAGGGCCTGCCAGGGACATCACCAGTAGTTCCAACCGAGCCGCTAGAGGCCTCAGGGACTTGGGGAACCATCAAACCTCAAGAGCAAGTACCCATTGTTACACTGCCGGGAGCACCAGGAGTGGTCCAGATTGATAATTGGTTAGGGGCATACGGCCTGAGAGTGGAGGTGGTCGAGACGCCTGATGAGAATTCGCCAGAAGGGGTGGTTGGTGATACAGATGTTGCAAGCTCAGCCATTCAAACCTAGGAGAGTGATACAACGAAGATGACAGAGGGGATGGACATAGCAAGAGAGCTAGTGGAGGAGCAGCTAGTGGCAGAGGAGGTGTACCAACAACCGCCAGTGGCCACCGAGGGGATGAATGTAGTAGGAGAGCCAGTGCAGGAGTAGACAATAGCTGCACCAGATGAGGAGGTTGCACCAGACGAGGAGGATGATGAGGATAGCGAGCCTAGCGGATATGTGGTAGAAATATCACAACTGGATCCATCAGACCCTTTGGGGACAGTGCAGAGGTATGTGGAGGAGCTCCAACACATGGGGCGAGTAATGATGCAGGTGGGGCACATTTTGAAGGACCTCAAAATCGGTCGATCCCCACTAGTGGGCCAGGAGGTGCAGCGACTCAGAGGGTTTGTACAAATAAGGTGTGAGGCAAAGTTCGCTCGCATTTTCACTAGCCAAGGTTGGCCGGCAAGCGAAACCTCAACAATGCTCAAAACTTGGCGGGGTAAGCCACCAAGGATGGTAGAAAGGGATGTTGGAGTCATAGAAAGCCTCTATCACATTGAGCTCGCATTTCGGGATGTCTTCTACAACGTGAAGAGGCAGATATTGTCTGCCGAGTTGGCAGTAGCAGGGAAGGTAGAAGCCTATCAGATGTTGCAGAAGGTGAAAGAGGAGTCCGCCATAACCATGAAGAATCTGCTAACCCAGCTAGCAGAACAGGCTTAGATAATGGGTTCATAGGCGAACCAGATAGCCACCTTGGAGGCCAAGGTGATTAGTTTGGAGGAAGGGAATCGCCAGAAGGAGGAGGAGATCCGCCAAAAGTAGGAGGAGATTAGGCAGAAGGAGGAAGAGACTCAATAGTGAGAGCAGATGTGGGATGAGAAAATAAAAAAATTGGAGGAACAGTTGGTGACCACAAGCTTGGAAACGGACAAAGCCAAGAGCCAGCTGATGGAGGCAGCTCACATGGTGAAAGCCGCCAGGGAACGAGAATTTCTTGCCGATCGCCAGCTTCGTGTACGCACGGAGGAAGTAAAGCGATTAAAGGACCAACACTCTTTTGTTGCTACTCCGACGTCATCAGTTCATCCAGGGACGTCCTCAATTCCCCCTTCCTCTCAGTAGTTTTTGTACAACATCATTTCCTGTTTTTATTGTCTTGTTGCCTGGAAGGTGACTTCTTTCGTGGGGGGGATGATGTAAGTGGTCAAATCTTTAGTGTACTCGGCCGTAGTCAGCCAGTTGTTATATTTCAATAAACTATAGTTGTAGTAGGGAATAATTATTGGCATGTGCATTCGGGTAATTAAGTCCCGATTAGTTGTAGCGGGTTGTTATGGAACGTCATGACGGTTGGTTGCTCAACCACCGCCGAACGTTATATGTACTCAGTTTTGTAGTTGGGAGATTTTACTATGATTCCAGGATTGATAGTACGGGAATACTTTGTGATTGTACATGGTGATATTTACTAGAAATGAATACAAGCATCTCATGATTTAAGCCTATTGTATTGTTCTATCCTATGTATTGCATATAGTTCAGTTTACTTCATGTGTACGTAGTACGTTGATATAAATACCCAATGTTTACCTCGCGGAGTGTTTATATCAATGTACTACGTACACAGGAAGTAAACGGAACTATATGTAACATACATAACATAACAATACAATATGCTAGAATCATGAGATGTTTGTATTCATATCTAGTAAATATCACCATGTACAATCACCAGTATATCCGTGCTATCAATCATGGAATCATAATCATAATGACAACAGTAGTGTCCTCTCCCGACTACAAAACTGAGTACATATAACATTCAGCGGTTGGTTGAGCAACCAACCGTCGCGACGTTCCATAACACCCCACTACAACTAATCGGGACTTAGTTACCCGAATGTACATGCCAATAATTATTCTTACTAAGACTATAGTTTATTGAAATATAATAACTTGGCCTACTACGGCCGACTACACCTAGCAAGGTAAACACCCACAATAATATAGATGACTAGCTCCCTTTATAATCACGAACCATTAATAATATCAAGTTTGGCAACTATTTGTTTGTTTACCTTTATTTGGTATTGTCGGCTATGGAATACTGAAGCGTGGATACAACAAACTCATTATTCTTTGTATGATGTGGGAATACTCCTCTAAAGGCCAGCGCTGTGTCATATGATTCACCTTCAATAATTATGCTTGAAAACCATAAACTGTGTTGCCCTTAACATATAACGCAATATCATTCCCTTAACAAGAAATGATACTTCTATGGCAATTTTATAATAAGGTGGCAATCTAAATAATATCTAACAAAAGCTTTCCTACATGTCCACGATTCCTATAAAGCTAGCATCCTCTTTGTCTTTGACTGTATGCATATTCATTGTAAAGAGGTGATTGAAGAATATGATTAAAATCACCCTTTCTTGTATAAATTCCCAACTTCTCTAAGTTAGCTTAGCCTAATTCCTTCATAGACTATATAAAATTTAAAAAGCACGACTGAAAGGTTTAAAAAATTATTTAGCAAGTTACCTCTGTAAAAACTAGATATTAGATTTTTGGATTTACCTCAACATACTCCATCATAATTTCCTCTAATCAAATTCATGAAAGATCATCAAACTCTAAAATGACTATTCTCTGAAATTTGTCTTTGAAGAAGACATCACAAATTTCTCCAATAAACGTCCACTATGAACTCTGAATTAAGTCCACCTCAAAGATGAACTTGGGTTTTGTCCAACCCACCTGCTCGAGGGTTTCCGTCGTCGAGGTTCCCGAAAGTTGTGCTTCAATTTTTGTTCCTGATAATAAATTTTCCAAGATAATTAATTTCCTTCTCAACTTGCCTTGTATACTTCATCACTAATTAAATATTTTGCCATCATAAAGTCACTTTATTTAATATTTGAGCATATTTATTTAATAAAGTCACTTTATAACATTAATTAATTAATTAAATATAAATGTCCACAATAATACTTGTAGGACAATTTAATATTTAATTGATTAAATTAACTTAGTGGCGACTATTCGGAAGTTGAGGACATTACATGCCAACAATATTTCTATGTTGAAGTTGTTTTGTCCTTAGGTAAAATAGTGAGTCATTGCTAAGACCTGCTGTAAAGCATGTGAAAAATGCATATATCTTTTGTCTTTTTCAGAAATAACATTTTAGGAACCCCGTTTATACACACGTCAATTCCTAGGTCCAAATTCCAAGAAGGCCAACTTTTATGAGATACCAAACTGTTTGAAAAGAAGAGAATCAAGACATGCGAGGGCATCAACTCATGAGTACAGTGATGCGGTTGCTCTAGCTGAACCTACTCCAAACCTACAATTTATCAATGAATGGAAGATGCAACATGTCGACATGCCCCTTGACAATGAAAAGCATTTGTAATCCATTTTATATGTATACACTATAAAGTCACAATTTTGCGAGGATATGGTTTGTAATAACATCATATTTTTATTCCATTATGTACACCAATCACATTAATTTGGCATGTTAAAATTTTTATCATTGAAATGCTCAAAACACTAGGACTCGATTCATTATTTATGAATATTTATGTGCAAATATTATAGAGATTGGAACTAACCATAGGTGTGATAATTGAAATTTTGGATCAAAATGGTTATATATCAGTTTTAAATGGAATGTTTTCTTGTTCTTCTTACGAATGATCAGTATGCCTAACCCATGAGAGAAAAAAATAAAAATTTCTCTTACTAGCAGTTGCTATTAGTCACTAACTTTCATTACTTTTGTGTCCCACTGATTTACTTTGGTCTTTTGTGGACATTGATAAAATCTCTCTCTCTCTCTCTCTCATTTGTATTGACAAAGCTTAGTTTTTTGCAGGGTGATTTAGTCAAGGTTTTCGCAAATGACCAAAAGAAAATAACTTGTGGTAAGCTTGGTTAGAGTTTGTCCTTTTAATTAAGATATGATGTGATTATGAATTGACATGAACAGGGATAAAGTGCTTTTTTTGCCTATCACATTCTATCAGTGGTTGCCATTTTGAATAGACATGGTTCTTTGACTCTTTAGATGGATAATGTTTAATGAAATAAGTCTACTATGTTGGAGATAGTGTTGAAAGGTATACTCATTAAAATCATTGTTGCAACATTAAAGAGTGTTGAATTTTCTGAGATTAACTTGGTGACCATTTGCTTTCCATATAATTCAGCCATGTAACTTTCAAAGGAGAATGTTTATATATATAATCTTATATTATTGTACCTTAATCATGGCTACTACAAATTACCGAAATTGGGCCATGTAAATGAGAAACAAATGCATTAATGTCCTGCAAAACTGAATGCCATGAAAGAATTAGGAAGATCTGTGAACTTTTCTGGGGTAGACTTCCATCCATAATTTTTTTTAAAAGCAGATGTATAATTGTAAACAAACCCATACTGAGCAGTTCTTCTATTTTGGTGTTCGAGATCTCAGTCTGATCAATGTATTAAAATGTTCCATGTGAGAAATCCTAAATAATAGCTTTCACATCAAGCCTCAAGGTATATTAAATATTAACACTCTTTACTGATATGGATATTTTCTTAAATTTTTTAATTCTAAAACTCTTTGCTCAATTTAGATGGTGATTCCAGATTGTGAATTATTCTATTACTAGGCTATATCATATAAGTAATGCATGTTTATTTCTCCGTTTGATAAAGTATTATATACATAAAACTCTACGCTAATTGAATAAATACACTCAATATGCATCAATTAATCTAGAATTTATTAGTTAGGTCTGGAACAATAAATGCTAAATTGAATGCAACAATTAAATGAATTGAATTGCAATACTTAGCTCGATAATTAATGATGGAAAGATGCTGTGCAAGATGTCAGAAATCTGTTTCCCAGTTGGATGAATTTTAAGGCTTGACCTGATGACTGTCCAAAGATCTGAAAATTGACTTTTCTGCTGAGTGGGTCAGATCCATGACAGTGGACTGGATCTCCATGAGTCAGGATCTGTTTTGGCATGCAGAGCTGTTCTGATACCTGCGGATCTTTCCTCACATAGTGCAAGCTTTTGAAAATGTTCACCTTGTTTTCCTATTGTCCAAGTGCTTGTAAGGACTGGCAGTGTTTAGGAGCACCTTTGGGGAATCTGCTGAGTTGTGAAGGGCATGTTCTTCTTAGTTAGACCCCTAGATGGACTGGCTTTAGAACTTTAAGCAAAATGTTGAAGACAGCAAGCAAGCATGCAATGGATCTAGGATGGTGTGGCTAATGTAGTTCTTTGATAAATGCTCTAGATTCTTTTAACTCTCCTTGCAAATCAAACCCTAGATGTGCTTTCTGGTAAATTGTAGATGATTTCAAATGAGTGAATGATTGTCTTTAAATACAACAGCATGACATACAAATTAACATGTTACATTAAATTGGCTCAAAATGGCTAGTGGAACACGTTGACATGGACCCAAATGTCATGTTCCCTTCTTGAGCATAAGTTTGTTGATTACCCTTAGCTTGTTTTTCACAATTTTTGTCGTGGGCAAATGGGGTGGTCATAAAAAGGAAATTAAGTAAACAATTAAATTAAGTTGTTGAAAAGTAACGTTGAATTATAAATTAAAAGACAAATTATATTTAATCATTTAAAGAGTCGTTATAGTGATTAAGTGTCGCTAGACCCTAGATATAAAAAGGTGAGTGAAAAATGACACTTTATCCTATCCTTTCAATGCATTTCCACACATGATTGCCAGTGTGCTTCAGTTGATAAAGATTTTCAGTTTGCTGTTGCATGATTTTGGTGTGAGGTTTCTAGTGATTTATTAGTATTCTGTTTATTGTTACAAGTTTATGGTTTTCAATTTTGGTTTGTGATGATATTAATATTATTGATGCATTGATATTTGTATTTTGGATAGATTATTTATGTTTCTAGGTCGTACTACTGTTGCTTGAGGATATCAGCCTGGCCATCCTATGCAAAAGAATAACTAATGTTTGGTAGGCCATACATGGTGGAAGATGTTAATAATGATTTTGGAAGCCTTCCTTGTCATTGCCGTATAGATTCACACCTTGGACACAGCTCTTTGGAAGTGGTTTCTTTTATTAATGAAGATCTTGGACAATTCACCACCAGATCCTTGTTATCATTGTAATGATCTTGGTCAGTTTATCCACTGAACTGTCATTATTTTCAGTATGTCATCCATCAGCTTGGCATGCATTGTAATCGGGTGATATAGTCTGTTATTTTGGCATTGATGCGTTTCTTCTTGTATTGAGTTAGTTTGATTTGACTGGAATTCGCATATCACTATTACCTATGTTGGCTTGATCGATCCTATGATTTTGTTTCTATTGTAATTTGGTTGGCTGGTCACTATCTTTCATTTTAATTCCATTGTCCTCTGTTGGCGTAAGAACTAACACCTCTGGAGTGTGAGTTTGTATGTACAACTATGCACACTACGTAATGAGTGCTCTTCAAATTAGGAGGGGAAGCTCCCTCGTTGTGCTGGAATGCATGAAATAGAAAACTAAACTAATGTCATATCTTTTTGTTCTCAGCTGGTAGAGGCACAAGGTTAAGAAAACCTAGAACATTGCAGCTAAGTATTTTCTGGTTTCATAGATCATCTAACTACAACTAAGCTAACTTCTTTAAAATCTATCCAGTTTCCTCAAGAAACAGAGCATGAGGAAATGGAGCAGGAATGTATTGTACGATAAACTCTAGGTGCGGATTCACAACATGAAGGCAAGGGAAGCACAACTATTTGCTAATTCGGGAAGAAGTTTATTAAAACAAAAGAATAAACGATAAACTTGGTACAACTTCACAACATGAAGGCAAGGTACGCGCAACTATCTGTTTGGCTGAATGAGTCTACTATAACACACATCAAACAATAAGCTTTAAGTACAGTTTCGCAACATGAAGGCAAGGTGGGCACAACTATTTGCTCTTTTGAATAGGCTTATGATAAACAAAACAAAAGGTAAGCAACTGGGACAGTAGATTGTATTGACGCAATACGCATGCAATAACGATCAAACCAACAATCCCATTTAACTAAGATCGAATAAACACCATGACAATAACATGAAGGCAAGGTAGGCGCAGCAATTTATTATAATAGCAATCACTCTTTGAACAGATACAATAATAGCAATACTACAGGCAAGGTAGGCGCATCATGTATTCTATCAAGCAAAAGTTCTAATTTACAAGGGTGAACCAATCTTGAGAATAGGCATGTTGCCAACAACGCAGCAATTCTCTATCACCAGGAAAAACTTATTACAAATGAGCTGAATGCTCTTATTTATAGACTTCAAGGTGTAGGCAACCCTAAAATCACCTTGAGTCAACTACAGTCTTGCAAGACATGCAAGATCTTATTCCTAAACCCTAATTGAATGAAACTATACAGTTAACTGGGAAACTATCATCAGTTAACTGAAACATCTAATCTAAATGGACAAGGTGCAACATGCACGTCCTTATTGAAAGCAAGTCAACTGGAATGCTATCATCAGTCAACTGAAAGATCTAATCTAAGCTCCAAGTGTTTGTAGATGTTTCCAAGAAAGACATGGCATGCAATGTGTAACAACCAGTTAACTCGGAAAGAAGCCTCGAGTTTAACTCCTGTGTCTAATGTCTATCTTGGAAAAGGTGGGACGCCTTGAACTGAAGTTCACTGACCCTGATCTCGAGCAAGTAACCCCTCCACGAGGTTAGTGACTGCATCACCATCTAGAGGTCGTCACATGTCTCAACTGTCAATTCACTACTTGTCAGTAACTCAAGCAAACCTGAAAATCTCTGCATAGTTAAGCTGGCCCTTCATTGGCTGGTAACTCTGGCGGCTCTGTAAACTGAAGTGATGGCCACTGTTTCTTCTGCAGCTTGACGCTTCTCACGTTTTTCATGCTTTTCTTTATGGAAGAGTGTTGCGTGATGAAACTGCGAACTCTTTGGTTGCGAGAAATGCAAATGAACTTGTTGCACACGTAGAAACCCAACGGTATCAACCCTCTAAACTGGCCTTGGAAGACAATCAGCTATACAAGGCATAAAACCATGTGAACTTGAGTGACTACGCTTGTCAACCTTTCTGATGCACTTGATACAAATCAATGTCAACTTTTTTGATGAAATCATGAATTAAGACTGACTTGGTCTTGAATTCGATCTGTGTGAATTGCATCCGGAAAAACTCGCCTGTTGACTGTGAACACGACTACGTTCTGACAATTTCTCCGGATAACCAAAAATTACTCCAGATAAAGCTAAAAGTACCCTGTCGAAGGGCAATTTTCATGAAAAATTCTGAAATGTGGGTTTTGTGCATAATCAAATTCTAAGATGACCCACAACGTCAGAAATTCGGAAAAATGTGATTTAGGCCCGCATGCAAAAGGTTTTCAATTGAGATCTTAACTGGTATTTAAGGGCATTGGGGCAATTTTTTTCGTGAAAATCTGGAACATGGGTCTTATGTAGAACTAAATTCTAAGATGACCTAGATCGATAGATTTTGGAAAAAATGTGTTTTAGGCCCACATGCAAAGAAAACTTTGGAAAAAAGCACAGTGCTCTAGAATAGAGGCAGCGGGGCAATTTTCACAAAATAATCTAAAACATGGGTATTATCGTTGATGCTGAAATACTTGAACCCAGATGATGCTTTTCTGAAAAATCTACCGTTTTCTTTGATATGTGAAGAAAATCTAAGATGAGAATAGAGGAAAATAAGACAGAAGAATAGAAGTTCTATTTGTTTGTTTTCTCTCTTCTTCTGTAAAAATTAGCCTATGCTTGAAGTAGAACTGATGAAACTTGCATGCAAATGGAAAACGAAGTCTGAAATAATCTTCTCTCGAACAATCTGAATCTGTAGCTACGAAGAACACTGAAATTTGACACCTGTAGCACTTGCAGATCAATTCTATGCTCAAGAAAAGATGTTTCTTGTCAACTCTGATGAAGAATAATGAATGCCATATGCATAATAAACAAGAATTTATCATCAAAGGCGTTTGAAATGCATGCTAAGCATTGGAAATGGCGCTTGAAGTACAACTGGTGCTTCAAAATTCACGCATGGCCTATATTTGGCTTCAAACTCAGTTAACTGGATGTACCATAAACCCTAATTAGGGCTCCACTTTGAAAAATTCAGTTAACTGATACATGCAAACTAATTTTAGCCAGTTATGACCAGAAATAGGTTTACCAGAAGTCGACTTGAAAAGAGTTCAACTGAAGATCTAAATTTAGTAAACTGAAAACTCTTCTCATGCGCACTTCTATTTTTGAATTTAAAAAGGCAACCTTTGACTTTTAGGCGTCCTGCCATACTTAGACATTTTTTCTGAAAATTTGAATCTAGAAACCTCAAACGAAGCTCACGTTCGATCACTGATTCTGATTGACTGTCGCGTCAGATCAATTGGCTAACAGTCCCATCGAAGAGCAAAACCAAATCTGACAAGAAGATTCCTTGAGGTGATAATCCAAAATTCATAAATTTGAGGCTTCAAAAAGATGGGCGCCCCTGGCCTCTAGGGGCGCTTTTTGACCTCAGTGTTAGAAAATTTTTAGGCATTTTCATTATTTTCACTGATAACTTGACCATATTTCACTTGACGTTTCTCGGCACTCGGCAAAACTTCAGAACATGTTGACTGGCTCACTGCGGAGTAGGCTGAGTTCTGAGCAAAGGCCCCTGGAGAGCACTTCGTATAAAAACATAATTTGACCATCCTAAAACATGGGCGCTTTTCCCAACCAGTGTTAGCCATTTCTATAACTGGCCAAAAACTACTAAACTTCCGATTGCAGACTGCCAAGACATCTTTTGACCTGGCTGAAACAGGCAACGGAAAGCTGGAGCTGACATGAACGAGACAAGTATCTGAAATCATCAAACAGATTCCATTAAAGGCCTTAAAACCTTTTGTCCTTTCTGAACAATTTCTGATCAAGTCTGAAACCTCAAATTTGACCACTGATGATGGCAACACAACAACTTAGATTCACCTACTGACAGGTGTGTCGTGGAGCTGGACCAAAAATGGAAACAAACTTCTTGGGTGTCACTTGATCAAAAGACTTCATCTGAAGCCTCAAAAAGATGGGCCAGGGGCGCTTTTGACCTCAGTGTTAAATCACTTTTGTATTTTCCTCGTTCTGTATTGAATCTCCGGTTTCAAGCGATTTACTCCTCCGTTGGACTGGCTGGCTAGCTCATCGCGAAGCAAACAGGATTTCGGAGAAGACATCTTGGAAGAGACAAGTCATAAATAGTTGATCTGGATCCCCAAAATCAAGGGAGCCCCTGGCTAATAGGTGCGCTTTTGCCTTGGTGATCATCTCTTCAACCTCCGTTTTACATGCTCATTCACTCCATCGCTGCTGCCATTTGATAAGTCCTACTAACTGGCAAATAGCTTCATTGCGAAGTAGAGCTGAAGCCGAGAAGATCATCTTGGAGATAGTCAATGCAAAAACTGACATCTGATGCCTTGAATTCTTGGGAGCCCCTGGCCTCCAGGTGCGCTTTTCTCCACCAGTGTTAGCCATTTTTCCAACTAGCTAAAAATCACTTAACTTCCAGCTACAGGCTGCTGACAAATCTTTTGGATTGGCTGGTAGGCTCATCGCGAAGCTGGCAGGATTCCAGAGAAGACATCTTGGAAGAGACAAACCCCATAAAGTTGATCTAAGCCTCCAGAATCAAGGGAGCCCCTAGCTTAGAGTTGCGCTTTTTATTCTAGAGTTAGCCATTTTTTAGCATTTTCACTCCGTCGAAAATCCCCTCTGAGACAAAGTAACTTTTCAGACAAAACTTGCCATAGAAACACCACCGAAGCGTTTTGAGCTTAGATGTCGACACCTGGTCCCTGGCCATCTGCCAATGATGAGTTTAGAAAACCTAACTTCTCACTTGAAAAAACGAAAACTACCCACCAGGCTTAAACTAACTTTTAACTGAATCCGACTTCACCATTGTGATCATGAAGCAAAATAAACCAACCAAAACAAATTTCAGTCAATTCTGACAAGTTTCAATTTTTAGGGTTTTGACCTAAAAATAGGGGTCCAGAAACCCTAATTTTCATTTTTTTAAAATTTTGCCAATGTCTCTATGGCATGACATTGACTCAAAGCCCATACTTGAATTGCCCAAAAACTACGTTTTGACATCATTTTAACAAGGTTTAGACCATTTTAAGCAAAATGCCTTAATGAAGCAAAAAAATTGGTTTGGGTACAACATCCTCATTATATTCTCTGTTTGCACTCACCTTGTCCACATTGGGAACTTGGTGATCTAAAAACTAGGATTTGAGTGATTGCAATTTTCTTTTTTTGGATTTAAGTAATGCCCTATAGGGGATATTACACCAAATTTGGAACTTGAATAAAAAAATCATGAGTTAGATTCATGTTTGCACAAGTGACTTGGGTCAAGTCTACACATGCAAATCTGATCTAGGGTGATAAAAAATGGTCTAGAGATTGGAAATGAAAACTTTGGGATCATTGGTGAAGGGGATTCATGTGTGATGGCATGAATTGAATCCATGTGAGAATATCCCATTTATAAGAAAATTATTGCATTGAGGACACTCTAATCAAAGCAAGCCCAAAACATAAAGGAAAAGTGCAAGGGTATGCAATTTTCACCATTGCATTTTCCTACTAGTTTGATGTGTATGAAAAATACTAGATAGATGCATGTCAAAGTAAAATAAGTAGTCAACATGGTATATTAAATATTTTTAGATACTCAAAGGATACTTGATTTGTTTAAAATAGTAAATCATTCTTCAAAATGTCTTGCTTTGAGTACTCCATTGAAACCTACAAAACAGAGAAAAGCATAAAATGAGTAGTGTTTGTCACACATTTTGCAATAAGAAAAAAATACAGCTTGATTGGGAAGGAGCTATCTTTGAAAAATGTAAAAGTAAAATAAGATGGATAGAGATTTTGCTTGTTACGAAAACATGGTAAAAGGTCTCTAATTATGCAGGAAGATGATTTGACTTTGCTGAAAGCACTATAAGGATTCCATCTAGATATGGATCATAATTTGACTTTGTAGATATCATGATAAGGGACCCTAACTAAGTGTTCAAATCTAAGGACTTCATCTAGATATGGTAATGAAGCTTTGTTTGGTACAAGAAATGATCATAGCAATCATAGTTATCTCATTGCTACCAAAATCATAGATAAACATCAATGAGAATTTATGCCTCTCTTCAAATTGGTTGCATTTGAAGGATGCAAGGAGTTGGAGGATATTACGAAAACATGATAAAGCATTATAAAAGATATCATCGTATAATAAGCATGTGAACACATGAGTAGGAGATAATAATCTAGGCACGTATGATAAGGTTGCCCCTAATATAAGCAAATGATAAGATCATAATGGCCCTAGATATTTATCATGTAAGGAACATAGGGAAAAGGAGTGTAATGTCCTTGGGTTTGCCTCTAATGATAAGGAAACACAAGTATGAATCAATAAGGATAAGCCATGCAAGTGTAATAAGACATGTCCTATGGGATGTAAACAATGTGAGTAATGACATAGGATAATTGTAGTGAAATGTATCTCGGAAGATGTGATCATGAAGATACAACATTGAATTCCATGTAGGCTATAAAAGTATGGAGATAGGGAGTGATCATTGCAAAATTTTCCATCTTGGTACTCATTTGGTGAGTATAATGTCTCAATGGGACCATGCAAATTATATGTGTTGACTTTGGTAAAGTTGGGATTGCAATAAGTGCATTGACATATAATTTTTTCAAAAATGTGTTTGTATTGTTCATCATCAACAACATCAATTATGAGGAGTAGGAATCATGTCATGTCAATTTCATGCATGTAAAGTATGGTGGTAAAACTTGGGCCTTGCCTATATATAATGATGTAAAAGGTGAAAGGGACACTTTCATTTTCATCATCACCCCTCAATGATAATTCTCCAAGCACATCGCAATGGTTGGACTTAGGAGTCGTATTCCTACCCTATTTGATGAGTTTGAGCGTAGATTAATATTGAAGAGTAATTAAAGTTTATAAGTTTCAAAACTTTCTCATTTTTGTCAATTTTTTAAATTGTGAAAAATGATCAAAATGTTGTAAAAATAGTGTGGGACTCTTAATTTTTTTATTTTTTTTTGCAGATTTGATCCCTTATTTGTGGACCTTACCTTCCTTTTGTAAATTTGACTCCATATTTGTGAAAGTGGCCAATAGCTTTGTAGGTATACATGGGACTGTCCTTTGAAGTTGAAATGTTTACATTTTGATTAATTTAGCTTTGTTCATCAGAAAACCCAGAAAGGAGCTGCCAACCAAACACCAAGATTCCAAAAGAAAGTTCCAGAAAAAGCTGAAACATCCTCCTAGAAGATAGGAAACCCTAATTTCCGCTTCTGAGTAGTCTACGGGTCACCAGAATAGACTAACGGCCAACTGTTAGATCACTGCTGAGAAGGGGACATTACAGTCCGCCCTTCTCGAATTTGCTTGTCCACAAACAATTGCAAACCAGGATACTGCAAAATCTCCTCATTCTCCCAAGTTGCATCCTCTAATGGTAAATTTTTCCATTTTACCAAATATTCTCTGATTGTCCTCAAGGAACACTCTCTAGAATTAATAATCTCTTCAGGAACTAGCATCAACTGCCCCTCCTCATCCAAAGGGGGTAAATTAGATGAAGCAACAACGTTATGTCCCAAAGCCTTTTTGAGGCGAGACACATGAAAGACATTGTGTACCTTGTTGCTAGCCGGTAATTCCAACTCGTAGGCCACTGCTCCAACCCTTCTGATGACCCTGAATGGTCCATAGAAACGGGGTTTAAACTTCTCAGCTCCACTCTTTTTGAGAGTAGATTGTCTGTAAGGCTAAAGACGGAGATAAACCATGTCCTCCACCTTGAAAGAGCGCTCAACATGCCGCTGATCAGCGTACAACTTCTGCTGATTCTGTGCTATCTGAATGTTGTTCTTCAATGATTTCAAAATATCCTAACTTTGCTGCAACATATCTTTGGCCTGAGGTGCCCTACTATCCCCAAACACCAAATCTGCAAAGTTGGTAGCCTCATAACCATAGAGGGCTTTGAATGGAGACATCCTAATAGACATGTGATAGGATGAATTATAACAGTATTCCCCCAAATGAAGCCATCTGACCCAAGCCTTTTGCTGTTCTGAAACATAGTTCCAGAGATAACCTTCCAACCATTTGTTCACAATTTCTGTTTGACCATCGGTTTGGGGGTGATAATTGGTGCTCAGAGTAAGCACTGTCCCACTCATCCGGAAAACTTCTTGCCAAAAGGTGCTTAGGAACTTGTTGTCCCTATCACTCACAATGTTTTTTGGCAAACCATGCAACCGAAACACCTCATGAAAAAACAAATCAGCTACCTGGGCTGCTGTAAATGAGCTAGTGATGGCAAAGAAATGAGCAAATTTTGTTAATATGTCCACCACCACGAAGATACAATCTTTCCCTTGCGTTTTGAGCAACCCCGTGATGAAGTCCATTGAGATGCTTTCCCATTTTTGATTGGGAATGGGTAGGGGTTGCAACAGTCCAACGGAGTATGTGTGCTCATTTTTGTTCTTTTGGCAAGTATGGCATTCTTTGATGTAGCTCAAAACCTCATTCTTCAATCCCTTCCATGAAAACCTTTCATGGATCTGCCGGTAAGTCTTAAAGTAACCCTGGTGACCAGCAAGTGGGATGTCATGGAAAGTTTGCAAAATTTTCTTCTTGAGCTTAGAATCGGCCACCAAGAAAATCCTCTCTTTGTAATGTATCAATCCATCAACCACCTTGTACTTTTCATCATGAAAAGTACCTTCAATAATGCTGGTTGCAAACTGATTTTTGGCATAATCAGCAAGCAACAACTCTCTCCAATCAGCAGTAAGCTCACACAATGAGCTTAGATGAGGCCTTCGAGATAAGGCATCAGCCACAACGTTATTCTTCCCCTTGACATACTCAATGTCAAAATCGTAAGCCTGAAGCTTACTCACCCACTTTTGCTGTCTTTCGTTCAAGTCCTTCTGATGCATGAAGTGTTTGAGACTATTGTGATCGGTCTTGACAACAAACTTACTTCCCACCAAGTATTGTCTGAACTTGGCTAATGCATGCATGATTTTAAACATTTCCTTGTCATAGATAGAGTATGTCCTTTCAATGCCTCTTAACTTTCTGCTTTCAAACACAATGGGGTGCTTTTCTTGCATCAAAATAGCACCAACTCCTTCCCCCGAAGCATCGCATTGCAGCTCAAATGGCTTGGAGAAATCCGGTATGGCCAAAATCGGACAAGAACTCATGATCCTTTTGAACTTATCAAAGACAACTCGTGCCTTTTCTGACCACAAGAATGCTCCCTTTTTGGTTAGATCAGTAAGAGGAGCAACACTTTGAGAGTAGCCCTTCACAAACCTTTTGTAAAAACCGCATAGACCCAAGAACCCTCTCAAATGAGTTAGATTTTCTGGAGTTGGCCAATCCACAATTGCCCTGATCTTTTCTAGATCAACTCTCACTCCTGCACTGATGATGTGGCCAAGGTAGAGTAACTCTCCCATACCAAATTCACACTTGGATTCTTTCACAAAGAAGCTTTCTGTCTCAAAGATGCTAAGCACTTCCTCCAAGTGCTTGAGGTGTTCCTCCCAAGTCTTGCTGTAAATGAGGATGTCGTCAAAGAATATCAACACAAACTTCCTCAATTGTTTTTGGAAAGTTCTGTTCATACAAGACTGAAAGGTGGCCAGAACATTAGTCAGCCCAAATGGCATGACTAAGAACTCAAAATGACCATAGTGGCATCGGAATGCCGTCTTCTCAACATCTGACCCCCTCATCTGAATCTGATAATACCTTGACCTCAAGTCAATTTTTGAGAAAAACCTGGCACCATGCAGCTCATCGATGAGCTCATCTATTCGGGGAATGGGGTACCGATTCTTGATGGTGCTTTGGTTCAAGGCACGATAATCCACACATGCGGATGGTGCCATCCTTCTTCTTCACAAGGACAACTGCTGAAGCGAAGGGACTTTTGCTTGGGCGAATGAAACCCATCTCCAAAAGTTCTTTTATGTTCTTCTCAATTTCATCTTTCTGTTTCTTAGGATATCTGTATGGTGTTGTGATGACTGGTTTGGCCCCTTCCTTCTGCTCAATGACATGCTCAAACCCCTTATCCGGAGGTGGTCTTGAAGGTAGATCAACAAACACCTTACTTCTTTTCGCGAGCACATATTGAATATCAGGTGGATAATCCCTCTTTGTCTCAACTGGGCTAGTCGGAAGAACCATACACTCCGCAACCCACTCAACTGCATCATGTCGGATCAACCTTTCCATTCTCTTGAAGGAGACAATTCGAGGACCCCCATTTGACATTCCTCTTAGCACTACTTTCTTCCCATCGGATTGAAATTTGAGCTCCATAGTTTGTAGGTTCAGAGAAATCTCTCCAAGAAATCGCAGCCATTGAATGCCAAGAACGACATCCGTGTCTCCAATGCTAACAACATAGAAGCATGGTTACCCAACTGCAAGGACATGTTGGTAACTTTGTGAGTGCAAGAAATGTGAAACCCGTCAGCAACCATAACTTTGAAGCCTTCAAATTCTTTTGTCTTGAGTTCCCTCTTTGCAACCACTCCATCAATGAAGTTATGCGTTGCTCCTGTATCAATCAAGGCAACCACACGATGCTTCCCAATCAAGCCACGAACTTTGAAAGACTCATTCTTTTGGAAACTTGAGAGCTGGGCAAAGGTGCCCTCACCTCCTTGCTCTTCTTCCACCTCTTCTGGCTCACGATCTTCATCACTTTCAGCAAATTCTGAGTGCTGTTCTAAGTGATCAGATTCTGATCTGTAATTAGAATAGGCCTTCATATGGTTAGACCGGCCTCTTCCATAGCATCTGTGTCTTTTTGACCAAGGTTCTTTGCATGTGTAACATTTCCTTTCCTTCCTAAGCTTTTCTCGAGCATCATCATCCAATCTAGGAGGAAACTTCTTATGCTGATTTGGAGGATGCCTTTTGTCTTTTCTATGAGGAAAAGGCTTGGACGGAAACTTGGGCCTAGGTGCGGACAGCTCCATGTTTCTAGCCTTCTTGATGGATTCTTCAAGGCTTGGTGGGTCAAAAGCCTTTACCCATCCTTTCAATGGTTCCATCAGTCCTTCAGAAAACAACACCACTAATCTTCTTTCGGTGATGTTGGGTACCATCACGGAAAGCCTTTGGAAATCTCCGATATATGATTCCAATAAACCATGTTGTTTTAGTTGAGCAAGCTCCCTGAATTTCACCTCAGGATCCTTAGTGTCAAATTTGTCGATCAGCTTGTTGGTGAATTCCTCATACGTTCTAATTAGGTTGTGGCCAAGGGTGACCAAACCATGATACCACCACTCATGGGCAGCACCTTCCAAGTGTAGGGTGGCAAATTTAACTGCGTCCTTCTCTGCCATAGGTCTCAAGGATAGGTAATTATCTAGCTTCTGTACCCATGCCCTAGCTGTGCATGCATCACTTCCATCGAAGTGGGCCAAGGACACCTTTCCGAGAGCTTGTTGGTAATCCGTTCTAGGACCCATAGGAGCTTTGTATTCAGGTCTTCCACCATTCCTTCGGTTCCTTTGATTCATGAATTGATCAAAAGACCACTGTTCCCTAAGATTAGGAGGGAAGGAGGCATACTCCAAGTAAGCCTGTCTGGCATCATCTGCAAAATTTGTTGTAGCTTCAACTTGAGGCTCTTCTCTTTGCGTGAATGTTGAAAAAAGTGGCCTAGAGGCTGATCCTCTAGACGTGTCTTCATGTTGGCCAATGGTTCTGTCTCTCCCACTGCCATTGTTCCCATTAACTCCACTATTTTCACCATTAGTGATGTTTTGATTATGGGGTTGATTATTTGCAGCCTGCTGATCCATTCTTGCAAGTAAGCGGGACATCATGTCAATCATCCCATCAAACTTCTCCATTCTGTCATCTCTCTCATTTGTGGCTTGCTTGTTGCTGTCTGCCATCTCCCCAACTGCTTTACCCCTGTCAACTGCTTTCCTTGTTTCTCTGAGTGCCTCAGAGAAAGTATTTGCCTCTGGTGTAGACGAAAACTGATATTGCAGATTTCCTGCCTAACTTCTGGTGTAGTATTTGTGGGCTTTGTCATTCATCGGTAGCTGAACTTTGCTAAACACAGGTTGGCAGAATCATGGCTCTGATACCATTGAAATATACCGGCCAATTTTTTTCAATTTTTCCACAACTCAATTCACCCATTAACGTTAATGAAAACTCAATCCAACTGAAGGGAACCCTTTCCTCTGATCAACCCAGATCCCAATGCGGGCAAGGTTGAGAGCATACTCGAAAGGGGATCATTAGCATTACTGAAACTTGCTGAAGAGTAATAAAAAGGAAATATAATCACTCAACCACTTATTCAACGGGAGGACTGAAATGGAAAGTACATTATTGAAATTAAGATGCAACTTGACTACTTATTCAGCAGGAGCATGTTGACGGCTTAGCCGATCAACAAATGATGAGATAATGCATTACATTAAGCAAATAGGCGGCAAGCCGGCCTCTTCCACTTGTTCAGCGGGTGATGCAAGAATTAAAACTTGAGCTACAGACTGAATGAGGCCAGTCTCTTCCACAATCGTGGGAAATGGAAAACGATCAAGAATGCTGACAGTACTACTGTTCAACTTACAATATTATAGAATCGCCTGCCATCAAGAAAAAGTATATGATGTTGCAATAAAATGGAGAGACTCTCCTAACACTATCTTGACTTCCCAAACTCAAATCCTAGCTCACAAACCCAAATTTAACAATCTGATTATGACAGACCTGCACTGAAAATGCATGAACAACAACACAAAAATTCACTAGAATGTTGATAACTCTCTCAAAACCCACTCAAATCACATGAGATAAGATGCAACAACCTCTAATGCTGATGGCGCCCAAGATGGAACCAGGAAACCACCCCAAATGCTTCATATTTATTTTGCATGCAAAACAATGCACTTCCAGAATGGTACGACCCTCAAGGAGGGGCAATTTTGCATTATAAAAATAAATACTCAACCATAAAATATGAAAGTTGGTGGAAGGGGTCACCTCAACCTGCCAAACACAATCCTCAACTACCCATAAGCAAAATAAAATCACTTTTAAACATATAAACAAAAACCTAGTTCAACCACAGTCAATACAACAACTATAAAAATCGACTGAAACACAAGAACTCGATTACAAAATGCAAGAAAACTCTACAGGAATCTATTCTCAACTAGTTGCTATCTCTCAAGCAAGAAGTTAAGCCAGCTAGGAGGTGTGCATCCCTCGAAGCAACTCTAACACCATTCCGACAACATAACAGTACTGAAGACATAAGATGATGAATGAAGACCCAACACTCCCCTTTTATAATTTTAGCCAAGCATCTCTAGAACCTTCCAGAAGGTGCACCCTGTTGATGTGTGTTTTATGACAATGCCAACATAGAATAAAATGTCCAACGGTCACTCTATTCTCTCTTGATCGAAGTATTCCGCATGCTAAGATTGCGTGAAAGTTCATGCGTTCAACTCCAAGGTTCTTTTAATGCGAATAGACTCAGTTGGTTGATGTGAATATGCTGGGTATTCCAAGGGGACTTACGTAATTGTTCGATTTTATTGGCTCAAGCAAATGAAAGGTTTTGACTATGATGCTCTAGTATTTGAACGGACCGGGAAATACTGAATTTAAAGGAGGTAGGGGTAGAAATTCTACAGTCTATTTCTAAGGGTGGAATGCAAGGACTAGCTTTAACAATCTTCAAACCAAACTTTGTTTTGTCTCCCCTTCGGACAACTCTGGCAAAGCTGGTGCAATCTTCAAAGGATGGATAAGATGTTCAAATTGAGATTCACCATGCGCACCCCTTCACAACGAAGCAAGTGGGCACACTAATCGCAATCGAAGTTAAGCGCTGAGATTCCAGTTGACCATGCAAGGGGCAAACTTACTGTCAGCAAGTCCGCCAGTGGTATGGATACGGGAAGATATGCTCAAACCAATGTCACATTCCACAATGAACGCTACTTGCATGAAAACAAAATCTAATTTACTCTACTCTATTCGAATTGGAAAGACGAAAAGATCTCGTCAACTGCCCACAACACAAAATGAAGTCACCAATCAATGAAATCCTTATATCATGAGAGTCTTACACAACAATCTTTTGCAAAAACTTTCAAAGGGAAAGTCTTTCTTTCCTTTCCAACTAAGCTAACTCCTAGATCTATTTTAACTTCTATCTAGCTCAACTCTATCTCTAATTTCTGTCTAACTCTGATATCTTCTAACTATTTTACAAATGAGGGGGGATACCCCTTTTATATCTAGCCCAGTCCAGTGGACGACTTAGATCGAAATACAATGGAAGGCTCAGATCGAGCCACCTAAGCCCTGATTAGGGTTTCAGCCCTAAAAACCGCCACTGAGAGGAGTGGGGCAATGAATGCGCCCTCCACTCCTCATCAATGAACCACTAACCGCCATCAATGCACGTCGTTTCCCTCCAGAAGGTCATCATCCAGAAGGGCGTTTCCTTTCTATTTCTCTCTGGTTGCAAATCTAATGAACCTGGCCAATACTGTCTTGACTTCCTGATCCGAAATGGGAGGAATGTGATCTAACTGGAATTCCAAAACTGTAACTGTTTGCCCGTGCCGGGCACATGATTTCTTCCAGGCAACAAGGGCGACCTGGGTGTTTTGTATGATACTAGAGAACGTAGCAGTGTTCTTGAAATCATCCTGTGTGAAGGTTTTCACCTCAGAGAAGAATGGCGTCAATTTGCTCTTCAATCCATCTGTAGTTACCTCTTCAGAAGTCAACCTCTTGGCAAAGATTGCCTCCAATGTGTTGAGAATTCCATCTAGGATGTTCGTCATGGCCTTTCTGACCCTGACAGAATCCGTCTGTGATGCATCGTAGAATCCCCGGCCTGTGACTACTGAAGAGTCCCATCCGACGAAGTCGTATCTATCCCCCTGCTGAATAACACCTCCCTCAACCAAAGTCTGTTGAGGTATGCCCATCAAAGCCCCTAAACGGAGGACAACTCTCGTCTGATAGATACGCGCTTCACCCCAAGCATGGTTAACTGCATCCATCCTTGCCATAATATCGGAGGCTTGCCGATAGGCATGTGCAAGATCCTCCATAAACTTCCTTGTTTCTGCACGGACGCTGGCAACCCATTTGTCTGCCTACTGTGCCATTCTCTTCAAATCCTCTAACCCACTGATTGACTCCCTGGAAAATTCAGCTGGAAGTTCAATTGCCGAATTCTCTTGCCCACAAGGACGAGACAAGTGCTGCACGTAGCCAATCAGTGTCTTGTGCTCTACCTTCAATTTCTTGTATTTGCCCTCAACATAGGACAATCTATCCTTGAGTGCTTGATAGGAATTATCGCACTCCTCTACTACTTGTGCTCCAGTAGGGCGGCCAAGTTCTATAGTTGTAACAACATAATTTTCGGGAACGGCCTCATCCCGATCACACTCTACCCGAGGCGCTGCCACATGCAAAGTTCGAGACCCATCCTCATCCGTGGATATTTTAAAGAACTTCCTGGCCTTTTTCTTTGCTGGGGGTGCACTGATCCTCTGTAATAATTCCTCCATCTCGGCTGCGGGATCGGTCTCATCCACAGGATCATGCCTCATTCTATCCCTTAGCCATTCTGGCACCTCCTGTCGTGTGTCTGATATAATAAAAGGCTGTTCTACCTCAGCCTCTACCTCGTGAACTTCATTTCTGCCTTCGCTTCTGCGAGGCTCATCATTATCAATGGGCTCAGTGTCTCCTGAGCTCTGGGCATCCTGATCGGAGGCAGCATCATCCTCAAGAGCTGCCTCAATCTCCTACTGAAACTGAGTATCAGTAGCCGTCCCCTCATCTGTCTCTTGCTGATTTTCTTGTTGATTATCTTCTTGGGGCATGTTGATGCTCTGACCCACTGATTCTCTGGGCGGTGGCTGACTTGCCACTTGCATTGTCTGCTCTACATACAATCTCTCCCTCTGATCAACAAACAATGACACCTCCTGTAAGCTTGGAGAATGTGCCCGAGATGGCGTATGCAAGGACTCCTCAACTACCATAGGCTCAGGTCGAACTGGCTCCTTTCTTCTAGGGTCTGGGGTTGGATTACTCCGTCTCCTCTGATTAGTTGCTGGTAATCTGTTGTCTCCCATCAAATTGTACGTGAGGGGAATTGACCTCCCCTTGAGTCGGCTGACATGCCTCTCTATCCAACTCCATGTAAATGTCAAGACTGGGATACAAAGTGTATCCAAGTCAGTGATCTCTGGCTCCGACCAATCTGGGAGTGGTAGGGGCGTATCTCTCACTGTTTCGTAGTCAGATTGTACTACGTTTATGTCTTCCTCAATCTGATCTGGTACTGGGACAATCTCGCACTCTTTGACCATCACCTACGGTATCCGAGAGAACATTCTTTTCCTAACCTCGATCTCATCCATTGCACTGGCCCAAAAGTCCTCGATTTGTGCCTTGTGCCTGAACTCTTCTGTCAATATCCATCTGATATTTCTGTGGGGATCGTGGTAGTGCCTGCTGGTGTGATAGGAAAGGTGAAACAATTGGAGCTCCGCTTCCGCCTCCCTTGCTGCTTGCAACTATGGGCAGATTTCATCTGAATTCCCCATGGTGATTGGGAATCCAAGTCCACCTTTCTTCTTCTTCTTCTTCTTCTTCTTCTTATCATAGGCAATTAGTTGCCTAGATACTTCCAGCATCACTATCCTGTTAGTGGGATACCGAGGCAATCTATAAGGGTACGAAGAGAATCCTTGCAGCCTTATGTAGGTGAACTTTGGAAATTGGATAAACCAACATCCGAATTTCTCGATCATTTCCTGTGCTTCCCTGGATATTCTGTGATGGGTTCTTTGCTGCAAGGTCCTCGTGATATGCATCGTGAAGGCGTCATTGACCCTTTTGTAATTAGTTGTGCTTGTCAAATGCAACTGTGGACAAGCCTCATGTATTCTAAACTGATGGGAACCACATCCAATTGGTTCCTTGTAGGAGATCCCTCTATACTTTGTCATGCGAGCCAGCATATAGATAAGGTAAGAGCTCATATAAAACATTTTCGTTCTCCTTACCCCACGGAGTTGCTCATGAATGCAGTCACTGATCAATAGTGCCCAGTCCATGTGATCTTTGCCCTCTAGTACCAAGTTGACGAAATAAAACATCCAAGGTTCAAAGATGAACGCTTGGGGGCATCCTCCAACTCTGCTGAACATCATAATCAGATCACCAAACTCTTGCCTCAAATCTTCTGAGACTATCTGTTTGGGCAATTTTGTACGAGTTGGCTTGGGTTTGATCATCCACCTGGAGTTTATCAAATCAGCACACCGGTCTGTTGTAGACGAATACATTCTTTCAGCCCTCTCTTTCGTCTTGTAGATCATTTTCTCATGGGCTGGAATCCCAAATGCCTCTTCGATTGCCTCTGGTGTTAGGTTAGCCAATACCTTGCCATCTGGCGAAGTGACTGTCCTTTGTTCTGCATTGTAGTGGTGGGCGCATTCCATGATGAGTTTTGGGCACCAGATAGCTGGCGGAAAGTTGGCAGTTGCATACAGTCCACTTTTGACAATATTGTGCGAAGTCACTGATGGGTGATGGCCTCCAGTCCCCATTATCCTCCTTCTGAATGCCTCCATGTTGAACGATCCCAAATTTGTGTCAGCCAGCTTGCCTAGCTTTGATGAAAATTTTGACTCTGGCAAGAATGACTTGCTTAGTTTCTTGATCACAGCTTGTCTGGACTCGGTGTGTTTGTTTTTGCCTGCAGCTCTTCTGCTTGATTCAGCCATTCTGCAAAAAGGCAAGATAGTTAGACAACAAGATTTTAATAAAATAAAATAATCACCGTTGAGGGTGCCAGCAGATTTTTAAATAAAAAGGCTGCAACACTTTTTTGCCATTTCCAACTGCAAACCTCAACTGTCTTGTTCACTTCAACGTATTTAGAAGTCTTTGTGAAATTTCTGTACTTGCAGCAGTTATGAAACTTCTTTTCAAATCCGTACTTCTCCTTTATAATGTACTTTCAGCAACTCCAAGGCTTTTCCTAAATGCGTTTTCAGCAAGCTTATGAATTCGAAATGCAGCACTTCACAAATGTCCAGACTTAGCTTCGTTTATCTCAGCAGTCGAATGAAACCTCTTCACAAAGTCGTACCTTCTCAGCCACTGTAGCAACTAGCAACTAGGAAATTCACACCTCTTAGCAACTGCAGTCTCAGCAAGCTAAGTCGTACCTTTCAATTTCAGCCACTGGAAACTAGGAAGTTCGCACCTCTCAGCAACTGCAGACCTCTTCAAAAATTCGTATTTCAGCAGCTTCAGCAACTTCAACCTCTGCAAATTCGTACTTCAGCCTTAGCAAATATTTTGCACTTAGCAACAGGTGAGAGCAATGAAGAGGACTTCAAAATCTTATAGCTAGGTCGAATTCTTGCAGAGGCTATACTTAGCACATTTTCGAATTCCACTTTCCCTCTCTTTTCTAGTCGCAACACTTGTCATCTGAGGCATCGGAATCTCAAACTTCTAGAATTATGAATTCATCATCTCTGCACAGGCCTACCTCGTTGCATTTGATTCTTTAAAATATTAAATCACTCACTTCTTTGAACAACTTCGAATTGTTTGGCTAAGTATTTGATCTCACCTTCGCTTTGGCAAAATTATCCAGTTTAAACCTCTAGCGAAATGCTTCTCATTCATTTTATTTGTTTGCCTTAGAGAAATTCCTCAAATTTGCCTTAGGAATTTTATTTAAAATAGGCACTGGGCAAAATATCCACCGAAACGATATGAGCGAGGCGTGGAGTAAGTTTGAATCATCTTTGGATCGAAAACGTTCAGTACCCGGAAGAAAATTCTTTTCAGAATCCATCGTTTTCATGTGTATCCGGACGAAGGGGTACTTTTAATTTTTATTATTTAAAAATAATAAAATGGCTAAGGTTTATTTCTCTTCACATCCGGATGTCTTCCACTCCCGCAATCTCAAGTTTCTCTGTCTCGGCATTATTCCTTGATTTTCCCTCTGAAGAATTTCCTCTCTGAAGACCCTTTTACTCTAGAAATTTTAGCATTACTTGTAGGCGTATTCTTCATTTTCTCTTTAGAAAATGCCTTAGGAATTATTTTTAAAATTTAAACTTTATCTTCTTACCCTCTGAAGGGCGCATTTAGCATGTCATGCTTCCATTCCATTCCTTAGGCAATTCCACGCCTAGACTTCCTTTCTCATACTTAGCAATTTTCATTTCTCAAGTCCCCACTCACTTGGGCGCATTTGCTATGGTGAGGAGGGAAAAAAATCAACCCTTAGCCATTAAAAAAAAAAATGCCACCCTTAGTATTTCTTTCCCCCTTGGCGCACTTAGCATGTCATGAGGAAACTTGGAGCACATTTTACCATCTGAAGAGGAAAATATTCAAGTCAAGCGCATTTCCTTAACACCTTCCACGTTTTACCTTTACCTTTTACCTTGGGCGCATATGCTATGGGGAAGAGGAACTTGAGGGCGCATATGAGGGTGTTAGAAGGAATTCCCACGCCTTGGGTGACTCTTCACCTTCCCTAGGCGCATATAGCCTAGGAAACTTCCATGTTGGGCGCATTTCAACTTTGCAAAGGAAAGCGCCATCATCTAATGACCCTTCATCTCCCTTGGGCGCATTTAGCCCATGCAACTTCCATTCTTGGGCGCATATGCTAGTGTTAGAAGGAATTCCGCCCTTATCAAGTGGCTCTTCATCTCCCTTGAGCGCATTTGCTATGGTGAGACGGAAACTTCCTTGCCTTAGGCGCATTTGGGTTGTGAGGAGGAAAAAATCCACGCCTATGGTGACTTTTCACCTCCCTTAGGCGCATTTAGGGGTATGAGGAGGAAACTTCATGCCTTAGAAGAATTTCTATGCCTCTTGAAGGCGCATTTCTCCTATGCTCAGGGAAATCCCACACTTAGAGATTTTTTTGTATCTTTTATTCCTTCTGGGCGCATATGACATATCTGCATGCCAGTTATCACTTATAAGTTTCCAACGCCCTAGCCATGCCTTGGCTTTCTATTTTTAGTAAACTCGAAGAAATTAGGGTTTCATTGCATCTCATCTCGTTCTGAGTTGGAGGTGGTATGGCTGTGCCTCCACTTGGTTTTGCTATCCTGTTCACACCTTATCTGGCACAGTACATACTACTTTTAGCCATTTGCTATTTTTAGCGATGAGGTGACTTACTAAAAATAGTAAGTATTCAGATCGTGCTCAAATTTTGCCAGTAGGTAGCCTAAAGGATGCTGATCCCGGTGGCGTGCTTCGCTTTGACATCTCTGCACTTTGTTCCATCTATTTTTAGACATAGCATGGGAACCCTAATCTGACTTGCCTACGCTCCTGACTGCTCTTGATTGCCTTGATTTCTACTGTTTGTCACTCTGCTCGTTGAAATGAAGTGCTAGGTAACCGCTGGGCTGAAGCTGCTATTTATAGTAAGTGTCCAGAAAGTGGTCCATCGGACGTCGGATGAGTTTGCATGTCACAGTGCCCGTGGGATCTCAAAAAACCCAGAAAAATCCAGAAAACTGGTCAACGTTCCGGCACTGGCTAAAAATAGTAAGTCCCTTAAAACTGATTCATTCCGTTCGCATGTCATACCACTGCGAAGCTCTCGCAAAACCCACATGGAATATCCGGACATGCATTGAAAAATTCTGCATGCAAACCCTAAAAGTAGCCTCTGAAGACTGTACTCTGAAAGTCCTTGTCTCGGTTTGCATGTTATACCGTTGCGAAGGTCTTGAAAAACCCAGATCCATTCTCCAGTCATGCGTCGGAGAATTGTATGTTTAAGCCCTGAAAACAGCCTCCAAAGGCTGAATTGCTAAAAGTAGCCAGTTGTCTGAATCTATTCAAATTTCATGTGTGGATGTTCTGAAGCTGCCTGAATGTGTTGAAGTAACTAGAATCCCGAAATCCTGAGGAAAAGACCTCAGATTAGGTACTTACTAAAAATAGTAAGTTGTCGGATTTCAGTAGGATTTCAGTGGGATTCTGCCTTGAGCTTCCTGATTGCACTGCTGCACTTAGATTTCACCTTGATAACTCAACTTGACCTGAAACAAGCCTAAAGGATAGGAACCCTAATTTCGTAGACTTGGCAATCATTTCAATCTAGGTCAAAGATGGGGCATCCTCGGAAGGGCAAAAGATCAGAGATAGAGAGAACCAAAGCCAAAAGACCAGAATGGAGCAAAAATTAGGGGGTCCCCATCTTGGATGGGGTGATGTGTGAAAAGGTCACAACACGCCCCACTGATGGAGTCAACCTAATTCGATGTTGACTAATGACCCTCAAGTGGCGTCCCATTTTCCAAGGCATTTTCATAATTTTTAAACATTTTAATACCTCCTCATATTGGCATCCCTTTTCTCTCCAAGTTGACTTTAATAAAATGGTAAATATTTCACTTAAACCTCCTGATGAGGTGTCCACCCATAAAAGTCCCCTTCTTAAAACAACTTAAGTCATAAAGCTAGACCAAGGGGTTATAATTAAAATAAAACATTATTTTAATTAAAATAACTTATCTCTCTAGAAACTGCATCCAGGAGCTGATTCCAATACTGCCAACTAAACTGTTTGATGAGGAAAGCCAAATGTATTGATGCTATTAGGACCACTGCTAGAAATAGAATTTACTAAAAATAGTAAATCCAAGAAGTTACTCGGATCAAACACGCATGGTATACCATCGCGAAGCTCTCAGAAAACCCAGAAAGGAACCGCCAACCAAACACCAAGATTCCAGAAGCAAGTTCCAAAAAAAGCTGAAACATCCTCCTAGAAGATGGGAAACCCTAATTTCCACTTCCGAGTAGTCTACGGGCCACCAGAATAGACTAACAACCAACTGTTAGATCACTGCTGAGAAGGGGACATAACAAGGTATGTCAAAAAATGGTAGCAACTTTAATATCCCATTTATTTTGGACAATCCTTTTATTGCAAATATTATTATTATTGCAGCTGACAGAAAATTACAAAATATGGATGCCACAAAATGTGATACAAAAATACCTTCATGTGAAAAATACCCAAAACGTTTACTAAACACTTAGTCTTAGCTATGACTGGGAGCATTGAACAGTAGATGCAGAAGGTTGTTGACGTCTTTACAATCACTTTATGTCTGTCACCAACACCTAGCAAACTTGCAAGTGCAAAAGGGTGTTCAGTGTTGTAGGTACGACAACCTCCAACTATTGCTGTGGCTGGAGATTTCTTTGCCAATCCTCCAAAATACTCCTCTAATAAACCAAAAATTGGAATGAACTTCAAACTTATTAACACAAACGTGATTTCTAGATGAAACCACCTCAAAGGATAAGAGGGTTCTCGTCCTCCAATCTTGCATTCCAAAGGTTTTTGTCCTCCAGTGCAATAGATGAACACAAATATTGAAGCTATAAAAAGGTTTGATTTCATAAGCAATGGATGCTTTCCATTGAGCAATGCTCATCCCATTGTAAACTCCATTTTGGCCCCTTTTAGTTTGAATTCTCTTTTCTCTCCAAAATTTTCCTCAAAAAATGTTAACTTAAAAAACTTTAATAAAATATTACATAAGCTCTTATTAGGTCCCATTTAGATGAACCACTTCATAATAATAATATTTAAGTTGTTCTCTTACAATGTTTTAAAAAATAGGACTAAATTAAAATATTATTATTAAATTATTTCCCTAACTTTATTCCTTAACCTATGGGAAATAAAGAAATAGCTATGGGTCTCCCAATTAATTTAATTCTAAAAAGAGGACATGATAGTTCTCCTTTCCCAGAGTTGCTTTCTCCCAAACAATTGCAAATTTAGATGTTCAAGTATCTTTCCACCTTCCCATGTAACATCTTCAATTGGAAGATGTTTTCAATGCACTAGATATTATGTTATGCTTTTGTTCCTCTATCTCTTCTCTTTGGTTTCAATGATGGCTTCTAGAACCAAGGTCAACTTACCTTCATCATTTAGATGAGGAAGCTCTATTGAAGGAGTGATATGCTTCCCAAGTGCCCTTTGAGGCATGAAGCATAAAATAGAGTGTAAATCCTATTATGTTTTGGCAACTCAGGCTTATAAACAATCTACTCAATCCTCCTCTTGATCCTATAAAGCATGTAGAACTGAGAATTGAACTTCTTAGCTCTATTTATATTGAGATGAGATTGTTTGCATGACTATAACCTCAAGAAAACTATAATGCCTTAGCTTTTACCCTAGGACATCAACAAATAAAAGACAATAGAACAATTTTTTTCGTGATACCAAGTGGCATTAAGTAGACTACCATAACACCATTCAATGCACAAGGTGTCAGAGCTATGTGTGATGACACTCTTGGAATGTACTCCTATGCATAAAACACAGTGACACAACAGAGGACTTTAGACACCATAAGACCCAATTCCTTGGTCAATGTGGAATAGGGCATGAAGAAGATATAGTTTCCCCAAAGCCACTAGAACAACCTTCTAACATCCCTACAAACCCATCCTTAAAAACTCATTAGGTTAGGATAAGGGGAAAAACACAAATCGACAATATCATAGCCTTAATCAAATGTCACGCTTTAACCATGACCCTTGAAAGGTAGTGGACCTTGGCCAAGTCCAATACTTAAAGATTGGTATTAGACTCCTAGGGTGTTTGATACTCATGGGCTAGTATCGTATTCCATGAAATTCTAATGCTTGGAGGATCCTAGTATTGTGATAGAGAGGTATTAGGATCCTCAAAACCTTGATACTCCAATATCAGGATACTCAAAATCCTGATATTGCAATAATGGGTATTGGGATATTCAAAATTCTGATATTTCGATAGTGGGTATTAGGATCCTTGGATCCCCAATACCATAGTATTGGGATATTCAAAATCCTGATACTATGATAGTGGGTATCAAGATCCTTGGATCCTCGATACCACGATATTGGGATATTCAAAATCCAAATACCATGATAGTGGGTATTGGAATCCTTGGATTCTTGATACCGAAGTATTAGGATATCAAAAACTCCACTACCTTGGTATTGGGTTATTGAAACCTTGATATTGTGACAGTGGGTATCTAAAAACATAGTGGTATTGGACTTGGAGCAAGTCTAATATCCAACCAAAAATAAGGCCCAAAATTGTGTTAGGCAAGAAGATTTGGCTAAATAGCGGAAACATCAACGTGTAGAGATCAAAGAGACACATATTTACTTAAATAATCTAAGTACGAATATTAATTTAAGATCATTTCTTCATAATTGCAAAGACAAAATGCAAGAACTCTAATACGGTAAAATACAACAACCAAAAGGTTCTATCTTACTCAATTGAACATGGATTGTACTCATCTCTTTTCTAGGCATAACAATGATAACAGAAAGCACACCATCACAACTATCTGACGATGACAATAATGAAGACCGACATTGATGAGAGTTTACAAGGGAACACCAATGTTCCCAAAATATAATTTGATGTGTTTCTTCCACAATAAGGATTGGATCCCACCCAAAGGAATCATAACATGATCTCATACAAGGTCACATCCCAACTTGGGGAGAATTATAGTATTAATAGGAGAACCATACAAGATGCTATTACACAAGAGAACACCATGCCCGGTATGATATATTTACAACATTAATTAATAAGTTGAAAGAAAAGGGTAAGAAGAACTCCATAAGCACACCCTCAAGCTCCTCCAAGATCATGCTGGTCCCCAATGGTGGTTCATGCCACCTAACCACATGGTACTCATAGGTCCACCCACCCATGCTAGGATATAGTTGCATGGGCACACAACCAATCACACTAACAAGGGAGCAACTCTTTATGCACAACAATGCAATACATGCAAAATAGGCTTGAACACGTGAACAACCAAGATCTCATCCAATTACATGTAGAACAAGATAAGGGTCTCCTATCAAATACAAAATCCAACGAACTCAAGGACGAGGATGTTAGAGGTAGGAAAGGAGTGTCATCGTAGTATATCTGCAGGATAGAGAATGTGACCCCTTCCCAAGGGTGGAAGTACTCTCAATATCCAACACCCCGAAAGTGGTGGCATGTCCTAGGCACACATACCAAGCCTATGCAAGTGCTCCAGCTATGTCATCGCATGGCATCTATACTAAGACTCTACCACACTACGACATATCACCACTTGGCCTACATGCTAAGTCTTTACAAGCCCTCCAAGCATGTCACTGCATTTTAATCTTTGTTCATTATAGCCCCACGTATGTTTCTTTAGTTATCACTTGATTAAAGATCATAAGCCTCACCTATTGCAGCCTCAAAGTCACTTTTGGACCCAAAGCAATGTTGAGGGCCACTCCTTCTAGCCCCTATACCTAAGTCCTAGGATTCTCATGAATCAAATAACCATTTGGGTAACACAATAGTTCAAGAACAACATAAAGACACCATAGAATTAAATAAGGTTTCAACAAGGATTCAACAAGGAGAAAACAAGAGTTTATTAACATGAAATGTCCACAGGCAAGAAAGCCATTCAAACACAATATAATCATTTCCCAAATAAACTCACCCCTTTTTTCCTTGCAGCCACACATGGCTGAATCATTATTTGCAGACAAGGACCTAAAGTTTCTTAATTATTTTGAAGGTTTGTTAGTAGTTTTACTTACCTAGCTGCCCTAGGTTGTGCCTGCAATGTACTTTCCTTCAATTTTTTGCTCAGCGATCACACCTTGGCATTCACTTATTTTGCCTCTTTGATTTCATAGTGAACCGAAGCCAAAAAGCATGTGAGACATGGCCGTGGCCTCCATGATTTTGTTGTAGTGCCTCAGGCCGCAGTGTGAGGGGGAGAGAGAGAAAGCCAAAAACCACTTGAATCCTTCATCGCAATAGGGTAAAGTGCTTGCATTTTCCCTTGGTACTTGATTTCATACTAGCAACCCCTCACCATGACGTCCTCTTCCTTGTTGCCCTCTGCCATTCATTAATTCTTTATCCTTTTTCCCATCTCTTTCTATAGTCTGCTTAAATGTAGCTGTCCTTTGTTTGCCCTTCCTGCCATTGCTTTCAATAATCACTGTCCTTTTCCTGATCATCCCATTTTAATTTGATTGAGTTCTTTTATGTTTGCAACATTTTATTGTATTTAAATACATCTTAATATAATGCCTCCTTCGACATAATATAAATGATCTCGCTGTTAATTCCTTTCCTTGACTAATTGTTGGCTAATGACTAATTTAAATAACCTCTTAACAAATTGCAATGTTTTACCTTGAATTATTGTTAAATGCCTTGTGTAGTGTAATTGTGCAAGGATTCACTTGAAGTAATGAACAATATAGGGGGAATTACAAGTCCAAAACGTAATATGCGCAACACATTTATGTTTCACTTCACAATATATGCGTGCTCAAGAATTGTTATCAATTCGAGTCCAAGTTAATATGGTCTTAGATGACACAACTTGTACTCAATTAGATTATGATAAGGAATGGCAAACACATTAGGCTCAATGCCACATTTCCAATACAACCATTGTTTAGGATTAACCTAGACTTGCATCATCAAGTGGGGAAATAACCTTGTATCTACAAACTCAAGTCACACATTAAGTATGCCAGTATACATATATAATAACCGAAGCAATGTAAAATCAGCCAATAGAGTTCAATATCACATCCTTCAATAGGTAAACATGATAATCAATAACATCATTAAAGCCACATGGTAATCATGACCTTCATCTTATAATCATGTACATAAATATGAAAGTATCCACAAGATAAGGTGAAATATAAACATAATCAGATTTACATGTGAGAGTATCTTGTGCATCATAGGAGCACACAGAATATAGATTCCAATACAAAATTACATCAATAATGCTTATATGATAACAGAATACAGTGAGATGATCAATCAGATCTAAATCTCATAATATCCGAGTGCAGAAATTAGGGGCATTACAAAAACCATGTCTCCAACCTCAAAAGTCTGCTTAGTATGATGCTGATTTGCATACATCTTTTGCTGATTTTGTGCTCATTGGAGATTTTCCTTTAGTGACTCTGAGATTTCTTGGCTCTACTTGACCAAGTCTTTGACTCTTGGCACTCTTAGTATTTGTGAGGACCAAATCAACAAAAGTTAAAGCATCATAATCATATAAAGCCTTAAATTGAGTCATCAATGGTCATATGATGTGAAGGATTCTAGTAATGCTTCCCTAGATAGAGCCATTTGATGCATGTTGTTTGCTGCCTTGCCACATGATTCCTTGACTACCCTTCAATCCACTTTTCCAAAATTTCTATTTGTCCATTTGTTTGAGAGTAATAACTGGTATTGGGTGTCAACTTGATTCTTGCCAAACAAAAAAAATCTTGTCTAAATAAACTAAGGAACATGCTATCTCTATAATTTTTAAGCAACCCTTCAAGCTTAAATATTTTTCTGGAAAACAATTGATCCACTTGTGGCGCATTGTATTCAAAAGATATTGCAAAAATTGAGCATATTTTAGTGAGTTTGTCTACTACAACAAATATGCAATGCTTACCCTAAACTCTTGCAAAGTTGGTGATGAAATCTATAGAGATGTTCTCCCATTCTTGACTAGGGATTGGTAAGGTATGCAATAGACTTGTTGGAAACACTTACTTTGTTTTGTTTTCCTGTTGGTAACACACTCTCTGATGTGTTTGAGGACATCTGTAAAATACCCACTCAATTTTTTCCTTGATTTCAATATCAATTTCAATGCAACAGGTACCTGTTAAGGTTAGCTCCAAAACCAAAATGATGCGAAATAGTAACTTTAACCAAGAATGCGCCCTAAGACCCAATGAGGGAGGAGGGGCGGGCATATGGTCAGAGGATCCCTAGGATCTAAATAACTCAAATACTGAAATTGATTACAATTGAAAGAAACTCAATGCCAAGAATGCACACTCAATCCCAAGGAAGGAGAGGTGTCATATGGCGGAGAAACTTGTTACAAAATTGAAATGAACTTAGGCGGATAACCAGCCATGAGAGATTTTCCACACTTCCACAAAACAGTGGGGGGAATGAAATTACAAACATAACAATTCATCCGCTGTGGCAGGCATCCACTTATAAGTGGGAATTCACCACTTTTCAGTGGGTACAAAATGAGAGAGATAACATGAGTTCTTTTTTCCACACTGGCGGTAAACCATCCAAAGGTGCTTAAAGTGAGAAATAAGAAATAGTTGCAGCAATAAAAGACTAGAACAGTACTATTGTTTACAGTCTTATAAAATGAGAAAGAGCTGCAAATTACATGAGAATTACAATGTTACCAAAGCCAAATGAAGAAAGATAATCTCTCAACTCCAAATCTTCTCAACTATTGAAGAACAAGCCAAAAACTGATCTACTGATGAATCTGATATAAAACCAACAAACTGAGATTTCTTACCAGCAATTGGCCATCAATAATTTGTTTATATCTTTGCCTTGATAGCTTTTGTCTTCTTCAAATAAACTGCTCATGAATTAGCATCATAGATTCTCATGAAATAATGCATAATTTGGAAAGGATTAAGTCTGATTTAGAAAAACCAATAATTTAAAATGCAGACCAGCAACTTCACAATAACCAAGTGGATTATAACCTCTTCAAACCTGCTCCAAACTTCTGCTAAGGTTATGCTATATTTCTTATTGCAAATGTGAGTTGAAAGACCAAGAAATAGGCATGTTAAGAGAAATAATCAGGTTTGATTTCCAAATCGGCAAACCAATGTTCTAACCAGCAAGCTAAGTCTTCAACAAAATGCTCATATCTTTAACAACTCATCACCAATGCACACGAAACTGAAATTGAAATACCTCCAAGGTTGGGTGACCATGATAGAACACCAACTTGACACCCATCTTTTCAAAATCTGCCCAACACACAGTTCAATGACAAAAAGACAAGGAACGATTAAGGGCAAGGGGCGACCTTGTCTATAAAATGATATACTTGCTCAATAAATCTGCAAATGTGCAAAAGGAGGCGCCAATAGCATAGGAATAGAATGCACAAATACCCATAACCAAAAATAAATCACCATGAAAGTTGTTCATGAATTTCTCCTATAGCAAATGATGAACCAGCAAACTATAAAACATGAAATCTTCACCAAAAACTCCACAATGAACTCAATATGTACTTCTGAATGAAGCACACTCTCAATCCACTGTTGATGTTATAAGCAGTTTAGGTCTGCACTTCCAGCGCACACACTTCAAGAAGAAGGCATAAATTAAATGATAGCCCTCCGGCTATTTAATTTATATTGTCATTGATCTAATTAACATAAGGGCCGACCCTCCTTAGGTTCGCATATGATGTCTTATATTGGGCCGACCCCTTGGCATTTATTATGTTTGTTTTATTCTCTTTAAGAGAGCCAACCTAATTGAAGAGGTGCTTCAATTGTATATATATGTTGTACCCCAAATTAAAATTTTCGCTACACTTAGGCATTTTGAAGAATTGAGTCAAGATACTGTTAAATCTGTCAGAAAAGGTCAAAATGGGGGTCTGCATGTCTTGCATGGGGGTCATAAACTTGAAATTTTCAAATCTGACAATCTGGGTCAGTCCAAAAAGATCAAACCTACAATACCCAGATTTTAGTTTTTCATCCCTAAATTTGAGGAAAATTTCTATTTTTAGCAGTTTTCTAAAAATAGAAATTTTTTCTGGGTTTCTTACGAAATGGATACTTGTAAAATTTTCTAAAAATAGAAAGTTTGGCCGTTAGGGTTAAGACTGATTTTGATTGGCTTAAAATACTTCCTCACCAGACTGGTGCAGTCAGAATCACAAAAATGTCAATTTTACTCTACTGGGTCTATTCTGCTTTTTCAGAAGCTGCTTCGGAGATCCAAGGTCATTAATGGAAGTCAGTCAGCTGCCAGGTGTCAGAATCAAGAGTTCAAGCATCAAACAGAGATTGTCAATGAACAATGTGCACGAGAAATGAGGAACAAGCTAAGGAAGTTGAAAAATGAAAAATGTCAAATTTTATCTAAGTCTGGAGATTTCAGGTGCCCCTGTCAAGAAGAGGTGCCCATGTTTCAATGCCTTGGAAAATTTTTCATCTTGGCAGCCAAAGGCAATGGAAACACGTGTTACGAGGTAAAATTGAAAAATTGATAAAATTTTCTAACACTGCCAGCCATGGGCGCCCCTGAAGGAGAAAGGCACCCAACTTTTCAAGACGTCAAAAGTCAAAATCAGGGTTTCCATCTCCAGGTCAATGTTGCTCAGAATCATCCCAGCTCCACAACGAATCAGTCGGCATGCTCGTCAGATCATCTAGTCACTGGCAAATTCAAGACGAACAGGAGCCACAGGGAGAGGTATTTTAAAACTCTGAAGATGAAGAAAACGAGATAAAATCTAAGTCTGGATAAGATGGGCGCCATACCTCAAGAAGGGCGCCCAAACTTTTGAGATAACAGATGGTCAAATTTGCTAAAGACTCCTCTAGCATAACTTCGTCAGACTAGATCCAGCTCTCCAACGAATCCGTCAGCTCGTCCGTCAGAGTCAGCATCCATCAGATATCGCCAGGCAAACGAAGGAGAAAAAGTGTGAGAAATGGCAAAAAGTGGAAAGCAACAGTGAAAATTCAAAAATAAAAACTAACACTGGAAGCTATGGGCGCCCCTGAAGGAGAAGGGAGCCTAGGGTTTAAGGCCACCAAAAATCAGTTTCCAGAAATGAGTGATCCAGAAGACCCCTTCCAGATTCATCTCAGCTATCCAGTGAACTTGATAGCCAATCAATCTGACAAGTACAACACCAAGTACAACACCCGGAATAGTGAAATCATCTGAAGGTCATAAGACAAGCATAAAGATTGAAGATCATAAAAATGGCTAACACTGGAAGAAATGGGCGCCCTTATCAAGGATAGGCACCTGACATTTCGAAGGGACAAATGAAGTTTTTAGCAGATGACCTCTCCAGAACAAAGTTGTTAGATGTGATTAGGCTCCGCGATGGAAGAATCAGTTCGTTCATCGGATAAATCCAAAAGCCGGGAGATAGAGCTGAAGCAGGGTCAGAAAGTGAACAAAAGTTGAAAATGACAGAAATTTGGCTAATTCTGGGAAGACTGGGCGCCATACCTCAAGAAGGGCGCCCATTCCTTCATGCCTTAGTTTATTTTTGAAACTTTCAAAAAATTTCAAAGAGAAGAGAAATACGCCTTTACTCAAGGCTTGAATTAGGTTTAGGGTTTCTTCAAGATTAGGGTTTGAGAAGCTGTTTTCAAAGCAAAAACTTATTTAAGGACACCTCTATGTATTATTTTTCATATTTTCTTGCAGGTGCCTTCAAAGAGAAACAAAGCAGCAGCTTCAAACCTATGTTTTTCAAGATTCAAGAACCCTAACTTGCTGGTTTTTCATAAATTTTCAGATCAGCAATCAAAGAAGACCTCCTCTTTCATATTTTCTCATCAAAAACATCGAATTTGTGAAGAAGAAGGCCTATACTGTCAAATTTCAGTAAGCTGATCCATTTTTGTTCTATCTTCTGGACAAATTGTTGAAGATTTCTCTCTAAGTTGCAGCAACTGCTTTTATTTTGCATGTCAGGGAAAACTTCATATTCATCCATTTCTAGTCTTTTGGGTCTATGTTAAACCTTCTTCTGGACAAAACCCATACCTCAGCTTTTTCAGAGAAACTAAAAGTTGTTGCTTTTTCAGTCAGAAGCTAGAGTTTTCAAAATCTAATCAACTGGGTCCATTCAGATTATGCTTAAGAACAATACCCAAATGTCAGCTTTTTTCTACTTTTTTGGAAAAATTAGGGTTTCTGCTTTTTCAATCTTCACCTCATATTTTCAAAAACGGGCGATCTGGGTTGGCTTGCAATGAAATTCTAGTCAAAACCCATATCTCAGAAAAAATCTCAAAAATTTGTCTGTTGGAGGAAGAAAAATCAGCAAGCTAAATTTAGAAAGTTTGCCAAATTGGTCTGAACCTAGGCGTGTTTACTGTCAATCTTCAAGTCTTTCAGAATGGAATACACTCCTGCAGAGTTCAAGACCAAATCAGTACTTTACCATGATTTTATTGAAATAGCCGAGACAGACTTGCATCACATCAAGCCAGTGTTCAATATACGTCCTTTAGAAGATGCAGGCAATACCACCATCAGGCATCTTGGCCATTCAGGTCTTCTTGCAACAGCATCCATACCTTTCTCAGTACATAGCTTAGAGTTCATAATTGCTTGCATCAAGCATTACAATCCAGCTACAAGGGAGATACAGTTAGTTGATGGGAGAATCATTTGCAGCCTAAAACCATACATGATTGAGAAATGCTTCTCCATTCCACCATGGCTTGAAAGCGTCACCATCAATGTGGAAGAATGTGAAAGGATATGGGAAGAACATGAGGATAAATACAGCAAGAAGATTGCACATAGGTGGCTGAAAGAGAAACATTCTACATTGCCAAAGGATGTTGGAAGAGGACAATTCAAAGATGAATTCGCTATCATAATAACCCTACTCAATTGGGTTACAGGTCAAGTAGATGCAACAAGGTTTCAGCCTTGGATGTTCTACGTAATACCTCATATAATGAAAAAGACAGAGTTCTATGACTGGCCTACATTGATCAGTGATTGCTTACATCATCAGATAACTAAGTATTTTCATAGACATGCATTTCACATGGTCTCCTACCTAGTCTATTTGGTTGCCTATCAAAGTAAATTCAGAGGTTTAAACACAGAGGGTTCTTTAAACATTCAGCATGTCTACAACTACTATACTCAGTTGGAATTCACTGTAGCATCACGTCATTACAAAAGGGTGAATGAAGCATTCTTGATTTATATAGTGCGAGACCTGGACAACGAGCTACATGTTCGCATCTCATCCATTGCCAGGGCAGCGATATCAGAATGGGCAGATTGGTTTATTCAGTTTGCCACTTTCACTTACCTAATGGTGTACGGTTATTCAGGGGCTCCACTTATGTTACCGAGGTATCCATTAGATGAGGTAGTATGCATGAAATTCTTCAGGCAGATTTCAAATGTTCACACCTGTCTGCATAACAAAAAGAAGCCAGCCTTTAGCTTTCCTTTTGCTTTAAGTATTTACACATGTAGATCATCTGCGGAAGCTAAACTAATGGGTAACGAGTTAGACAAATTGGGTCTCAAGCCTTTCAGCGAGAGACGATCATATGATCCCCATGGCTTCTATGCATCTAGACTTGGTCAAAACTATGCTCATATGCCCGCACTTGAAGACTTTTGGGCTAATTGCAGAGATGAGTATGAGGTGCGAAGGCGAAGTCACAATAGGTTAACCCTTCATCAGATGAAAGATTGCTTATCAGAAGATATTGAAGGGTTGTCAGATGATGATGGGGATGTAATTCTTCCAGCTTATACTAGAAATAAGGTTGAGCAGCAACCTCTTCCACAGGTCAACTGGGCTCATAAAGAATGTATCACAGTGGAAGAAAGGACAAGACAAGTGGTAGAGTACAGTAAGACTTTCTTGATTCTAAAGAGAAGGGAGTCTCTTCTAGTAGCAAAGCCGCCATAGAAACATTCATCTCTTCCCTCTTCTTCAAGAGTGCAACCAAAGAACAAAGAAAAAGTTCAGTCTCAAGAGGTCACAAAGGGCAGTAGATCAGCAAAGAGTGCTAAAAGGAGGTTGGATTATATAGGGATTGTTATACAGGAGCAGCCTACAGCTGAAACAGAAGTTCCTCCACTAGAGCCCATACTTCAAGAAGAAGTACAACATGATGAACCTTTGATACAAGAAACTCTACCATCTCCTAGGTCTTTGCCAATTCACATTGATTTGGAAGACGAGGAGATAGAGGCCAATGTTACAATTATTCTTCCCTTGGATATTAATAGAAATACCACATCTTGGCTTGAGAGCTCCTTGGGAAGGACAAGAAGAAGGCCTTCGTATCAGGTGAATGTTGATGACCTTAGCATATACCAGGAAGCACCCAAGAAGAAGGCCAAGAAACAAATGCATTTTGAGAGGAATCTTGAGGGTGAAATGGTCATGGAGACAGCCACGCCTTTTGAAGATAAAATAAGAGATGAGGTGGATGTTGACGATTTTATCATGGTCAAAACAAACCTTGGTAAAAGTACTCGACATGCTGATATAAGTTTGTTTAAAATGGTAATATAAAACATTCAAGAAAGAGTGCAAAAGGATGGAGAAGACAAGGCAGCCCTCAAGGCTGAAAATCGTCAACTCCGGTTATGTATATCAAATCTTATCCAAGGCACTTCACAAAAAACTCAGTTGCTGCCTCAAGTCTTAGAAACACCAGCTGATCAACAGCAATTAAGGTAGTTAGTTATTTGTGGAAAACAAACTAATGAGTGGATTGAAGAGATCATCAACAGAGGAAAAGAGGTCCTAACACAAGTCTTCCAGTTGAGATACAAGGCTCATGATTTACGTCAAGGTATCCAGGATTTTGAACAGCTGGTAGCCGAGTTCAAGCCCATGCACGAAATCATAATTGCAGATTTAGAGACGGCTTGTGGCTCTACAATGGCGAGAGAACATAAAAGACAAATCCTGGAGTGGAAAGAAAGTCATCTTTTCAAGGTGAATACATATGTCAGAATATCTGAGGAGTTTGCAGCGTATAAACAAAGAGTTGTTGATACTCTTAGGTTCGTCAAAAAAATAGTTGCAACAATTCTTTGTCAGTATTGCCTCAAGGATGGTTCCTACATTGGGCTTGACGTATTCCAAGCTGAGTTTCAGAGCATATTGCATGGCAGCGATGGTAGTGTTGGGAGAATGATGATGATTTCCATGATGTCAGCAAGGTTCGAGAAAGTGGCCATGAGTGAAGATTTCTCGAAGTCAATTACAGATGGCGAAAAAATCTTGGAAAAGCGACATTTTGCTATTAATAGCATCAACACTCCTATTTCAGATGAAGTTGCCCGCTTTTTAGCTGATGTGATCGAGCTTTAAATCTGCTTTCTTCTAGAAGCATCTTCCACGCTTTCTTTCTATTCTTGTCTCAAATCTTTTCCATTCTTTGAGGATAGAAAGAAAATATTGTAACAAGTTGTCACGAGTTGGCACTTTCTTTTTTAAAAGCTTTCTAGGGTTTAGATGTTTTAATCTCTTCTAGTTTTAGAAATAAAGCTTGCATGTTGGCAAGCAATAGTTGTAAAAGCAAGGAGATTTTAGGGTTTCCTACTCCTCTGCTTAGTTATAAATAAGAGCAGTGTTTGCTCATTTTAGTTTAACCGTGCTTGTGATAACAAGACATAAGTGTCTTTAGTACCTTCTCTTTGTTATCGTCTAGTGTTGTTCACTTTGTGTAAGGAGCAAGTTTGCATGCCTCTTTAGCTGCAAATACTTGTTTAGTGCATGTGTTGTGTTGATTATAATTAGGTTGATCGCATGTTGCAAGTGTGTTGCTACAACTTGCTGTCTCGAAGTTGTAATCCTTGTTCCAGAAACTTGAGTAAATAAAATCTTGAGCGTGCTTTGTCTACCTTGATATAAATATCTCAAATTTCTATCTATTTGTTTTGTGTTAGAAGTATGAGTAAATAAAATCTTGAGCGTGCTTTGTTTGCCTTGAAATAAAAATCTTGTATTTCCGTAATACTTTTATGATCTCTTTTTCAGCTTGCCTTAAAAACGTATGTTGAAGAATAGCTTATTTAAGTATCTTTGTCAGAAATCAAACTTGTCCATTTCTAAACTCTCTTGCTCTGCGTTTACGTGAGAGGGTAGAAACGTTTTAAGCGTAGGTTAAGTTGTAGCTGTCTAGTTTCATTAAAGGGAAAACCTCAGCTGCAACATCTAGTGTTCTATAACCTTGTGTTCTCGCAGCTGAACCAAAAAAGATAAGCGTAATTAAGTTTAGATTACTTTTTTTTATGCAACTCAGCAAAAGAGGGAGCTTCCCCTCCTAATTCAAAGAGCAGTTTACTGCACATAGCTGTCCGTTTCTAGAACGCATTCCAGAGGTGCAATTTGAAACGCCAACAGTTTTCTGGCGCCCACCATGGGGCACGAGGCATAGAACTTAAAGAAAGCTTGCGCTTTACAACATGCGTATGACTCTCTGGCATCCTACTGCTCCAGTTCAACAACCTGATCTTATCCCACTAGTTATCTAGCCAAATCTTGAGATAATTGAAGGAGAGCAAGCGGACATTATCAGCAGCTTAAGGAGTTTCATCTTTGAGAAGAAAGAGACCCCTGCTCAGTGGAGAGAAGCTGCCAAAGTACTTGACGAAGAAGAAAGGAAAGCCGACATTGCAGCCGAGAGACTTGTATTGCCTGATCCTGCTTGGGATCAATCAATCCTGGCTTACATAGTCTATACAAGAAGAAGGAGGAATCCTCTCTTTCATGAAGACATCAATGTTGATCCTTTCATTCCACATCCCATTCAAGTTGGAGAACCATCCAACGAAGCTTCTGAAGTCATCACCATCAAAGAAGAAGAACCTGAAATCAAGTTAGAAGAACCTGCAATTCAGCCAGGAGCAATGGGTGACAATAACAACAACAACAACAATCGCAACAACAATCGCAATCGGAGGCGAGAGATCCCACTGCCTTGGGGTAATCAAATTGGACCTTTGGCCTTGGCGGTAAATCACGAACTACCCAAGGGATCAAGAAAGCACTTCCCACGGTTCCATGGAGATGGAACACAACATCCTGATGATCATGTTTCAGCCTTTTCAACTGCTTGCGGTGTCTTGCACGTCGCACACAAAGATGTTGTAGTACGTCTCTTTGTCGAGACCCTCAACGGCGCTGCAGCAGAATGGTTCCACCACTTAGAACCAGGATGTATTACAAACTGGGTCAGTATGAGTGACAAATTCTTTGCAAGGTTCAAACCCGCAGAAGATAGTCACCGATTGTTTGCCCAGCTATCCAACGCAAAGATGGAAGCTCACGAGCCAATGAGAGAATTTGTGGCAAGGTTTAATCGCCTTGTTACACGTATCTCCCATATGCACGATCCATCGCCTGAAATTCTGATGAGCAGTTTTGTTAATGCTCTTCCATCTGAGATAGCCTTCTTCCTCAAGTCGGCTAATGAAACAGAATTAGAAAATGCACAGCAAGGCGCGATAGAGATCGAGGACAACATGATCACCAGTGGAAAAATGAAAGGCGATTCTATCAGGCCTTTAGTACAAAGTTCTGCCGATCCGCTATTGTAGAAGGTGGCAAATGAAATGTATGATTCTATCAGGCCTTTAGTACAAAGTTCTGCTGATCCGCTATTGCAGAAGGTGGCAAATGAAATGACTATTCTCAAGAGGCAGTTGCCTACTCAGCCTGCTCCACCTCCACCACTCGCATTACCAGCACCACAACAATATCAAGCTCCACAGCAGTACCAAGCTCCACAACAGCCATATCAACCAAGGAGGAACAATTTCCAACCCTTCAACAACTTCAAGCCACGAGGGCCACCTCCACCAAGGCAAGCGGTTGACAATACATAGAATGCTGTGTTTTGCTCCTTTCATGATACCAACAAACATACTGGCTCTTCATGTCCTGAGAATTTGAGGATGACTCAGATCAAGGGTTTTGCCGAAACTGCACCAAAACCGAACTGTGTACCTGCTCCTTGTTCAAATGTTGTCTTACCTCAAATAGACAATTTCAATGGCGACTCCGCAACGGGATACTTAGAAAGTGAACCCAAAGAAGAAGAAGAAGAGGATCCCCGTCATTACTCTCTTGCCGTGAATCCTGAAAATCATATATCTCCTGTGTTCACACGAAATCAACATCAGAAAGCACAGGAGGAAGAGAGACTAAAGGTACAAAGAGAAAAAGAAAAAGCGAAGGAAGTAGTTCCTATTTCCAAGCCTTCTCAAGAGAATGTAAGTGCTCGAGACTCAAATTTTGATATAGTAGACTCCTTGATGAAGAATAAAGTGCAGATTTCTCAGCTAGAATATCTCCAAGATCACCCAAAACAAGTCGATCGACTTCTCAAGTTCGTAAAGAAAGGACCAGCCAAGCAGCCAACATTGCTCAAGTCATCCGTTCCAGTGGGGGACAAACCCAAGCCCTTCTACATTTCCCTATACATGGGAGTTTACAAATTGAGCAATTGTATCATTGATTCAGGAGCCTCAAACAATATCATGCCGCTTTCAGTGATGAATGCTTTAGGCTTATCATGCACCAGTACAAAAGACAAATGTTACTCACTGGAGTGCAAGTCGGTGCCATTAGTCGGACAGTTGAAAGATGCTCAAGACAGACTGATGGCTTGTCCAGAAAAGAAGATTATGATGACCATCCTGATAGCTGACATCCTAGCTAGCTATGGAATGTTGTTAAGCCGAAGTTTCTACAAGGTCCTCGGTGGAGAAATACAAATGGATTGGTCTTCTACGACCATTCTAGTAAAAGAAGGAACTTTTAAACTGGAACCTGAGCTCAAATCTAGATTTGCGGTGGTGAAGTCTCAAGATCTGCAAGCGCAAGTTCTATTTCAAGAAGCTGGTCCAGGGACTTATGTGTTGTTGGAAGAAATAAATGATGAAGCAGATCAGAACAGTGGACTCATCAAAGGGAAGTTCACAAAAGAAGAAAAAGGAAAGAACAAGATGTACCTCGAAGGAAAATTCATAGAAAATCCAGAAATGTGGACCATGCAATTCGATGGAAGTTGCTCGACTGCTGGTTCGGGGGTTGGAGTTGTCATAATTTCTCTCGAAGGAAAGCTGTATCCGTTTGCATATCGCTTACAATTCGAATGCACGAACAATATGGCTGAATATGAGGTGCTTTTGTTAGGCCTTAATAATGCCCGAGATATGGGTATTAAGCAACTCAAAGTCGAAGGTGATGCCGAGTTGATCGTCAAACAAGTCAGGGATCAGTATCAAGCGAGAAAAGATCGCCTTCAAAGTTATAAGGATAGGGTCTAGAATGCAATAGACTGGTTCGAAGCATTTAACATTAAATATCTTTCGCGTGCGGAGAACAGCAAAGCAGATGCTCTCGCAGTTTCTGCTTCTCTTTTTATACCAAATGCTGATTTTCGCCAGAATGCATTTGCCATCGAACTCATACACAAACCTGCAGTTCCTAATAACAATCAAAACTGGCAAGTTTTCAATGATGATGATCACATCAAAGAGTTTCTCACTATGGCGGACAACTTTGAAAGCTTGTTCTTTGAAGGGAGTTCATTTCCTTTTAGAGAATCAATAACTGAAGATTCTGAGGTAACCAAGTCAGGCATTATCCAATTGCAAGGAAATCAGATTTCAAAAGAAGAAGTTTCTTTAGAAGATGTTTTTGACAGACAAGATAGACATAAAGAAGATGTTGAATCTTCAGAGGGAAAGGATTTTATACAACTAAAAGGAAACAGGATTCCTAAAGGTTTAGTATCCTTGGAGAATCTGTTTGATAGACATGACAGACGCATCCAAGATCAAAGAGATTCGAGTGATAAGACTTCTGCTGAATATCACTCAGTAAACATTGGAACTGAAGACAAGCCCCAACTTGTAAATTTGGGCAATTGTTGTACACCAGAAGAGAGTGAGAAGCTGATCGCCTTATTCAAACAGTATCGGGATGTTTTTGCTTGGTCCTATGAAGATTCAAAAGTCTTCACTCCTATAGAATTGTCTCACACAATTCCTTTGAAACTTGATGCTAAGGCTTTCAGATAGAAACAGAGGCATTACAACCCGCTCGTTTAAGGTACGATCTATGCTGAAATTTAAAAGATGGTTGATGCTAAGATCATTTTTCCGATACACCACTCTACCTGGGTATCAAATATAGTTCTTGTGCGAAAGAATGGAGAAATCAGAATCTGTGTCGATTTTAGGAACCTGAATCAGTCTTCTCTAAAGGACAATTACCCGCTTCCAATCATGGATCACACCCTACAAACTGTCACTGGGTCAGAAATGCTGTCTCTACTTGATGGTTTTTCTGGGTACAATCAAATTGCAGTTGCCGAAAATGATCAGTTTAAGACCGCGTTCACCACCCCATGGGGAACATTTGCATATGAAAGGATGCCTTTCGGTCTTATTAATGCAGGTGCAACTTTCCAAAGAGCCATAGATTTGGTGTTCGGGGATCTGAAGAATAAAGTCATTGTGGTCTATCTAGACGACCTCACTGTTTTCTCAAAGAGGCGGGAAGATCATTTCTCCCACTTATTAAATGTCTTCGAAAGATGCAGGTATCATCATATTTCTCTAAATCCTAAGAAGTCTATCTTTGCAATAACTGAAGGCAAGCTCCTTGGTCACATTGTTTCAAAGGAAGGAACTCGAATTGATCCAAGTCGGGTTGAATCTATCAGAGATTTATCTCTTCCAACCAGCAAGACAGGAGTTCACTCTTTCTTCGGTAAAGTAAACTTCATATGAAGGTTTGTACCGGATTTTTCTGAATTGACGAAAGAAATATCTGCCATGATGAAGAAGAAGTCTGCTTTTAAGTGGACAGAAGAAGGAAAGAAAGCCTTCGTTGCAATCAAAGAAGCTATTAGCCGAGCACCAGTCTTGGTGCGTCCCGATTTTGAAAAGAATTTTATTCTCTGCTGTTATGCATCGGAGCACACCATGTCGGCAATATTGACACAAAAGCTAAATGAAGAGGCAGAATCTCCCATTGCATTCATGAGTAGCAGTTTCAAGGCTAGTGAAACACGGTATTCCCAAATTGAGAAGAACGTGTATGCAGTGGTCAGGGTTGTCAAAAATTTTAGGTTCTACATCTTGAACTCCCACACAATAGTCTATGTCACCGATCCAGCAGTGAAAAGTGTGTTAACACAACAAGAGATGGGCTCTAAGAGAGGCAACTGGGTTGCAAAGGTTCAAGAGTACGACTTGAAAATTCAACCAACCAAACTCATCCGCAGGAGAGGTTTATGTCAACTAATAGCTGAAGATTGCGATAAGAAGCTCCAAGAGAAGGTCATACCAGAGCTCGAACCTGAAGAAAAAGAAGATCTTCCTATGGTTCTATTGATAGAATCCGTGGGAGAATGGTTTACGGAGATTTGGTATCACCTGACATATGGTGATTGTCCACATCACTTGGATAAGCAACAAAGGAGGACGTTAAGGTTGAAAGCCCAGAATTATGTCATAACGAATAACGTTTTGTACAAGCGCGGGCTTGATGGAACATTCCTGCTATTTGTCACCAAAGACCAGCAACGACGTTTGTTGGAATCTTTTCATGATCAAGCTTGTGGAGGTCACTTTTCTTCAAGAGTGACAACTTTTAAAATTTTGCGAGCACAGTTCTTTTGGCCGACTATGTTCCGTGATGCATACGAATGGGTGCACAAATGCCAGTTGTGTGAGTAGTTTGTTGGCAAGATGAAGTTGGCAACCATTCCTCTCAGACCAGTTATTATAGATGCTCCATTTCAGCAATGGGGCCTAGATTTTGTTGGTCCTATTAACCCACGGTCCACTAAAGGTCATATCTATGTCCTTACAGCTACAGATTACTTCACTAAATGGGTTGAGGCCATTCCAACTAAGCGAGCTACTTCTGAAGTGGTGTGTGACTTCTTAAAGGAGAATATTGTTTCATGCTTTGGAGTACCTCGCAAAATTGTAACAAATAATGCATCATGTTTCTCATCAAAGGAGCTATTAGAGTTCTGTTTTGATCACGGCATCGCATTAGCTCATTCATCAGATTATTACCCACAAGGTAATGGACAGGCCGAGTTATCAAACAAGAATATAGTCACAATAGTGTGCAAGTTAGTTGATACTAATCAGCGAGCTTGGCACAAGAAACTTTATGACGCTCTTTGGGCTGATCGAATCACTCCCAAAAGAGCTATTGGTACTTCACCTTTCATCATCATGTATGGTGCAAAAGCTATGTTACCCATCACGCTTGAGTTGTCTGCTTTGCAGCTGGCGACCGCAGTAGAAGATGGAGAGTTTGCAGATCCAATTGAAAAGCGCATTATGCTCCTGACAAAGCTTCAAGAGGAAAGAGTGGAAGTAGTAGACAGAATCACCCAGCATCAGGAACGGGTGAAGAAAATTTTCGACAAGAAAGCTCGTCAACGAGATTTTGAGGTCGGTGATCAAGTCCTATTGTGGGATAAGAGACATGAGCCCAAGGGAATGCACGAAAAATTTGATTCCTTATGGCTGGGGCCGTTCAAGATCCACGAGTTCGCTGGGGAGAATACTTAGTTAATTTCATGTTTTTAAGTTGTGCCCCCACACCTAGGAGTAATAACTTCATGTTGTTTTAAAGAGGGGACATTAAGGGGTCATGTTGAGCATTTAATGATTTATTAAATGTTTTATTGTTGCAAAGTAAAATGGACGCCTAAAGGGAAGGGGATAATGTTTTATTATTTCACAATAAAGTGAATGGTTGAAGGTGCGTCTCTTGGGAAGTTGAAGTGATTCGACTTCTTGGAATTCAAAGTGTTTCATTTGCCCATTGAAACTTATATATTGCTGCATTGTGGAGAGCTGATTATGTTATGTTTTGGAAAGCAAAGCTATGCTGCTGGATTGAAATCCAGAATCCGGCTAAGGGATAGCTTAGCAATTCTATTCCACTCTTCGGGCCTGAAACTATGGTTCCCTAGATGATGGATTGAGAGTGTGCTTCATTCAGAAGTGCACATTGAGCCTCAATGTGAAGATTCAAATGTTATTTCTAGATTTTATGGTTGCTGATTCAGTCGTGGCTGTAGGTGAAAATCATTAACAACTTTAAGGGTAATGCTAATTTGATTATGGGTATTTGTTCATCACGATTCTATGCTTGAGGCGACCCCACCTTGAAGTTTGCAGATTTTAGTTTGCTGTTTCTGATTTTTAAGTAGAAAATCGCCCTCAAGAAGGCCGTACCATGTTGGGACTACCTTGGGATTCGTGCCTAATCATTCTCTAAGCTTTAATGCAGTTTGTGGGTTGGAGATTGGGCGCCTACCTCTTAGAATACTTCTGCAGTTTGGTTTACATCATTCAGAGGTATATTTGAAGAGTTATGAGCATTTCATTTGATTTACATGTTTGCTGATTGACATTTTCAGTCTGCTGTTTATGCATATCAGATTGTTAAACATTCAGATTTTGGCTTATATCTTGGTGATCGAGAAGATTATATATTGTAATAAACATTCTTCAGGAGTTTGCATTGATTATATTATTGTAACACATGAAAAATGCAGATTTATTTCATTGTAAGGTTGAGATTTAGTAGTACTAATCCACTCATTGTTCTTACTGCATTTACTTGTGATTTCCTAATGCAAACACTTTAACCCCTGGCTGGTTTACCACCAATGTGGAGAATAAACATTTGTATCTCTCTTTCTCACCCACTGTCAAGTGGAGAATTCCCACTGTTGAGTGGATGCCCGCCGCAGCGGATGAATTAGTTTTGAATTGTAACTTTTTTCCCCCCACTATTTGGTGGTAGTGTGGAAAGTTTCTCATGGCTGGTTATCCGCCTATTTCATTTCCATTTCAGTATTAGTACTCCACCATATGTTAGCACCTCGCCTGTCAAAGGATCTTGAGTGCACATTCTTGGTGTCGAGTTCATTCTCTCTCTTTCAGTGTAATCATTGTAATATTTGATTTAGTAGATCCTAGGGATCCTCTGACCATATACCCACCCCTCCTCCTTAAGTGGTTTTAGGGCACATTCTTGGTTAGAGTTCTTTCATGCAACGTTTTGGGTTATGCTAACCTTAACGGGTGCTTGGTTACATTGTATTTGTTATTGAAAATCAAAAAAATTTGAGAGAGTATATTTCATTTTCCACCAACAATCCGGTGCCCAGAGCTGATTATGGAATGTGCCAATTATTACAACACGGAGCAGAGGACTATTATTTAACCAGATGGCAAGCTGTTGGCCAATCTTACGCCCGAGGCAATTGGGGAGGCATTTGGAATTCCAGTCCATGAAAAGATGATTTACAAAACAAGGGAGAGGGCTAAAAAGATGTACTCATCCACATTTGACCGATGTGCTGACTTGATAAATTCTAGGTGGATGAACAAGCCCAAGCCAACTCGCACGAAGCTGCCTTAGCAGATAATTTCAGAGGACTTGAGGTAGGAATTTTGCGACTTGATAATGATGCTGAGCAGAGTTGAAGGGTGCCCCCAAGCATTCATCTTTGAACCGTGGATGTTCTATTGTATCAACCTGGTTCTGGAAGGCAAGGACTACGTAGACTGGGCATTGATGATCAATGATAATTTACATGAGCAACTCCGTGGTCTACGGAGGAAAAAAACATTCTACATGAGCTCTTACATCGTCTACATGCTGGCCCGAATGACAAAGTATAGAGGGATTTCGTATAAGGAACCAATCGGGTGTGGCTCCCATCAGTTTAAAATACATGAGGCTTGTCCGCAGTTACATTTGACAAGTACCTCCAACTACAAGAGGGTCAATGCCGCCTTCACGATGCACATAACGAGGACCTTGCAGCAAAGGACTCATCATCGAATGTCTAGAGAGGCACAAGAGCTGATTGAAAAGTTCGGATGTTGGTTTATCCAGTTCCCGAAGTTTACATATATTAGGCTGCAAGGATTCTCCTCTTATCCATATAGATTGCCTTGGTATCCCACAAACAGGATTGTGATGCTGGAAATATCTAGGCAACTCATTGCCTATGATAAGATTCAAAAGAAGAAGAAGAAGGGTGGACTTGGATTCCCAATTACCATGGGGAATTTTGACGAAATCTGTCCATCGCTACAAGCAGCAAGGGAAGCAGAAAATGAACTCCAGTTCTTCCACCTTTCCTACCATACCAACAGACAACACTATGATCCCCACAGGAATATCAGATGGATATTGTCCGAGGAATTCAGGCATAAGGCACAGATTGAGGACTTTTGGGCAAGTGCAGTGGATGAGGTTGAGGTTAGGAGGAGGATGTTTTCACGGATACCGTTGGGGATGATTAGGGAATGTGAGATTGTCTCAGTGCCAGACCAGATTGAAGAGGACATAAATGTAGTACAAGTTGATTATGAGACAGTGAGGGATATGCCGCTCCCACTCCCGGATTGGTCTGAGCCAGAGATTACAGACTTGGATACACTTTGCATCCCAGTCTTGACATTCACACGAAGTTGGGTGGAAAGGCATGTGAGCCGACTTAAGGGCAGATCAATTCCCCTTACTTACAATTTGATGGGAGATCACAGATCACTGACGGCTAGGCAAGGAAGGCAGATTGCTCAAGCACTAGAGCCACGAGGAAAAGAGCCAGTCCGGCCGGAACCTCAAAGAATTGAAGAATCCATGCATACACCATCACAAACACACTCTCCGAGTATGTAGGAAGTGTCACTGTTTGCTGATCAAAGAGAAAGATTGAATGCAGAACAGGCAGTGCAAGTGACAAGTCAGCCACCTCGCAGAGAGTCAGTGGGCCAAAGCATCAACATGCCTAGGGAGGAAAATCAGCAAGAGACAGATGAAGGGATGGCCATTGACACTCAATTTCAGCATGAGATTGAGGTAGCTCTTGAGGATGATGCTGCTTCGGATCAAGATGCCTAGAGTTCTGGAGATACTGAGCCTATAGAAGATAATGAGCCTCGTCAGCACGAAGGCATAGAGGAAGTTCATGAGGTGGAGGCCGAAGTTGAGCAGCCCTTCGTTATTTCAGACTTACGGTAGGAAGTGCCAGAATGGCTAAGGGACAAGATGAGACATGATCCTGTTGATGAGACTGATCCAGCAGCTGAGATGGAAGAATTGTTGAGTAGGATCAGTGCACCTCCAACAAAGGAGGCCAAAATTTTTTCTAAAATCTCAACAGATGAGGATGGCTCTCGGACGTTGCATGTGGTAGTGCCTAGAGTGGAGTGTGATCGAGATGAGGCTGTTCCGCAGAATTATGTGATTACTACTATGGAACTTGGCCGCCCTACTGGAGCACAGGTGGTTGAGGAGTGCGACAATTCATATCAGGCACTCAAGGATAGATTGTTCCCTATCGAGGGCAAATACAAAAGATTGAAGGTAGAGTGCAAAACATTGATCTGCTATGTACAACACTTGTCCCGTCCTTGTGGGCAAGAAAATCCGGCAATTGAGCTCCTAGCTGAATTTCCCAGAGAGTCAATTAGTGGCTTAGAAGATTTGAAAAGAATGGCACAACAGGCAGATAAGTGGGTTGCCAATGTTCGTGTTGAGACAAATTTTTTTATGGAGGATCTTGCACATGCCTATCGGCAAGCCTTCGACATTATGGCAAGAATGGATGCAGTTAATCATGCTTGGGGTGAGGCTTGTATTTATCAAACGAGAGTTGTTCTTCGCTTGGGAGATTTGATGCACACACCTCTACAAGTTTTGGTTGAGGGAGGTGTGATTCAGGAAGGTGATAGGTATGACTTCGCCAGCTGGTACTCTTCAGTAGTCACGGGCTGAGGATTCTTTGATGCATCACAGGCAGATTTGGTCAAGGTCAGAAATACCATGAAAAATATTTTCAAAGGAGTCCTCAATACGCTAGAGGCTATCTTTGCCAGGAGGCTGACTTTTGAGGAGGTAACTGTAGATGGTTTAAAGAATAGATTGACACCATTCTTTTTTGAGGTGAAGGCCTTTGTCCAGGATGATTTCGAGAACACCTCTACGTTCTCCAGCATTATTCAGAATACCTAGGATGCTCTAGGCGCCTGAAAGAAATCTTGTGCCCGGCATGGGCAAACAGTCACAGTGTTGGAGTTTCAGTTGGATCATATCCCTCCCATTTCAGATCAGGAAGTTGAGGTTGTGTTGACCAGGTTCATCGAGTTTGCAGCCAGGGAAAAGGAGAAAGGAAACGCCCTTCTGGATGATGATCTTCTAGAAGGGGATGATGTGCATTGATTACAGATAGTGGTTCTTGCAGAGGAGTGGAGAATCTCCAGTGCATTCATTGCCCCACTCCTCTCAGTGGCGGTTTTTAGGGCTAAAACCCTAATCGGAGCATATGTGGCTCAATCTGAGCCTTCCATTGTATTTGAATCTAAGTCGTCCACTGGACTGGGCTTGATATAAAAGGGGTATCCCCCCTCATTTGTAATATGTTAGAGTTAGACAAAATCAGAGATAGAGTTGAGCTAGAGAATAGAGAGTATATAGCATTTAGTTAGAAGTTAGCTTAGTTTGAAAAGGAAAGAAAAACTTTCCCTTTGAAAGTTTTTTGTAAAAGGTTGTTGTGGAGAACTCTCATAATATAAATAACTTCATTGATTGGTGATTCTCTCTTTCGTTGTGAGTGGTTGACAAGGCTTTTTTGGCTTTTCGATTCAAGTAGGTAGAGTAAAGTAAATTTTATTCTATGCAAGTAGTCGTTAGTTGTGGAATGTGGCGTTTGATTTGAGCAAGTCTTCTTTCATCCATACCACTAGCGGACTCGCTGACGGTGAGTTCGCCCTGCGTGGTCAACTGAAATATTGGCACTTAACTTCGATTGTGGTACATATGTCCATATGCATCGTTGTGATGGTATGTACATGTTGTGTCATAATTTGAACACCTTTTTCATCCTTTGAAGATTGCACCGATTTTGTGGAAGTTGTCCGAAGGGAGGCGAAGCAAAGTTTGGTCTGAAGATTGTTGAAGTTGATCCTTGCATTCCACCCTTCAGAAATAGATTGTAGAATCCCTACCCTTATTCCTTTTAAATTCAGCATTTTCTCGGTTAATTTAGGAATTAGAGCATCATCGTCAAATCATTAGCGTCTTAATTGCTTCACAAGTTGAACAATTGCGTAAGTCCCCTTGGAATACCCAGCATATTCACATCAAACCAACTGAGCCTATTCGCTACATAAGGAACCTTGGAGTTGAACGCATGATCTTTCATGCAATCTTAGCATGCGGAATACTTTGATCAAGAGAGGATAGGGTGACCGTTGGACACTTTATTCTGTGTTGGTGCGGTCATAAAACACCCGTCAACACCCTTGTTCTGAGATATTTACTACTGCCATTGCCTTGTTTGAGATTTTTGGTTTTTTTATGGTTTTTGCTTGTTTTGAGTTTTTGATGAAAGTTTGCTAGGAAAAGCAACCAAGATATATATACGAACAATTGCAATAAAGACAAACTACCGAAGCAAACTCTTATTATATTCAAAACAAATTTTATACAATGCTTAGAAATCATTTATCACCATATAATGAAGCCTTAGCATAACAATTTGCAAATCTGGAAATGTATATCAGCAACTGGCAAACCCTTGTCATAGACGCCTAGCTTAAAATGTTGAGTTCTCCACATTAAAAATGCACCAGAAATATTGCTAGGGTCTGACCACCCTCAATGAAGGTTGAATGAAGCACAAGACTTACGTATTTCAGCCTAGACACCAAGTGCCACACCTTAGAAACTGTACGGCCCAGCAAAAAGCAATCAGCAATCAAAACAATCAGCAACAGGTGTACTTCTGATTTCAGACAATAATCTTCTCAAAATCTTGAAATAAACTCTTCAATTTGCACAATGTGACTTCTGAATGTGAAGCTACCTGATGATTGCAACCTTTGGGTGATATTTCACACCTGTGTGATGCAAGAATCTGAGAGAATGAATGTTTTCCAAGACTGGATTGCAGCAGCAAGAAACCCTTGTTTCTCCCCTGAACAAAGCTCACAAATTTGATAAGTGTATATTGAATAATGAATACTCAATTTTCTTTTTGAAGGCTTTCTATACTCCTCTTCAAATGGCACGATTTCCCAAGTGCCTTTTGGTTATTAAATTATAATAAATATATTTTCTTTTGTTGTCACTTTATAATATCTTTCACTTGGGTGCCCATATCAATAACTTTTATAACTTGACTTTATATCATTAAATGAGCTTTTATAATAAAGTCAATAAAGTCATTATAATATTCACTCTAATAATTAATTTTTATTACAGTATCACTTTAATTATAATTAAATACCATAACTCCATCAATAAAGAACATTATTCAATTCTGTCAGCTCCAGAAGGGAGCCCATTGAATCCTCTGCTCACCAGGGTGCCTTACTAAAAATAGTAAGGTTGGCCCCCAACATCCAACTAAACTGACTTACTAAAAATAGTAAGTGTATATAAATGGAGCCAAAATACTCTAGAGATGATCACCTCAGAATATGCCAAGGATCTGGAGAAGAAAACAGTGCCAACTACTATCTGCAAAACAATTTAACTCCCCCACAAGGTCCTCTAATCACCAATATTAGCCTACGAGGACTTGATGATAGGCTAATCTATCAAACACTGACCCAAACTAAAAAGGGGACATTACATCTTACTCTTCTTTGATGGTACCATGATCTGAGATCAATCTTGGAGAAGTATACTGCTCCATGAAGCTCATCTATCAACTCATCGATCTTGGAAATAGGGTGTCAATTCTTGATTGTCTTCTTGTCAGGGGTCCTATAATCAATCCACATTCTCATTGTGCAATCCTTCTTAACTAGGGCTATAGAAGAAGCAAAGGGACTAGAACTTAGTCGGATTCCCATATACAAGAGATTTTTGATTGCTTTCTTTATTTCCTCCTTGTGCCTTTTGGATGGCAATAAGGAGTAGTAATGACAGGTTTGGAACCTATCTCAAGTTCTACTATGTGCTGAAAACTTTAATCAGGTGACAATCTTGGAGGTATGTCATTGAACACTATGCAATGCTTATCTAGAATAGATTTATTGTCAATATGATAGGATTTCTCATCTATGATTGAAGTTGTGATTGCCACCAAACGATGTGCTATCCAAGCTACTTGTCCTCTATGAAATGATCTCCCCATCCTCTTGGCTTAGACAATTCTTGGGTCTCTATTTGCAATGCCTCAAAGCACTACTTCCTTTCCCTCAGATATGAACTTCACCTCTATATTTTGATATTTTTGAGTAAATTCCCTAAGGGAATGTAACCACTACACACCTAACACCATATTAGTCTCTCCTAGATCCATTGCATGGTAGTCATCATGTACCTTGTGAATACCTAGTGTGATGTTTAGTTGTTGGATCCTCCTAGTGCAAGTAATGTTGAAGCCATTTGCTACTACGACATTGAATTCTTCAAAGTCTTTAGTTCCCAATCCCCTTTTGACTACCAATACTTCATCTATAAAGTTGTGGGTTTCCTCACTATCAATCAACGCTATAACTTTTTCCCCTTATAGAACTCCACAAACACTAAACGGGTGATATTGAGGAGCACTTGAAAATGTGGCAAGGGTGTGTCTTGGAGTTTCTTCCTCTTCCTTTCTTTCAGGTTTAGGTTCTCCCTCTTTAATCTTTGGCTTGGGTTCCTTTGATGTTGATTCCCCATTGGATATCACGTCTTTATGGTGCACCTCTCCTCAACCAAGACATCTATGACTAGGTTCTTGTGGTCCCTTACAAGAGAAACATAACTTCTTTCTCTCGAGTTCATTCTTGGTTTCTTCTTCTTTGCTTGTTCTTTGTGGCACATCCTTCTAATGAGATACTCCATTCTGGAATGATTTCTTCTATTGAACCAAGGTGGTGTCTTTGAGTAGAATTTATTTTTGGGTAGTAAGGGCTCTCTCTACGAATTCTTGCAAGGATGGTGGATTGAAAGCTTTCATTGAATCTTTGAGAGGTTTGGTTAAATCATTCATAAAAAGAATAGTAAGCTTCCTTTTGGAGACATCAAAAACCATTAGTAATAATCTCTAGAACTTTGCCACAGTTTAACTGTCCATTGTGTTGTTTTGCTTCAACTGAATCAACTCCTTGAAATGGATCTTAGGGTTTTTTTTGTCAAACTTTTCTATTGTCCTCTAGCTAAAATCATCATATGTGCTAATGAGATTGTGCCCTTGGGTAACCAATCCATGGTACCACCTCTAGTGTGCTATGCCTTCCAAATGAAAGGTAGCAAATTTTGTAGCTTCCTCTTCATACATAAGGTTTAATGAAAAATATGTATGTAACTTTTGAAACCAAGAACAAGCTGTACATTTGTTTGAACCATCAAAAGAATGAATGGTTAGCTTATCCAATATGTGTTGTAGATCTTTGTGAGGCCAATGTTTATTTCTTCTCTCTTTTTTTTGTCCACTCTTCATGTTTAGATTGCAAAAATTGGTGAGAGACATTTCTGCATGGAATTCAAGTTTGAGAGCTCTATGTTCAGCAAAATGAGATACAAAGTTGTCTCCATTCTGATTTTTCTCTTCTTTGGTTGTTCTTCTCTTTGTAAAAACTTAGGTTGGAAAGGACTCGATGAGAAACCGATCACGGTTCTATTATTTGCAGTAGTACTTCCTTCACTTTTAAGGGTTTGAATTGGTCCTGGAATACTCATATTTTACATAATTGTGCCATGAGATTTGTCATTTGCTATTGGCCCTAGCTCATTTTGACAATAACATTATATTCATCTTTTGTTTTTTCTTTATATATTAGAACCTTCTTACTTTTTTCTCCCATTTCTACTTCTTTTATTTCTTCACCTTGACTTTACATCTTTCTCTATTCTCTTTGATAAAATCTAATATTTCTTTCATTGGGTTGCATTAAAATTGTTAGCTCTAAAATAGGTTGGCAAGATCAAAGATTTGATACCTTTGTAATGTCCCTTTTTTAATATTTTACAAAATTGCAATTTTTTTTTGTATTTTCTATCTATTCAAGGGATAAAAACTTGTATAAATTGATTGAACTCTAGCACATCATAGATTTTTCTAATGTAAGCAACAATAACAATTAAATTCCCAATTCTACTAAGGTATGATTGAAAAGTGGCACCGATCTTTTTATTTTCGACAACCTTTTGTATTGCAAATATTACTAGCTTAGTTATCTTATTCAATAATATATCTAGATAACACTGAGAGATATCTTAATGGAGTAGTTTGATTTTTTGTTAAAGTTAGAAATAGAGTTAGGGATAGAATTAGTGTTAATGTTAGCGTCAAGGTTAGATTTTAAATTAGAGATAAGGGTAGGGTTAGAATTAGTGTTATGGCTAGTGTTAGAGTTAGAATTAGTATTAGTTTTTCGGATTAGGTTTAGGTTTAGGTTTAGGTTTAGGTTCAGGGTTGGGGTTAGGGTTAGAAATAGGGTTAGGGTTAGGGTTACTATTAGAATTAGTGTTATTTCTAGAAATAGTGTTAGGGTAGGGTTAAAGTTAGCATTAGAGTTAGGGTTAGGCTTACAATTAGTGTTAATGTTAGGGTTAGGGTTAGAGTTAGATTTAGAATTAGAGTTAGTGTTAGGGGTAGGGTTAGAATTAGTGTTAGTGTTAGTGTTAGAATCAGTGTTAAAGTAGTGTTATTGTTAGAATTAGTGTTACAATAGTGTGATTGTTAGTGTTATGGTGTTGGGCGGAATCAATCAAGTCATTGAAAGCCAACTTTACTTATTGTTAATATTTTTTAAAGTTTATCTGAGATTTAAAAGTGCAAATTGTCCATAGATACGTCCTTATTGGTGAAATTGTATATTTAGAAGAAATTTGTTGAAGATTGAATTTTACTGAGTGTATTGATTCAATAACAAAATAAATGAAGTGGGATCATGCTTTAGGTAAATTTGATGATATCGAGATCCTTATTCTTTTCTTGCTAAATATATTGATCTAACATCAAAAGGAATGTGGCCATAATGATTCTTTGGAAGAATTTGATGGTATCAAAAGTCTTAAATATATTGACTTTTTGAATTCTTAACTTTTACTTTTAGTTAAAGAAATCTACTTATTCTTATAGTGAAGAAATAGGCTATCTACCAACTTCTAAAATAAAAATAAATAAATCTACTTATTCCATTATATGATTATCAAACCATGAAAAAAATTTCAATGTTGTTTTGTGAGTGATATAGTCAATTTGTAATTTTTAGTTTCTTTGTGTCACATCACCAGGAGACCCTATTTCTTTGAGGCATTTATGCCTAAAACAGTTTCAATGTTAAATTGGCGAAAGCGCATTTAATAGGTCATTTAATTTGAATCGTCTATTGGTTTCATCAAGCATAGAACACAGATTGGATTTGGTGGGGGATACAAACTTGCCAGTATTTATGTGCTCCCTATTATACGGCCTAACCTTTTTTTGACATCATTGCAATGATGGTCAGATTCATTGTTGGAATCGCTAGAAACCAGACAATGGGGAGCATCTTCTTCGCCTAGGTAACATCGTCCCCACTGCAAATTGCATCAATGTTGAAGGAGGGAGAAAATTTATTTTGATGTTGGCCTGTTTTGTGATCTCAATACCCGTGGAAGTGAAGGCATCCTCTAGCGCAATGATATGTATTGGCCACCCTTTCAAGATGCTTTCTACTGCTTAGTGGCATGTTTGTCAATTGTTCGACCACATAAGATCCATTGCTCCATGTATTGGATTCACCATTCTTCTACATGCTTCATATAACAAAGGCCTAAATATAGCTGCAAAATAATAAAGATAAATTTATTTTGAGAACACAAGAATGTTCTAGCATGGCACTTAATTCGCCACAGTACACACAAATGAAGGTTACGCAAGAATATCAGAGTATTGATAACCAAATTTTGGAAGAGTTTATTTTTCTGAAAATCAGCAGCAAAAACCCAAGCTTTGTTACCCTTAACCTTTGTGTAAGGGATTTTTTTTGAATTTATGATATACGTGTTGTGACCTTTTCACACATCACGCCATCCAGGATGGGGACCCCCTAATTTTTGCTCCATTCTGGTCTTTTGGATTTGGTTCTCTCTGTCTCTAATCTTTTGTCCTTCCGGGGAGGTCCCGTCATTTGACCTAGGTTGAAATGTTAGCTAAGTTTGTGAAATTAGGGTTTCTATTCTTCAGGCTTGTTTGAGGTCAAATGGAGTTATCAAGGTAAAATCTGAGTGCAGCAATACAGTTAGAAGGCTCAAGACAAGATCCCACTGAAATATTACTGAAGTCTGACAACTTACTATTTTTAGTAAGTACCTAATATAAGGTCTTTTCCTCAAGATTTCGGGGTTCTAACTACTTCAACACATCTAGGCAACTTCAGGGTGCCTACACATGAAATTTGAACAGATTCAGATGTGATGTCCCTTACCTGCTGGGTCCTATAGTTGGTGAAAATTCGGGGGTTTAGGTCTTCCTTCCCTTTATGTGTATCTTGCTAGGCCTGTTTAAATATAATCCTGCAACCATCATATATACATACATATACAAATAGATCTATGTGTTAGCTTTCAAACAGGCCTTAGCTAACATGCAAATCGAGATCCTGGAACAAAGAAAAATGACTTAGCCAGATAAATTTAAAATTGTTCGAAGAGGTGATTGATTTAATATTTTAAAGAGGCAAATATGATGAAGCAGGCCTGTGCAGGAGTGATGAAATTTCGAAGTTCTAGAAGTCCAAGATTCCGATGCTCCGGATGACAAGTGTTGCAACTGGCCAAAGGGGGGGAAAATGGAATTCGAAAATGTGCTAAGTATAGCCTCTCCTGGATTTCGACCTGGCTATAATATTCTAAGTCTTTTTCATATCTCTCACAAGTTGCTAAATGCAAAGCACTCTCTGGGGCTGAAGTACGCATTTGTGAAGAAATTTCTCAAGTTGCTGAGGAATTCGAAATTGTGAAGAAGCTTGAGTTGTTGAGAGGTACGAGTGTGCAAGGGATTGAATTGACAGAGGCATGGCTTTGCAAAGTTTGAGGATTGAAGCTACTGAAGTGCGAACTTCTAAGGCCCCAAGTTGTTGAATGCTGAGAGGTACGATTTGAGGAGAAGCTTCTCAAATTGTTGGAGTGCGACTTGAAGTTAAAAGAGTAAAGTTGCTGAGAGGTACGAAATTGCAAACAAAGATCTAAAATTACTAAATGCTGAAGTACGAATTTACAAAGCTGCTGTGAAAATACGAATTTAAAGGGAACAAATAAGTTGTTGAAAGTGCAAAGTTAGGAAGAAAGTGCGAACTTAAAAGAAGAAATTTCAAATCTGCTGAGGGCGAGTTGCTGCAAGCAAACATCTCCCAGCATTTGACATTGTGTTGCTGCAAGTAGAGAAACTTCCAAAGCCTTGAAGTAGACAGGTGTAGTTGAGGTTTGCAGCTGAAAGTGGCAAAGTGTTGCAGCCTTTTTATTTAAAAATCTGCTGGCACCCTCAAAAGTGATATTTTATTGTTATAAAATCTTGTTTTCTAATGACTTTTGTTCTTTGCAGAATGGACGAATCAAGCAGAAGACCTGCAGGCAGAGGGAACCACGCTGAATCTACAAGAGTAAACACATCGAGACAGGCAGTGATAAAGAAGTTGAGCAAATCCTTCTTGCCAGAATCAAAATTCTCTTCAAAGTTGGGCAGGCTGGCTGACACAAACTTGGGCTCGTTCAACTTGGAGGCATTCAGGAGAAGAATAATGGGGACTGGAGGCCATCACCCATCAGTCACTTCACATAATATTGTTAGGAGCAGACTGTATGCAGCTGCTAGTTTTCCGCTAGCTATCCGGTGTCCAGAGCTAATCATGGAATGCGCCAACCACTACAATACAGAGCAGAGGATGATCACTTCGCCAGATGGCAAGATATTGGCCAACCTTACACCAGAGGCAATCAGAGAATCATTCGGAATACCAATCCATGAGAAGATGATTTATAAAACAAGGGAAAGGGCTGAAAAGATGTACTCATCCACATTTGACCTGTGTGTTGATTTGATAAATACCAGGTGGATGAACAAACCCAAGCCAACTCGTACAAAATTGCCCAAACAGATAATCTCAGAGGATTTGAGGCAAGAGTTTTGTGATTTGATAATGATGCTGAGCAGAGTTGGAGGATGACCCCAAGCGTTCATCTTTGAACCTTGGATGTTTTATTATGTCAACTTGGTGTTGGAAGGCAAAGACTATGTGGACTGGGCACTGATGATCAGTGATAACATACATGAGCAGCTTCGTGGTTTGAGGAGAACAAAAACGTTTCACATGAGCTCCTACATTGTCTACATGCTGGCTCGAATGACGAAGTACAGGGGAATTTCCTATAAGGAACCAATTGGGTGTGGCTCCCATCAATTCAAAATACATGAGGCTTGTCCGCAATTGCATTTGACAAGCACCACCAACTACAAAAGGGTCAATGACACCTTCACCATGCACATAACGAGGACCTTGCAACAAAGGACCCACCACAGAATATCTAGAGAAGCACAGGAGCTGATTGAGAAGTTCGGGTGTTGGTTTATCCAATTTCCGAAGTTCACCTACATAAGGCTGCAAGGATTTTCCTCTTATTCTTATAGATTGCCCCGGTATCCCACGAACAAAATAGTGATGCTGGAGATATCTAGGCAACTTATTGCCTATGATAAGATTCAAAAGAAGAAGAAGAAGGGTGGACTTGGATTCCCAATTACCATGGAGAATTTTGACGAAATCTGCCCATCACTACAAGCAGCAAGGGAGGTAGAGAACGAGCTCCAATTCTTCCACCTTTCCTACCATACCAGCAGGCAGCACTACGATCCTCATAGGAACATCAGATGGATATTGTCCGAAGAGTTCAGACACAAGGCACAAATTGAAGACTTTTGGGCAAGTGTAGTGGATGAGATCGAGATTAGGAGGAGAATGTTTTCTCGGATATTGTTGGTGATGATCAGGGAGTGCGAGATTGTCCTAGTGCCAGATCAAATCGAAGAAGACATAAATGTTGTACAGGCTAATTACGAAATAGTGAGGGATACGCCTCTACCACTCCCGGATTGGTCAGAACCAGAGATTACCGACTTGGATACACTTTGTATCCTAGTATTAACATTCACATGGAGTTGGGTAGAGAGGCATGTCAACCGACTCAAGGGCATATCTATGCCCCTCACACACAATTTGATGGGAGATCACAGATCGCCAACAGCTAGACAGAGAAGGCAGGTTGATCAAACTCCAGAACCAAGAGGAAAAGAGCCAGTTTGACCTGAGCCTTTGAGAGTTGAGGAATCCGCACATACACCATCACGGGCACATTCTCCGAGTTTGTAGGAAGTGTCACTATTTGCGGACCAGAGAGAAAGATTGCATGCAGAGTAGGCAGTGCAAGTGGCAAGTCAGCCACCTCGCAGAGTATCAGTTGGCCAGAGCATCAACATGCCCCGGGAAGAAAATCAACAAGAGATGGATGAGGGGACGACCACTGATACTCAGTTTCAGTAGGAGATTGAGGCAACTCTCGAGGACGATGCTACTTCAGATCAGGATGCCCATAGCTCAGGAGATACTGAGCCAATCGATGATGATGAGCCTCGTTAGAACGAAGGCAGGGAAGAAGTTCATGAGATAGAGGCCGAGGTTGAGCAGCCTTTTGTTATATTAGATATGCGGTAGGAAGTGCCAGAATGGCTAAGGGACAGGATGAGACGTGATCCCGTGGATGAGACTGATCCTACAGCTGAGATGGAGGAGTTGTTGCAAAGGATCAATGCACCTCCAACAAAGAAGAAGGCCAGGAAATTCTCTAAGATCTCAATAGATAAGGATGGCTCTCGAACTTTGCATGTGGTAGTGCCTGGGGTGGAGTGTGATTGGGATGAGGCCGTTCTAGAAAACTATGTGATTACGACTATGGAACTTGGTCGCCCTACTGGAGCACAAGTGATTGAGGAGTGCGATAATTCATATTGAGCACTCACGGATAGATTGTCCTATGTTGAGGACAAGTATAAGAAATTGAAGGTAGAGCACAAGACACTGATTGGTTATGTGCAGCACTTGTCCCGTCCTTGTGGACAAGAAAATCCTGCGATTGAGCTTCCAGCTGAATTCTCCAGGGAGTCAATCAGTGGCTTAGAAGATTCGAAAAGGATGGCACAACAGGTAGACAAGTGGGTTGCCAACGTTCGTGCTGAAACAAAAAAGTTTATGGAGGACCTTGCACATGCCTATTGGCAAGCCTCCGATATTATGACAAGGATAGATGCAGTTAACCATGCTTGGGGTGAGGCTCGTATCTATCAGACGAGAGTTGTTCTCCGTTTAGGGGCTTTGATGAGCATACCTCTACAGATTTTGGTTGAGGGAGGTGTGATTCAGGAGGGGGATAGATATGACTTCGCCTCTTCAGTGGTCACAGGCCGAGGGTTCCACGATGCATCACAGATGGATTCTGTCAGGGTCAGAAAGGCCATGACAAATATTTTGGATGGAGTCCTCAATACGTTGGAGGCAATATTTGCCAGGAGGCTGACTTTTGAAGAGGTGACTGCAGATAGTTTGAAGAATAGATTAACACCATTATTTTTTGAGGTAAAGACCTTCACACAGGATGATTTCGAGAACACTTCTACGTTCTCCAGTATTATTCAGAACACCCAGGACGCCCTTGTTGCCTGGAAGAAATCTTGTGCTCGACATGGGCAAACGGTTACGGTGTTAGAGTTTTAGTTGGAACACATTCCTCCCGTTTTGGATCAGGAAGTTGAGGCAGTATTGGCCAGGTTCATTAGGTTTGCAGCCAGCGAAAAAGAGAAAGGAAATGCCCTTCTGGATGATGATCTTCTGGAAGGAGATGATGTGCATTGATGACAGATAGTGGTTCATGATGAGGAGTGGAGAATCTTTAGCGCATTCATTGCCCCACTCCTCTCAGTGGCGGTTTTTAGGGCTAGAACCCTAATCAGGGCTTAGGTGGCTCAATCTGGGCCTTCCATTGTATTTGAATCTAAGCCGTCCACTGGATTGGGCTTAATATAAAAGGGGTATCCCCCCTCATTTGTAAGATATAGAGAGTTAGACAGAAATCAGAGATAGAGTTGAGCTAGATAGTAGAGAAGGCAGTTAGAGAGTAGAGCTAGGAGTTAGCTTAGTTTGAAAAGGAGAGAAAAACTTTCCCTTTGAAGGTTTTTGTAAAAGGTTGTTGTGTAAGACTCTCATAATATAAGGATTTTCATTGATTGGTGACTCTTTCTTTCGTTGTGAGTAGTTGACGAGACTTTTCCGTCTTTCCAATTCAAGTAGATTAGAGTAAAGTAGACTTTGTTTTATGCAAGTAGTTGTTAATTGTGGAATGTGGTGTTGGTTTGGACAAATCTTCCTTTATGCATACTGTTGTGACCTTTTTCACACATCACCCCATCAAGATGGGGACCCCCTAAATTTTGCTCCATTCTGGTCTTTTGGCTTTGGTTCGCTCTCTCTCTGGTCTCTGGTCCTTCTGGGGATGTCCCGTTGTTTGACCCAGGTTGAAATATCGATTAAGTCTGTGTAATTAGGGTTTTCATCCTTCAGGCTTATTTAAGGTCAAACTGAGTTATAAAATTGAAATCCAAGCTTAGTGCAGCAGTCAGAAGACTTCCAGCAGAGTCCCCCTAAATTTTCACTGTATTCCGGCAACTTACTATTTTTAGTAAGTATTCAACTTGGGACTATTTTATTGAGATTTTGGAATTCTGTCAGTTCCACTGCATCCGGGTAACTTCAAGCTGTCTACACGTAAATTTTGAGCCAGATCAGACGACTTACTATTTTTGGCAGTTCAGGCTGTAAGAGTCAAATCAGGGTTTCCACATGGGCTTTTCAGATGCATGTCTGGAGAATCCTTCTGGGTTTTCCAAAACCTTCGCAGTGACATAACATGCAAACCGAGACAACCACTTTCAGAGTTCAGCCTTCGGAGGCTATTTTTAGGGTTCGCATGCAGTGTTTTTCAACGCATGTCGGGTTTTTCTTCATGGGTTTTTCGAGAGCTTCGCAACGGTGTGACTTGCAAGCAGAGAAGATCGAGTTTTGAGGACTTACTATTTTTAGCCAGTGCATGCATACAGACCAGTTTTCTGGGTTTTTCCGGGTTTTTTGAGATCCCGCGGGCAATATGACATGCAAAATCATCCGGCAGTGGATGAGTCACTTTTCAGACAGTTTCTATTTTTAGCAGGTACACTCCGGCAGCCGCCCAACACTCCAATCCAGCAAGCAGAACGACATGCAGAAGGAACGAAGTCAAACGGAGACCGTTCGGGATACATGCAAATCAAATTAGGGGTTCCACTTTTATAGGGGGTAAAATCCAAAAATAGCCGAAACAAAGTACCCCACCCATGTCAGCACACTTCAAGGTACCTGCTGGCAAAATTTGAGCAAAGTCGGAGAACTTACTATTTTTAGTAAGTCAGGGCACGGCTATAAATAGCAGGTCTGCACCCGAGGTTGGCGTCCGAGTGACCCTCAAGCTATCAAGATCAAGCGTTGCAACTTTCAGGCAAAACGGAGCTACTAAAGTCAGAAAGTCAAACTTACTATAAATAGCAGGTGGCTATAAATAGCAGGTCAGGGCAGAGGACTGACAAAACAGGTTCACAAGGCAGAGAATATCATCCGATGAAATTTTCAGGCAAAACGGAGCCTTAGAGGTTGAAAATCAAGGGATTTGCTAAAAATAGCACAACTTGCTAAAAATAGAATGCAAGAGCAGGAACAGGTAGAGGCTTGAAAAACGCCTAAGGCAAAAATGAAAGCTCACATAGTCAAATGCGTCCATCTC
>CM021102.1:232140515-232218804 GCA_007115665.2 Sequoiadendron giganteum | reverse complement strand
AAAAAACTATATTTAATTGACCTGGAGAGTTTGTGGGCCCCGCGCAAGAAGGAAAAAGATTAAAAAAATCAAAAAATTTAAGTTTTTTAATTTTTTAATAGTTTTTGCCTACAGGGGACAACTAGCTGTCCCCAGTATGATTTGGGGACGGTTAGCTGTCCCCAATCCGTACCAGGGACGGGGGGACGTCCCCAAATGACAGGAAACGTTTCCTGGCATTTCCTCTTGATTTTGCTATTTCGGGGATGGCAGGGGGACTTCCCCTTTGCGTCCCCCCGTCTCCGGGATGACAGGGGACGAGGACAGGGGGTTTTGGGGCAGGGGACGTGTCCCCATGTAACCCTGATTTTCAGTCAAAAAGCATAAAAACCTCACTTTGAGAAGAACTATTGAAATGTCTTGTGCCCTAGCCCAAGTGTTGTTTATGATTAAATTTCTTTCAGATTATAAACAAAATATTGAACTTAAAACTATGAAGTTGATGCCAGATCAAAATTAGAAGTATTGATCATGAATTTACAAGTCTGAATTTTCGTTTAATGGTATTCGATCCTCAAGAGCAGAACATTTATTTATTTCGATGTCTTTCCTTGTGGATTGGATCTGTCTTAAATACGAATGGAGAGACATGTCCCATGAGCAGACATGTCCGCTCATGGGACGTATCTCATGGATTGTGCCTTTTCGTCTAACTAAGACACTCGATCACCAATCGGGTTAGTTAATTAATAAACATGAATGCTTACTAAGTTCAATCTGTATTTTATCTTGCGCAAATAAATAATATCCAATCTAGAACTCGATCAGGAAGCTATATGAAACATATAAAGCCAATAATCTGCAAGTAATAACCTCTAAATGCAGATCGATAATATACTTGGGATGTAGCAGATTTCGATTATATAAATGATGACATGAATATTTATACAATTAATATATGTGTGTGTATACATATGTCAATACATACTGACATATATATACACACACATATGATCAAATCGATCATCATTTATATCTGACCGAAGCTACCATATTTCAACACTCCCTCTTAGCTAGGTGTTGTGACCTTTTTCACACATCGCCCCATTCAAATGGGGACCCCCAATTTTTGCTCCATTTTGGTCTTTTGGCTTTTGTTTTTTGTCTCTCTCTCTCTCTGATTTCTCTGTTCTTCTGGGGATGTATCTGTATTTGACCTAATTAGAAATTTTGGCCGAGTCTGAAGGGAATCTGTGAAGTTAGGGTTTTCAGGCTAGATTAAGATTAAATCAAGTTGATAAATTGACAGCTAAGCTTAACATTGCTTCCAGGAGGCTCCCACTGAATTTTTATCATGTTCTAACGACTTACTATTTTTAGCAAGTGTTCAATCTGTGAGCTTTTCATCAGGATTTCGGGATTCTAACTACTTCAACACATTTAGGCAGCTTCCCTACGCATGAAATTTGAGCTGATTCAGAAAACTGGCTATTTTTAGCAATTCTGGCTTCACGAGCTATTTTCAAGGCTTCAACATACATTTCTCCGATAAATGACAGGAGAATTGATCTGGGTTTTTCTAGACCTTCACGATGGTGTAACATGCAAACCGAGATGGTGACTTTCAAAGTTCAGCCTTCGGAGGCTATTTTTAGGATTTGCATGCAGAGATTTTCAGTGCATGTCCGGATATTCCATGTGGGTTTTGCGAGACGTTCGCAATGATGTGACATGCAAGTAGAACGGATCAGTTTTCAGGGACTTACTATTTTTAGCCAGTGCCCGCATGTCGACCAGTTTTCTGGGTTTTTCTGGGTTTTTTGAGATCCCACGGGCACTGTGACATGCAAACTCGTCCGACATCCGGTTGACCACTTTCCGGACACTTACTATAAATAGCAGTGTCATCCCAGCAGCTACCCACCACTTCAGTTCAGCAAGCAGAACGACATATAGCAAAAATCAAGTCAAACAGAGGTCATTTGAGGCACATGCAAGTCAGATTAGGGTTTCCTACTTCGGTGCCTAAAAAGTAGGGTAAAAGGCCATAATTTCGAAAAACGAAGATATCCCATTGCGATCAGCATCCTTCAGGCAATCTACTGGTAAAATTTGGGCGCAATCCGAGCACTTACTATTTATAGTAAGACACCTCCAGAACGCGGCTATAAATAGCAGGTTAGCACGAGAGGCAGGTGTGAACAGGGTCATCAAGTGATGAGGACCACGTGGTGAAAATTTCAGGTCAATCAGAGCTACAGAAGTCAGGCAACTTTGGAACTTACTATAAATAGCAGGTGGCTATAAATGGCAGGTCAGAGCATGGGACAGGCAAAACAAGTTCATCAAACTACGAGGATCATATGGTGAAATTTTTAGGCAGAACGAAGCTGTAGAAGTCGTAAATCAAGGGACTTGCTAAAAATAGAATGCAAAAGCAAGGGCAAGCAGAGGCATGGAAAATGTGAGCTTGACCCTCTAAATGCGCCCTTGATGGAATAATCAAGGCAAAAAAATTCTAAGTCAAAATCAAAGTTCATCCTATGAAATGCGCCCTTGTGCTGGAGGTGGCTAAGAGAAATTTTACGAGGCAAAATTAAGAGCTCACATGTGTAAATGCGCCCTCAAGTGAAAGCTTCCCAGCTAAAATGCGCCCAAGGGTAAGGAGATCATTGGAAAAGTGCTAAGGCGTAAAATTGGAAGTAAGCTATGTCAAATGCGCCCATGTTGGAGGATGCCTAGAAAAATCTAAGGCATGGAAAGTAAAAATGTGAGCACAAGGGTCAAAATGCGCCCTCAAGTAGAAGTGGACCCCTTGAAATGCGCCCAAGTAAGATGAGAAAAACGCCTAAGGCACAAGAATGAAAGTAACCCCTTCCAAATGCGCCCACCTTCAAAATAAAAGCTCACACATGGGAATGCGCCCATAATGAAGATAAAAGTTCAATGTCTCAAATGCGCCCCATGATAGATGAAGACCAAGAAATACTCTAAGGCAAGATGGAAGCTACCTAGGCAAAATGTGCCCAAGGTAGCTTGCTGGTTGAAATGATTTCCAAGGCATGAAAATAGAAGTAGCCCCCCCTAAATGCGCCCTTAGAAGGAGTATGAGGTAAATAAGTTTAAGTGGAGAAAAGTGAAGGTGGACACCCCTTCCATATGCATCCAAGGAAGATGATAGAAGGAGATGTCAAAGGCGTGGGGAAATAAAAGTAGAAGACCTCAAATGCGCCCTCAAGCAAGGCCACTCAAAAAGTATTCTAAGTCACAATAATGAAAGCACAAGGTGGTAAATGCGCCCAGCAAGTGAAGCTGAATTGAGAATTTTCTAAGTAAAGGAAAATAGAAGCACAAGGTGGTAAATGCGCCCAGCAAGTGAAGCTGAATTGAGAATTTTCTAAGTGTTGAAAAATAAAAGCACAAACCTCTAAATGCGCCCTCTAAGGAAGTATGAAGGCAAGACTTAGAATATTTTCTAAATATGAGGGAAATGGAGGCTCATGGGGTAAAATGCGCCCATCATAAGGAGGAAATGACAAGTTGAGAAATCTCCAAGGCATTGAAAATGAGAGTTCAAGGAGTCATATGCGCCCAGGGTAAGGAGGAGATATAAGACTTAGGAATTTGTCTATGGCATTAAAATAAAATGCCACTGAAGGGAATACGCCTAGAGAGAAGGAAATGTTGAAGGAATTTCTAAGTTAGAAAATGGAAATAGAAGACTTCAAATACGCTCCAAGGAAGTGGGGACTTGAGAAAAGTTGCTAAGTGTAAGGCAAAATTTTAAGGCGTGAAATTGCTTGGGAAACGAAGGTAAAGGTATGTGTTATGAAGTGTGCCCAAGGATGTGATATTTAAAATAAATTTTCTAAGGCATTTTCTAAGGGGAAATTAGAAAATACACCTGGAGGAGGTGGTATAAAATCTCTAAGTGCAAGGTGATATGCTCCCAGATGCAGGAGGGAATTTCTTCAGGGAAGCATGAAAATACTAAGGCAGGAAAAATGGAGATTACAGGCGTGGAATTCCTCCAGAGTAAAAAAAAAAAAACGGGTGAACCTTAGCAATTTTATTATTTTCAAAATAGTAAAAATTAAATGTACCCCTTCGTTTGGATACACATGAAAACGATGATTTCTGAGGGGAAATTTCTTCTGGGTATTGGATATTTCTCACTGGGAGATGATTTGAGGTTCTTCCACACCTTGCTCGTGTTGTTTCGGCAGGGATTTTGGCCTGGCACCCGTTCAACAAAGTTCCTAAGGCTCAGATGGATAAATTTTCTAAGGCATCGAAAAGGAAAGCAGAGGGGGTCAAATACACTCACGGGGAAGAAATTTGTCTAAGGCATGAAGGAATTTGAAAATGAACTGAAGCTCGAACATCAAGCGTTCAAATGCACCCCCCAAGATGAAATATCTTCTAAGGCACAAACTCCAGGCAAGGTGGTGGATACGCCCATGATGAAAGTTTGCTAGAAAAGTGATGAATTCTATCAAGATTCGGAGATCAAGCGGTCAGAACATGGAAATAAGGTAAGTAAAGTGAATTTAGATTATAAAGTGTTCTGATACTCTTCTTTTGTTTTGCAGGATGAACGTTGAAGCCAAGGCATGAGGACTTGATGAAGCTAGACAACGTTGCAACTTTGGAAACGAAAGTGAAGATTTGTCTAAGGCACTAAGAACGTGATGCAAAAGAGGCAAATGCGCCCAAGGCAATGGGCTAAAGAAATATGAAAGTTGCAAGGAAGAAGTGCGTCCTGGAGTCAAAGCAACAAGAGGGCCGAACAGGGGGAATTCTTTGCTCATCACTTTCATATCAACCATGTACTCGCCTCTCCTCCTAACGCAACAAAATTGGCAGACAGACAGTGGGAACGCGTTTCTGGACGAGAATCTTCTAGAGGAAGAAAGTGGGCATTAATTGCAGATAATGGTTCCTGCAGAGGAGTGGAGAATATTCTGTGCATTCATTGCCCCACTCCTCTTTGTGGCGGTTTTTAGGGCAAGAACCCTAATTAGGGCATATGTGGCTCGATTTGAGCCTTTTATTGTAATTCAATCTAAGCCATCCGTTGGACTGGGCCAACTATAAAAGGGGCATCCCCCCTCATTTGTAACTTAGTAGACATCAGATCAGGGAGTAGAGTAGATCAAGAAGTTAGTAGATAGGGAGATAGCTTAGAAGTTAGCTTAATTTGAAAAGGAAAGAAAACTTTCCCTTTGAAAGTTTTGTAAGAGGTTGTTGTGGAAAACTCTCATAATACAAAGGTTTATCATTGCATGGTGGTTTTATCTTTTATTGTGAATAGCTAGCAAGGCCTTTTCATCTTTCCAATTCAGATTGATAGAGTAGAATAGACTTTATTTTATGCAAGTAGTTGTTAATTGTGGAGTGTGGCGTCGTGGTTTGAGCATATCTTCTTTCATCCATACCACTAGCGGGCTTGCTGATGGTAAGTTCACCTTGTGTGGTCAACTGGAATATCAGTACCTAACTTCGGTTGTGATTTGTGTGTTTATTTGCATCGTTGTGACGGAGTGCACATGTTGAATCACAATTTGAACATCTTATTCATCCTTTGAAGATTGCATCAGCTTTGTCAGAGTTGTCCGAAGGGAGACGAAGCGAAGTCTGGTTTGGAGATTGTTTAAGCCAATCCTCGTCCTCCACCCTTTAGAAGTAGATGGTAGCATCCCTAATCCTTATATCCTTTTACATTCAGCATTCTCCGGTTAGTTTAAGAACCCGAGCTTCATCGACGAATTTCCCGGAATTTGAAAATCCTTTCCTCGAAGTTGAACGATTACGTAAGTCCCCTTGGAATACCCAGCATATTCACATCAACCAACTGAGTCTATTCGCAATAAAAGGAACCTTGGAGTTGAACGCATGAACTTTCACGCAATCTTAGCATGCGGAATACTTTGATCAAGAGGGAATAGAGTGACCGTTGGACATTTTATTCTGTGTTGGTGTTGTCATAAAAAACACGTCAACACTAGGGAAGATAACTCTAACCAAGTATATAGTGATATCACCTTACTCGTGATATCACGAGATATGGTATGCTTCTAAGAGTGTCAAGTCACATGACATTCTTCATAACACATCTTCATTATGGTATGTGCACTGACATCAAGTCTCATGATGTCTACCATAATAAATCATGGCATATCCAAGGATACATTTATCCACCATGATTATCCCATAAGGATCATAATGATCTTCAACTAATATCAAGTCTCATGATATCTATCAAAATGTCCAAGAGATACTATCATGACATATCCACGGATATCAAGTCACATGATATCCATCATGATAGTGAAACTAATCATTGTAGAGTCATCACCTTACAATATAAAATACAAGTGTTCATTATCAGAAAGATCGTCACCTTTCAATAATGTACATAGGGGGAGAGGGCCCATAAAGTCATGGAGTCACACACATGACAAAAGAGTTTACACATTAAACATCTTTTAAATACATTAGTACAAAACAAATAAATTGAGTCTCAATCTCAATAATAATTTACATTTCAACCATACCCAGTTTCTTCCTGAAGTGTTCAACTTTTACTCTGGAGAGAGGCTTGGTGAGAATGTCTGTTGTTTGATCATTTGTACTAATATACTCCAACTGGATCACATTCCTTTCTACCATGTCTCTCACATAGTGGTAAGGGATCTCTATATGCTTTGATCTATCATGGAATACTGGATTCACTGAAAGCTTAATACAACTCTAATTGTCACAGTGGATGATAGTAGGATTCAGGGGCTCACCAAATAATCCCACAAGCAATTTCCGGAGCCATACGGCTTCTTTTGCTCCCATAGAGGTTGCAATATATTTGTCTTTTGCTGAGCTTTGTGCCACTGAAGACTGTTTCCTGCTGATCCAAGAGATCATAGCCGATCCTAAACTGAAGCAACATCCTGATGTGCTTTTCCGATCGGTTACACTTCCAGCCCAATCTGAATCAGAGTATCCATGTAAATTTAGGTTGACATTTATGTATTTAAGACCATATCCAATAGTACCTTGAAGGTATCTCAATATATGCTTCACAGCAACAAGGTGTATTTCCTTTGGCTCACACATAAACTGGCTTAGGGCATTCACTGCATAGCAAATATCCGGTTTGGTGTTAACCAAGTACATTAATGATCCAATTATCTGTCTATAGAGAGTAGGATCTGCAAATTTTGATTATGCTGCTGCTTCTTTCAATTTGTGTAAGTTGGTTTCCATAGGTGTAGACATGGGTCTACAGTCTAACATCCCAAATCTCTTCAGAATATCAATAGTATACTTTCCTTGATTTAAAATGATACCATTTGATTTCTGCCAGACTTCTAACCCCAGGAAGTAATGTAAAATGCCCAAGTCTTTCATGTCAAATTCTGAAGCCAGGTCCTTTTTACATTGAGTAATAAGGTGATCTTCTCCTGTTATTAGCAGGTCATCAACATATAAAATTAGTATTAACATATCACCTTTAATTACCTTAAAATAGAGATTTGGATCTGCATCATTCTTGGAAAATCCTAGTCCCAAATAGCTATCGATTCTTTCATACCAGGCTTTGGGGGCCTGTTTAAGTCCATATAGAGCTTTCTTCAATCTGCATACATGTGAGTCTGCTTTATGTATCACAAAGCCTTCAAGTTGCTCTAAATAGACTTCTTTTTCAATGGTCCCATTCAAGAAGGCAGTTTTCACATCCATTTGATGGATCTTCCAGCCTTTAGCTACTACAATAGTTATTACTGCTCTCACAGAGGTGTACCGGGCAATAGGTGCAAATGTCTCTTCATAATCAATACCTTCCTTTTGTGAGAAACCTGTTGTGACCTTTTCACACATCACCCCATTCAAATGGGGACCCCCAATTTTTGCTCCATTTTGGTTTTTTGGCTTTAGTTTTGCGTCTCTCTCTCTCTCTCTGATCTTTTGTCCTTTCGGGGATGTCTCTGTATTTGACCTAATTTGGAATTTTGGTCATCTGTGAAATTAGGGTTTTCATTCTTCAGACCAGTTTGAAGTTAAATTGAGTTAGCTAATTGACATTTGAGCTTAACATTGTTGTCACAACGTTTCAAGCAGGATCCCATCAAATTTTCACTGGAATCTGACAACTTACTATTTTTAGTAAGTACCTAATTTGGGGCCTTTTCCTCAAAATTCTGGGATTCTAACGGCTTCATCACATTCAGGGTACTCCAAGATACTTGCACGCAAAATTTGGGCAGAATCAGACAACTTTCTATTTTTAGCAGTTCAAGCTTCAAGAGTCATTTTTAGGATGCACATGTATGATTTTCAAATGCATGTCTGGGGAATGTTTTTGGGTTTTTCAAGACCTTCGCAATGATGTAACATGCAAACCAAGATGATGACTTTTAACTGTTCAGCCTTCAAAGGCTATTCGCATGCATAGTTTTTCAACGCATGTCAAGATATTCCTTATGGGTTTTTCGAGAGCTTTGTGACTGTATGACATGCGAGTGGAGTTGATCATTTTTTAGGGACTTACTATTTTTAGCCAATGCCCACATGTGGACCAGTTTTCTGAGTTTTTTTGGGTTTTTTGAGATCCCACGGGCGGTTTAACATGCAAACTCACCCGACATCAGATTGATCACTTTCCGGACACTTACTATAAATAGCAATTTCACTCCAGCAGCTCTTCAACACTTCGGTTCAGCAGGCAAAACGACATGCAACATAAATCAAGTCAAACGGAGACCGTTCAAGGCACATGCAAGTCATATTAGGGTTTCCTACTTTGGTGCCTAAAAAGAGGGGTAAAAAGCCAGAATTTTGAAAAATGAAGGTATCTCGCTGCAATCAGCATCCTTCTGGCAATCCACTGGTAAAATTTGGGCACAATCCGAGCACTTACTATTTATAGTAAGTTGTCTCCAGAATAGGGCTATAAATAGCAAGTCAGCATGAGGGGCAGGTGTGAACAGGTTCACCAAGCGATGAGAACCACGTGGTGAAAATTTCAAGTCAAACGGAGCTGCAAAAGTCAAGTAATTTTAGGGTTTGCTAAAAATAGCAGATGAGCTTGGGCAACAGGTATAAGTAGGGTAGCAGGGCCACAAGAGGCATATCACGCCAGCTCCAGAGTCAGAACAAAGCTAAGCCATGAGGAGTCATACATCTCTGAAATTTACTAAAATAGAGTAGCTAAGGCGTTGAAAATTTCCAAGTCTATAAGAATTGAGGCTGGCATAAAATTTGCCTTAGTCAAAAATGGAAGTATACCCTCTCATATGCACCCCATCATGGAGGAGGAGGTATGAAAAGTTTCCAAGATATTCAAAATAAAAGCAGCCTACCTCAAATACGCCCTCAGCTATGAGTAGAGGACTTGTAAAAGTCTGAGGTGTTGAAAATAAAAGTTGCACATGTGGAATGCACCATCAAGCAAGGAGTGAGGCATGAAAATTTTCTAAGTAAAGAAAATAAAGGAGGCCCCTCTCAAATGCGCCCATGAAGGGGATGAAAGTTGAAAAAGTTTTTAAGTGTTGGAGAAATGGAAGGACACCCTTCCAAATGCACCCTTAGTAAGAAATAAGGAGGAAATGACAAGTTGAGGAATCTCTAAGGCATTGAAAATGAGAGTTCAAGGGGTCTTATGTGCCCAAGGTAAGGAGGAGATAAAAGACATAGGAATTTGTCTATGGCATTAAAATAAAATGCCACTGAAGGGAATACGCCTAGAGAGAAGGAGAATGCATAGTTTTAAATTCTTTCTAAGGCAAGAAAAGTTCCTTCTCATACCCCTAAATACGCCCTTGTTTGTGGATGAAGTAAGGAAAAATTTTAAGGCGTGGAAATGCCTAAGGAGTTAATGTGGAAGTTGATACATGGAAATGCGCCCCTATTGGTGGAGGAAATATGATAAGATGCTAAGGCGTGAAAATGCTTGGGAAATGAAGGTAAAGGTATGTGTTATGAGGTGCGCCCAAGGTAAGTCAATTAAATTAAAAGGTTTCTAAGGCATTTCTTAAGGCAAAGGTGAGAAATACGCCTAGAAGAGGCAATGATAAATTTTTCTTAAGGCAAGGTGAAAGGCGCCCATGAATAGGAAGGAATTTCTTCAAGAAAATAAGGAAAACACCCAGGCATGAAAAGTAAAGGCTACAGGTGTGAAGTACGTCCAAAATAAAATGGAATCAACCTTAGCAATTTTTATTATTTTTCTCAAAATAATAAAAATTAAACTTACCCCTTCGTCCAAATACACATGAAAACAATGAGTTCTGAAAGGAAATTTCTTCTGGGTATTGGACATTTCCCACTGGGAAATTATTTAAATCTTTTCCACACCTCGCTCAAGATTTTTCGGCAATTTTAGCATGGCGCCTGTTGATGAATTTCCTAGGCGAAAATAAATTTTCTAAGGCAGAGAAATGTTTTTACAAAAAATGCCTCGGCTGGCGATGTCAAAATGAGCGCCTAGATTATAGTGGATGAAATTTATGAAGTAGATAAAGTTGTCTAAGGAAAGGGAAAATAAAACAACAAGTGGTCAACTACACTCACGAGGAAGAGATGAAATTTGTCTAAGGCATGGAAGAATTTGAAGATGAAATGAAGCTCGAACATCAAGCGTTCAAATGCGTCCTCAAGGTGAAATATTTTCTAAGGCACAAACTCCAGGCACAAGGTGGTGGATGCTCCCTTGAAGAAGACCTCATGAAATGAACACCATGCACCCAGTTGTTGAAAAGTTATGAAAGTTTGCTGGAAATGATGAACTCTATCACATCCGGAGATCAATCAGTCAAAACATGGAAATCAGGTAAGTGAGGTGAAGTTATGTTACAAGTGTTCTGATGCTCTTCTTTTTGTTTTGTAGCATGAGGACTTGGTGAAGCTGGACAATGTTACAACTTTGGAAAAAGGAAACGGCAGTGAAGATTTGTCTAAGGCATTAAGAACGTGATGCAAAAGAGGAAAATGCGCCCAAGGCAGTGGGCTGGAGAAATCTGAAGGTTACGAGGAAGAAGTACGTCCAGGAATTAAAGCAACAAGAGGACTTAACGGAGAAAAACTTTTTACAAGGAGGGTTCAAACTAAGTGTTGTTGTGTGCTTGCCTCCTCCTAGCGCAACAGAATTGGCAGGCAGAATAGTGGGAACGCGTTTCTGGACGAGAACCTTCTAGAAGATGGTGATGGGCATTAATTGCTCGTTATGGTTCCTGTAGGAGAGTGGAGAATCTTCTATGCATTTATTACCCACTCTTCTCTGTGGCGGTTTTTAGGACAAAAACCCTAATTAGGGCATATGTGGCTCGATCTGAGCCCTTCATTTAATTCAATCTGAACCGTCCTCGGAAATGGGCTTATTATAAAAGGGGCATCCCCCCTCATTTGTAATCTATTAGATTAGATCAAGAAGTCAGAGAGTAGAGAAGATAGAAGTTAGAATAGATAGAAAAATAGCTTAGAAGTTAGCTTAGTTTGAAAAGAAAAGAAAGCTTTCCCTTTGAAATTTTTGTAAGAAGATGTTGTGGAAAACTCTCATAATACAAAGAATTTCATTGATTGGTGATTCTCTCTTCGTTGTGAGTAGTTGGCAAGGCTTTTTCGTATTTCTGATTCAAGTAGATAGAGTAAAGTAGACTTTTATTTCATGCAAGTAGTTGTTAGTCGTGGAATGTGGCATTTGATTTGAGCAAGTCTTCTTTCATCCATACCACTAGCGGGCTTGCTGACAGTAAGTTCGCCTTGCGTGGTCAACTGGTGTATTGGCACTTAACTTCGATTGTGGCTCATATGTCCATATGCATCGTTGTGATGGTATGTACATGTTGTGTCATAATTTGAACACCTTTCTCATCCTTTGAAGATTGCACCGATTTTGTGGAAGTTGTCCGAAGGGAGGCGAAGCAAAGTTTGGTTTGAAGATTGTTGAAGTCGATCCTCGCATTCCACCCTTTAGGAGTAGATTGTAGAATCCCTAACCCCCTATTCCTTTTAAATTCAGCATTTTCTCGGTTAGTCTAGAAATCAGAGCATCTTAGTCAAATCTTTCATCTACTTCATGAAGTTGAACAATTACGTAAGTCCCCTTGGAATACCCAGCATATTCACATCAACCAACTGAGTCTATTCGCGATATAAGGAACCTTGGAGTTGAACGCATGATCTCTCACGAAATCTTAGCATGTAGAATACTTTGATCAAAAGAGAATAGAGTGATCGTTGGACATTTTATTATGTGTTGGTGTGGTCATAAAACACCCGTCAACAAAACCTCTGGCCACAAAACGTGCCTTGTGTTTCTCTATACTGCCATCAGCAACATGTTTTATTTTGAAGAGCCATTTGGAAGAGACAACAGATTTCTCTTTTGGTCTAGGTACTATATCACATACATCATTTTTCAGAATGGACTAATACTCTTTCGTCATAGCATCTTTCCATACTTGATGCTTGAGAGCTTCTGTAACGCTAGTTGGTTCTGAACTAATGATCTCATTCGTTAAGGCAGCATAGCTTGAGAATCTTTTGGGTCTCTTGCTTTCTCTAAAAGTTCCTTTGGGTGCTGTATAATTTTCAGCTTCCTCAATCATCTTTCTAGCCTAAAGTGGTCTCCTTTTGCTGTTGTTATTAGGATTCTCTTCTGGAGCAGTTTAGTTTTCATTTATGATTACTTTAGGATACTCCCTCTGAATCTCAGGAGCAGGATCCTCCTCCACGACTTTAGGAGAATCTTGAATTTTTATATCATTAGAACTCTTTGCCCTTTTGAAAGCAATGTCTTCCTCAAAGATGACATCTCTACTTAGTTCAATTTGTTTTTGTCCGGATATGTATATTTTGTAAGCTTTTGAGGTTTCACTATAGCCCACAAATATCCCTTTCTTTCCAGTAGGCTCTAATTTAGATCTCTTTTCTTTAGGTACATGAATGTAGAGAGGGCAACCAAAGATCCTTAAGTGACTTATGTCAGGTTTTACACCAGTAAATGCTTCTTCAAGAGTTTTGTTATCTAGATGTGAGTGGGGACATCTATTTTCAATGTAGACAGTTGTCTTAGAGGCTTTTGCCCAAAATGAAGTTTCTATGTTTTGGTCGTACAACATTGCTCTAGCAGCTTCTACAATAGTTCTATTTTTCCTCTCAGCAACACCATTTTGTTGAGGATTGTAGGCTACAGTAAACTCCCTCTTAATCCCAGAATTTACACAAAATTCCTTAAAGATTCTGAGGTGTATTCCTTCCCATTATCTGTTCTTAGTATTTTGATTTTCTTCCCGAATTTTTTTTCTATAAGAGCTTTGAACTCCTTAAACCTTTTAAGGACTTCTATCGACTCTTTACATTTAAGAAAATATATCCAGGTCTTTCTAAAGAAGTCATCTACAAATATTACATAATATAAGAATCCTGCCATGGAGGGTACAGACATGGGTCCATATAAGTCAGAGTATACTAGTTCTAATATGTTTTTGGTTTTACTCAAACTATTTTGGAAGGTCCCCTTTGTATTCTTCCCTAGGGCACACCCTTTGCATGCTCCTTCATGAATTTTTTTTAGTTTGGGCAATCTTGTTACTAATTTTTCTATTGAAGGTAGGGCACGGAAATGAATATGTCCTAATCTTCGATGCCAAATTTCATTTAAATCAGAAGTCTCATGAATAAGGGCTTGATTAGTGTCAGTGCATAGTTTGTAGAGATATCCTTGTCTTATACCTATAGTTTGTGCTTTCTTTATGGTGGAGTTCTTTGGCCATGCCAGAACTTTTCCATCCATAAAGGTAACTCTATATCCGTTGTCTTCAAGAGCAGAAATGGATATTAGGTTCCTCTTTATTCTCGGTACAAACAATACTCCAGTGAGTTGTAGAGAGAGGCCAGACTTCAAATGTATGGTGCAAGTTCCAACCCCCTTAACTGGATGTGCAAAATCATCCCCAATAGTTACTTCTTCATCAGTTTCTTCTATCATAGTATCTAGGCATTCTCTGAATCTTGTGATGTGCCTTGATGAACCACTATCAATTACCCAGTTATTAACTTTGTTTGATACTTGGCTTGATAATGCTGAGTAGAAGACAAATTTCTCAGAATCATATTATGTATTTGTCTTTCCAACTTTAGCAAAGGATGCTTGTTGTTTTGTTCTATCAGGGCACTTCATTGCATAGTGTCCATATTGATCACATCTGAAACATTGTATTTGGGAGATGTCTTTCCTTGTCTTGAATGATCCCTTTCCATAAGAATTCTTCTTTCTCTTGAAGTTTTTCTTCTTACCTTTCTTATGAGAATTTTTGTTTAGCACATGAATATCCTCATCTATGGGTTTCTGATTGTTTCCTTTTGTTATTAGTCTTGTTTCTTCTTGTAAGCAATCTGTTCTTAGCCTATCAAATTTAGGGAGTTTTGATCTTGCACTTATTCCTTGAACAAATGACTCCCATGAGTTTGGTAGGCCACCTAGAGCTATTAGTGTTAACTCCTTGCTATCAATTTGGTATCCAACTATTGACAGTTGATCTCTTAGTTCAGTGATTCTCATGAAATACGTGTTGATAAATTCTCCCTTGTTTATTTGATGATTAAGTTGCCTCTTTAGAGCAAGGGTCCTATTGGTGTTGTTTATTTCAAAAGTGCTTTCAAGGGATTTAAACATTAGATATGCAATCTCATGTTTAGACAGAATAGGTACTATATGGTCCCTAGCTGCATCTACTATAATTTTCATAGTTTTCTCATTGTTCTCAATCCATTGAGATTTCTCTAGATCATTCTCTGGTTCTATCTTGTTTTCTTTCACAAATGAGTTTAACTTATTTTCTTTCAGAATCATCATGATTCTCAATTTCCATGATGTAAGTTGTTTGCACCTTCAAGACGATCCTCGAATCTGATTACACTTGACGTTATGAAGAATGAAATGTGTTTGCGATTTCAAGAGAAAATACGATTTTAAATAATTTGATATCTGGATTTAATTGGATCTTTCTTAACATGGCTCTGATACCATGTTGTTTATGATTAAATTTCTTTCAAATTATAAACAAAATATTGAATGTAAAACTATGAAGTTGATGCCAGATCAAAATTGGAAGTATTGATCATGAATTTACAAGTCTGAATTTTCGTTTAATGGTATTCGATCCTCAAGAGTAGAACATTTATTTATTTCGATGTCTTTCCTTGTGGATTGGATCTATCTTAAATACGAATGGAGAGACACATCCCATGAGCGGACATGTCTCCACAATGGAGACATGTCCGCTCATGGGACGTATCTCATGGATTGTGCCTTTTCGTCTAACTAAGACACCCGATCACCAATCGGGTTAGTTACTTAATAAACATGAATGCTTACTAAGTTCGATCTGTATTTTATCTTGTACAAATAAATAATATCCAATCTGGAACTCGACCGGGATGCTATATGAAACATATAAAGCCAATAATCTGCAAGTAATAACCTCTAAATGCAGATCGATAATATACTTGGGATGTAGCAGATTTCAATATATATAAATGAAGACATGAATATATATATAATTAATATATGTGTGTGTATACATATGTTAGTACATACTGACATATATATACACACACATATGATCAAATCGATCATCATTTATATCTGACCGAAGCTACCATATTTCAACACCAAGAACCAAAAAGATAAGTTTTAATTTCAATTTTGTTTGTATTTCATACTTAAAGAAGCACATTTTGTTTTTTTTGCTATGCATGAACCACCCTAGAAGGCGCACTTGTAAGATGGTATGCAGCAAATACATATTGTTAAAATAAGGGTTTTAGGTTTCAAGGAGAGTTCCCTTCTAATTCGAAAAGCAGTTATACTACATGTCTATTTTATTTTTTTCGTGACACTAAAAGGTGTGAATTAAAATGCTAACACCATGCATTTGTTATGTTGTGCCACTCTATCAAAATTTGATTTGTATTGACCTTTCATGGATGGGGTCCACCAACACTTCCTTTTGACTCTAAATTTTGGTGAGGTGTAATGGCAAGTACCATTCCATTTATTGGCTACCCCCAAATCCATCATGATTAGTGGTTTGAATTTTCTTTTTTCTATGTCTATGTAAGTCAGAGCTGTACTTCTAATATTTCCCATATTGGTGAGGTGTGAATTAAAATGCTAACACCATGCATTTGTTATGTTGTGCCACTCTATCAAAATTTGATTTGTATTGACCTTTCATGGATGGGGTCCACCAACACTTCCTATTGACTCTAAATATTGGTGAGGTGTAATGGCAAGTACCATTCCATTTATTGGCTACACCCAAATCCATCATGATTAGTGGTTTGAATTTGCTTTTTTCTATGTCTATGTAAGTCAGAGCTGTACTTCTAATATTTTCCATATAGTTTTGATGGTTGCTTGATGGCCTTGTAGATTTCTGAAAAAACTTGGTCAGATTATTGGCACGCTGAAATGAAATTGGGACTAGTGCTTTGTCCTATGCTTTTACTCTATCTTGATTTGAGTTGCTTGGCAAGAATCTACCATATTTGTTCATAATGCATTAATTGGCATATTGAAAGAATATGTGCTTAGGATTTTCTCATGTAACCTACAATTGGGACAAATAGTTGGAACCTATATGTCTTTTGTTTTAGAGTTTAGAATTTATGCTGTCTGAACTTTGTCCTATAGTTAAAGCCAAATAAATAATATTTTGGATCATGTGAGAGTAGCTTCCCATCTTTCAATTTTCTTTTGTTTTATTCCAACTTGTTGTGACCTTTTTCACACATCACCCCATCAAGATGGGGACCCCCTAAATTTTGCTCCATTCTGGTCTTTTGGCTTTGGTTCGCTCTCTCTCTGGTCTCTGGTCCTTCCGGGGATGTCCTGTCGTTTGACCCAGGTTAAAGTATTGGTTAAGTCTGTGTAATTAGGGTTTTCATCCTTCAGGCTTATTAAAGGTCAAATTGAGTTATAAAATTGAAATCTAAGCTTAGTGCAGCAGTCAGAAGACTTCCAGCAGAGTCCCCTAAATTTTCACTGTATTCCGGCAACTTACTATTTTTAGTAAGTATTCAATTTGGGACTATTTTATTGAGATTTTGGAATTCTGTCAGTTCCACTGCATCCGGGTAACATCAAGCTGCCTACACGTAAATTTTGAGCCAGACCAAGACGACCACTTTCAGAAGTCAGCCTTCGGAGGCTATTTTTAGGGTTCGCATGCAGTGTTTTTCAACGCATGTCGGGTTTTTCTTTATGGGTTTTTCGAGAGCTTCGCAACGGTGTGACTTGCAAGCGGAGAAGATCGAAGTTTGAGGACTTACTATTTTTAGCCAGTGCATGCATGCAGACCAGTTTTCTGGGTTTTTCTGGGTTTTTTGAGATCCCACGGGCAATATGACATGCGAAACCATCCGGCAGTGGATGAGTCACTTTTCAGGCGGTTTCTATTTTTAGCAGGTACACTCTGGCAGCCCCCCAACACTCCAGTTCAGCAGACAGAGCGACATGCAGAAGGAACGAAGTCAAACGGAGACCGTTCGGATACGTACAAGTCAAATTAGGGTTTCCACTTTTATAAGGGGTAAAATCCAAAAATAGCCGAAACGAAGTACCCCACCCATGTCAGCACACTTCAAGGTACCTGCTGGCAAAATTTGAGCGAAATCGGAGAACTTACTATTTTTAGTAAGTCAGGGCACGGCTATAAATAGCAGGTCTGCACCCGAGGTTGGCATCAGAGTAACACTCAAGCTATCAAGATCAAGAGTTGCAACTTTCAGGCAAAACGGAGCTATTGAAGTCAGAAAGTCAGACTTACTATAAATAGCAGGTGGCTATAAATAGCAGGTCAGGGCAGAGGACTGGCAAAACAGGTTCACAAGGTGAAGAAGATCATATGATGAAATTTTCAGGCAAAACGGAGCCTTAGAGGTTGAAAATCAAGGGACTTGCTAAAAATAGCACAACTTGCTAAAAATAGAATGCGTAAACAAAGATAGGCAGAGGCATGGAAAATATTCTAAGTGTGGGAAAATGAAAGTATCCCCTTCAAAATGCGCCCACCTTCAAGATATTGAAAATGCTGGAGAAAAAACGCCTAAGGCATCAAAATAAAAGCATGGCATATGAAGTGCGCCCTCACATGAAACCTCACTATGTGAAATGCGCCCACCTTGATGACTCTCTCAAAACGTCTAAGGCATGAAAATAGAAGAAGACCTAGTGAAATGCGCCCTCACCTTGAGAAGGATAATGGAGGCCGAAATTCTTCTAAGGCATAAAATGAAAGTAGAGAGGTCAAAATGCGCCCTCAAGAAGATACATGGCTTGAAGAAATTCTAAGTGGTGAAAATAAAACCAGACACACCCATATGTGCCCAAGGCAAGATAAAGTGGCTAGGACTTGGAGAAATTTCTAAGTCAAGAAAGTGAAAGCTCAAGACCCCATATGCGCCCAAGGAGGAATGGAAGTCTAGAAATTTCCTAAGGCAACGAAATGAAAGTGGAACCTATGAAATGCGCCCTCACCTTGAAAGGATATTCTAAGTGTTTGAAAATTTTCCAAGTGTAAAATGAAAGCTTCCTAGGCAAAATGCGCCTTCACTTGAAAGTCTCACCCCTCAAATGCGCCCATGATAAAAAAAATCAAAGCTCCACTAAGGAAATGCGCCCAAGGTTGCTGGAAACTTAAATTTTATTTCTAAGGCACGAAATGTGAATAGCATAAGCCATTTGCGCCCAAGGAGGGATGAGAAACTTGGAAATTTCTAAGGTACAAAGTGAAAGCTTGGCCTAGCAAATACGCCCATGATGAAGAGGAGTTGAAGAAATATTCTAAGGCGTGTGAAATAAAACCTCACTAGGTCATATGCGCCCAAGGTGTAAAGTGAGCTTGAGAAAATTTCTAAGGCATTAAAAGCAAAAGTTGAAATGCGCCCATGAGCTGAAGGTGAGTAAAGATGGGAGAATTCTCTAAGGCGTGTGAAAGTAAAAGCTTGCATATGTAAATGCGCCCACCTTGGAGTAAGAATGTTGAGGAAATTTCCTAAGTGTTAAAGAAAGCTTCCCCCTCTCAAATGCGCCTGAGGTGTAAACTAAAAAATTTTCCTAAGTGAAATAAAATTTCACTAGGTAAAGTGCGCCCAAGAAGAAAACAAGTGAAGAATTCCTAAGGCGTGGGAATTAAAATTTAAATTTGAAAGAAATACGCCCTTGAAGAGGGATTTAAATTTTAATTCATAAGGCATGGAGATTTTTTTTCTCAGAGAAAAATTATACCAAGGGAAAAACGCCAGAAGTATGAAGATGTTCGAAATTTTCCTAAGTGAAACAAGTATTTCACTAGATAGAAATACACCCTTGGCATGAAGAGTTTGAGAGACGATATGAGAATTTTCCAGACATTTAAACGGGGTTGACAACTTGATGAAATATTTTCTAAGTGAAAATTTAAATGAACCCGTTTAAAATACACCCATGGGTCGAGAAATTTTAAAATTTAATTTCCTAAGGGAAATTTTAATATTTTCAGAAGAAACTCGTTTTGCCTAGATTATTTTCCTGACGGAAGTTAAATCTCAGAGGGTGAATTATTTCGAGCAGGCGAATAATTTTTAATCACCCGGAGTTGAACATTTTAATGAGAGAATTTAAAATGTCTAAGGCAAATTTTATGAAATCAAGGATTTAAATGACAGACATTTTAAAAGTTGCAAATAAATTTACAACTCCCACGAAATTTTTCGAGTTGAATTTATTTAAACACTGCGAGATTTGAAAATGGAATTTTAAATCAAGTCAAGTGATTGTTTTTCTCGCGAGTTGTTTAAATCGCCAAGAGTTAACTGGCAGACTAAGAGGAAAATTCGAAATTTGAAGAGGAAGGAATCATTATTAATGGCAACTGCCATAATGACCGGCTGACGACTAGCACACTACTGCGCTTGAATTAGAAGATTCCGAACGAAGAGAGTGGAAAATTGATGAAGGTGCTAAAAATAGCCCCAGCACTACTTAGCAGGATTCTCCGAGAAGAGTTATTTAAACAATCTCTTCTCTCATTTCTCCTCACATTGTTTTGAAGTTGAGGTTGCTTAAGAAGTTCTTGAGAGATTGAAGTATTTTCCAAGTGGTTGAGGAGAGAAATTTTTGGAGAGTTTATTTTATTTCGGAGTGTTGAGTTGCTGAAAGTACGAAGTGCTGGAGAAATTTTCATTTGCCGAGACTCTTTCTTTCGAAAAGCTGAAAGTGTGTTGCTGCAACTTCGAAGTTGAAGATTGAAGTTGTTTTCCAGAGTTGCTGGAAGATTTATCTTTTGAAGTTGCTGCAGAGCATTGAGTTGCAGAAATTTATTGTGTGCTGAGGATTTACTTCGAAGTTGCTGAATATTGAAGTTGCACGAAAATTGAAGCTTGCTGCAAATTTTACTTATTCAAGCTGCTAGAAGTTGAAAGTTGCTGAGGTTGATGAAGTCAAGACAAAGGATTTAATTCGCTTTGTGCTGAGAAAGTATCCACATTGCTGAAAGTTGGTAGTTGGCTGCAATTTTCTTCGCCAGTCGGAAGGGCAGTCGTTGAAAGCTTCTTTATAAGCTTGAAGTTTTTTATACAGTACGAGGTTTGGAGTTAGTAATTTATGCTGAGAATTTTTATTTTCAAAAAGCTAACTCCACATTCGCAGCCATCTCGGAGGTTACTTCATTTTATTTAAGAAAAATCTGCAGCCTAACTTATTGATATTCTATTTTATTTTGCAGATGGCCGGAGCAAAGGATGTTACAGGAACAAGCAGAGCCGCAGGCAGAGCTGCAAACACTGAAGCAGGCAAGGCTGGCTCATCCCGGCAGGCAATGATTAAAAGGCTCGCTAAGCCATTTCTCCCAAAGTCAGCAATAGTTTCAAAGTTGGCGGGATTAAATGACACCAACCTTGGTTCATTTAATCTAAATGCACTCAAATCGAGGATGTTCGGGCTAGGGGGCCATCAACCATCAGTCACGGCACATAATATAATGAAGAGTGGAATCTACGCAGCTGCTAGTTTTCCGCCAGCAATTCAGTGTCCGGAGCTAATTATGGAGTGTGCCAATCACTACAAGCCAGAACGTAGGACGATTGTCTCTCCGGATGGTAAACTGCTCGCCAACTTCACACCGGATGCCATCGGAGAGGCATTTGGGATTCCAACTGCTGAGGAGATGTTATACAGAACAAATAAGAGGGCAGACAAGATGTACTCTTCCTCTTTCGAAAGAGTCACTGCAGTCATCAACAGAGTTTGGATGCAGAAGCCGAGGCCACCCCGCACTAAGCTCCCAAAGCAGATAATTGCCGAGGACGTGAAACAAGAATACTGTGATTTGATAATGATGTTGAGCCGGGTAAATGGGAGTGCACAGGCTTACATTTTCGAGCCTTGGATGTTCTACTTCATCGAGATCATCTTGGAGGGAAAGGAGTGTGTCGATTGGGCTAGGATGATTAGCAACCACATCGATGAGCAATTCAGGAGCTTGAAGGTGACAAAGACTTTCTACATGAGCTCATATGTAATTTACATGTTGGCCAGAATGACTAAGTACAGAGGGATTTCGTACAAGGAGCCAATCGGCTGTGCCCCTGGTCAATTCAAAATCCATGAAGCCTGCACACAGCTACATTTAGCTAACATTGCCAACTATAAACGGGCAAATGATGCATTCACAATGCACATTGCGAGGACACTTCAGCAGAGGACGCAGCAGAGAATATCTAAAGAAGCACAGACATTGATTGAGGAATATGGGTATTGGCTCATCCAATTCCCGAAATTCACATATATTAGGCTGCAAGGGTTCACTTCGTATCCGTATCGGTTACCACGATACCCCACTGATCACATAGTAATGCTTGAGGTATCTAGGCAATTGATTGCCTACGATAAGATTCAGAAAAGGAAAAAGAAGGGTGGACTTGATTTCCCTATCACCATGGGAAATTCCATTGAGGTGTGTCCCTCTTTGCAGGCAGCCCGAGAGGCAGAGGACGAGCTGCAATCTTATCATTTGTCATATCACACAGGCAGGCAGGATTTCGATCCTTACAGGAACATCCGGATGATACAGAACGTTGAATACCGGCACAGAGCTCATCTGGAGGACTTTTGGGCAAATGCAGTGGATGAGGCTGAGATAAGAAGAAGGATGTTTTCCAGACTTCCTCTCAAGTTGATTAGAGAATGTGAGATTATTCCAGTTCCCGACCAGGTGGAGGAGGATGTCAACGTTATGCAACCCGACTATGGTTCAGTTAGGGATACTCCTGTCCCACCACCTGATTGGTCCGAGCCAGAGATCATGGACTTGGACACGCTTTCTATCCCGGTGATGACTTTACCAGGACTTGGGTCGACAGACATGTATGCAGACTCAAGAGCAAGTCGATCGCCCTTACTTATAGCTTGATGGGTGACCCAAGGCCGTTATCGGTAAAAAGGGGGAAACAAATTGCTCAGACATCGAGGGCACAAGTAGAAGTGCCAACCCAACCGATACCGTTGAGGATAGAACAAGCATCACCCGTGCACTCACAAACTCAGTCTTCGAGTTTGAGAGTGGTTTCATTATTTGCCGATCAGAGGGCAGGATTAGAGGAAGAGCGGGGACTTGAGGAGGTAGATCAGCCCAACGCCCGGGAATCAGCTAGTGTCAGTCTATCCAGGGGCGGCCAACAGGAGGAGGAAGAGGAAACAATGGCCGACACCCATTTTCAGCAGATGTTGGACACGCTTTGGAAGAAGAAGAAAACACAGAACAGGGGACCCAAGGGTCGGGAGATACCCAGCTTATAGAGGAGGATGAGCCCGAGCAAACCAGTGCAAGAAGGGAGGAAGTGCACGAGATGGAGGCAACAGAAGAACAGCCCCTTGTCATTTGTAATCCACAGCAGACAGTGCCTGATTGGCTTTCCGACAGAATGAGGAGAGAACCCGAGGATGATACGGATCCGGCCATCGAGATGGAGGAGTTCCTCAGGAGGATCAGTGCGCCACCAGAGAAGAAAAGGGCCCGAAAGTTTTCAAAGATCTCGACTGACGAGTCAGGCTCTCGCACGCTTCAGGTGGCTATTCCGAGGGAAGATTGTGATCGAACCGAGGAGAGGCCTGAAAATTATGTGATCACCACAGTAGAGTTGGGTCGTCCTACGGGAGCCCAAGTTATCGAGGAGTTCGATAACTCCTATCAGGCATTGAAGGATCAGTTGCTCCGCACGGAGGGGAAGTATAAGAAATTGAAGAAGGAGCACAAAACCTTGATAGGATACGCAAAATCTAGTACATCCAGTGAACCAGCAAACCCAGATGGAACGCCCATCGAAGCTTCAGTTGTTGCCTTAGAGGATTTGAAGAAAATGGAAACGGAGGCGGACAAGTGGGTTAGCCGTGTTCATACCGAGACAGGGAAATTCATGGAGGACCTCGCCGATGCTTATCGACAGGCCTCAAGTATTTTGGCACGGATGGATATAGTAGATCAGGCCTGGGGTGATACTCGCATCTATCAAACGAAGACTGTACTTCGTTTGGGGGCTTTGATGCATATACCTCTAGAAACCTTGGTGGATGGAGGTGTAATTCAGAGAGGTGATAGGTATGATTTCACCAGTTGGTACTCCTCGGTGGTCACAGGCCGTGGATTTCACGACGCAGCAAGGGCAGATTCAGCTAAAGTGAGGAAAGCAATGGGCAACATCTTGGGGGGAGTCCTCAATACATTAGAAGCCATATTTGCTAGAAAGTTGGTCCCAGAGGAGATAACTGCTGATGGCTTGAAAAGTAGACTGCCTCCATTCTTCTCAGCTGCGAGGTCACTTGTCCTGGATGACTTTGAGAATGTCTCCACATTCTCTAGTATAATTCAGCATACCCAAGACGCCTTAGTGACATGGAGAAAATCTTACACCAGATACGGACAGACGGTAGCAGTCTTGGAATTCCAGCTCAACCATATTCCACCGATCTCTGCACAGGAGGTTGAAGCAGTATTGGCCCGGTTGATCGAGTTTGCTATCCGGGAGAAGCCCAGTGGGAACGCGCTGCTTGATGAGGATCTTCTTGATGATGGTAGTGGGCATTAATTGCTCATTATGAGTCCTGCGGGGGAGTGGAGAATATTCTGTGCATTCATTGCCCACTCCTCTCCGTGGCGGTTTTTAGGGCAGAAACCCTAATCAGGGCATAGGTGGCTCGATCTGAGCCCTTCATTGTAATTTGATCTGAACCGTCCACTGAATTGGACTTATTATAAAAGGGGCATCCCCCCTCATTTGTAAGATATTAGAATTAGACATTAGATCAAGAGTTGAATCAGAGCTAGAGAGTAGAAGGCATATAGCATTTAGCTTAGAAGTTAGCTTTAGATTGAGGAGGGAAGAAAACTTTCCTTTGAAAGTTTTGTAAAAGGTTGTTGTGAACACTTTTCATAATACAAAGAGTTTCATTGATTGGTGATTTCTTCTTTGTTATGAGTAGCTAGCAAGGCCATTTCGTCTTTCCAATTCAAGGTAGATAGAGTAAAATAGATTTTATTTCATGCAAGTAGTTGTTAATTGTGGAGTGTGGCGTTGTGATTTGAGCATATCTTCTTTCATCCATACCACTAGCGGGCTTACTGATGGTAAGTTCGCCTTGCGTGGTCAACTGGAGTATCAGCACTTAACTTCGATTATGGTTCATATGTTTGTATGCGTCGTATTGACGGTATGAACATGTTGCGTCATAGTTTGAACACTTTTCTCATCCTTTGAAGATTGCACCAACTTTGTCGGAGTTGTTCGAAAGGAGACAAAGCAAAGTTTGGTTTGAAGATTGTTTAAGTCGATCCTCGTCCTCCACCCTTTAGAAGTAGATTTGTAGAATCCCTATCCCTATCCCCTTTAAATTATGCATTTTCCGAGTCAGTCTAGATACCAGAACAATATTGCCAAATCATTCATGTCCTAATTGCTTCACAGAGTCGAACAACTACGTAAGTCCCCTTGAAATAACCAGCAAAACACATCAACCAACTGAGTCTATTCGCGATAAAAGGAACCTTGGAGTCGAACACATGAACTTTCAAGCAATCTTAGCATGTGGGACACTTTGATCAAGAGAGAATAGAGTGACCGTTGGGCAACTTTATTCTGTGCTGGCGCTGTCATAAAAAGCACGTCAACACAACTGTCTTGAGGTTCCTTATTGGGCAAGTAGTAAGAACTGACTATTGTACATTCCTATGAGTTAGTATGAGACTAGATTAAAGTGTATTGGTCTTAATAATTGTTTACCAATTTGGGCTTTATCCCTTCACATAGGTTTACAACTGAGCTTTGACATTTGGATGTGGAGGAGTTGAGTAATTAGTATTTTAAACTAAAATTTGAACCTGAGGGGTCTATAAAGTCTACCAAGTTGTTGTATCCTTGTGCCTATGGAGCCATTTGGGATCATGTTGTATCTTAGGCTTACAAACAATCTTGCATCAACCAAAAATATTTTTTTTATGTTTTGTTTGTGTTTGAAGATTTTTTTCTTTGCCACAATGATCGTATGCTTGTCACAGCTATCTAAAAGTGCATCTTAGCTCTTCAGTCTCCATATGGGAAGTGTTGATTCATGACGACTCCCCCATCTTTGACACCAAGGTGTTGTCAAAACATGTTTTGGTAAGACATTGTTTACATGCCTGATAGTTTATCCTTTGGATTGAGTAATGCTCACACTAACATGTCTTGGGAGTTGGATTTGAAGACAATATTTGGTTCAAGCTCCCTTGTTTTTGAAACTTTCATGGATAGACTTCAGTGATTCACCAAAGAAGTCAATACTTTCTTGAGTGTGCATTTGGAGTTGTTTGGCACTTGGGAATGTGTTGTGAATTTCTTCAAGGGGGTGGTGGATCATTCTTGGTCAAGTATCCTTGTTTGGCATCTTTGATGTGAAATGAAAAATCTTTTGGGGTATGGTAGGAAGGTTCCTTGGAGGGATAAGGATCAAAATTTTAGAATTAATGGTGTTGTTCCCTTCCTTACCAGCCACTTGATGGACCCATTTGTTGATAAACAAATGGATTGGAGAGAAATTTTGAGCAAAGAATAGTTTTTTTCAGTGATGAAATCTTCAAAGAAGTTGTTTTCAGCCGTGGATATGAGCAGATGTAATATTTTGGATGTTGATTTTCAGTTTTGCAGCAGTTGTTTATCTTCTTGGATGCTGATTTTCTTTAAATCAGATCTCAAGTTGACCATTTCTGACTTGTTCGGCAACTAGTGCATTCGTTTTCAGACTTTCCAATCTCTTGTTAGCAATGAAATTTGGCCTCAAATGGGAGGAATGAGGATTTGGAGTGATTTGAATCTATATCGTTTCAGTGGCTATGTTTGTACATTCTCTCGTACATATGCTTGGGGCAGCAAACCAATGTTTGATTTGGTTCAACTTTTTGAGACTCTTGGTGAGAGATTGGTGAAATTTTTCACAAGTCTTCTTGGATATATCAAAATTATTCAGATAAGGCTTAGTACTTTCATGAGGAGTTATAAGGATGTGTTAGTTGCGCTCTTGCAAAGGATTTAGTCTTCCTTGCAAGAAGATGTAGAAGAGTCACATACGCAGGTGTGACTCTAATTGATGCTTTGAGGAGTTATGATGATGAGAATATTTTCGAGTTGTTTAGATTATTCTCCTTTGTTCTCAAAATGGTGATTGACATTGACATTGCAAATGATAATTCCTTAGAGTTTAAGGGGCATCAGATGCTGCTAGGTTTTGATTCAAATCCTTCCACATTGTTCAACTTGAAATTTAGGCATATTGTCTCTTTGAGGTTGCAGGGATGATTTGTGCAGTTTTGATGCAATGATTTCATTTTTATGATCAGAGTGGAGCAACATCAGCATGGTGGGACTTTTCTAAGATAGACATGGGACCCCGAGATCCTATTTGTTTTGGTGGGATCAGTTTGGAGTGTTGTGGCATTGCTTGAGGACAAGCAATTTTGGGAAGAGTAGACTTTAATGTCCCCATTTTAGCCATATGCTCTTCGTTGACTGATAGCCTATTTCCAAAAGTCCATAGGCTCGTTAGAGGTAAAATTAGGGTTTTCAATTTTATAGGGGTTTTGAAGCATTTTTTAAGGTTTGCATGTAAGAATTTTTTATGCATGTCTGGTGGAGTTTTATGGGTTTTAGGAGAGCTTCGGTATGGCGTAACATGCATCTCCATTTGACAACCTTTTCCGGCACTTGCTATTTTTAGCTTGTACATTGAAGTTTCGAAATTTGGATTGCGGATTCTTTATGGGTTTTCAGAAAGCTTCGTAGTGATATGACATGTAGATTCATTGGGCAACTTTTCAGAGTTTACTATTTTTAGTAAACTCTATTTCTAGCAGTGCTATCTTGGGCAATAGCATCGGCAGTTAGTTCAGTTTCCATTTTGGGCAATGCAGTTTGGAGCATATTTGGCTTTCAACATTTTGAGGCTCATTTTGGTAAAATGATTTATTAAAGTCATTTAATATTTTGATATCATTTTACCCCTTGGCCTAGCACAATGACTTTAAGTTGTTTTAAAATGGGGCCCTTGAGGGTGGATGCCACATGAGGTGATAATATTTATTATCTCAAAGGTTATTATTCCCTAAGGAAACTTGGATGCCAAAATGAAGAGTAGAAAAAGGTGAATTAAATGTTTTAAAAATTAAATTATCTCGCATCAGGTTTGGGCATCCCTTTTGAGGATAGATGGAAAGCCAATAGTCACCTTCAATTCTATAAAAGTAGGCCATTGCTCATTCATTCATCATCCATTTGTTTAACTTATCGAAATGTTGTTGGATTGATTTCAAAACCCAGCTAAGGGGGAGCTTAGCATCTTTTCACCATTCTTCGGGCCTGAAACTATGGTTCCCTAGATGATCAATTGGGAGTGTGCTTCATTCAGAAGTGCATATTGAGCTTCATCGTTGGAGAATTTGGAGTTAATTTCCAGTTTTGTATTTGCTGGTTATTTAATGGCTGAAGTAGATTTTTATTTGCAACTCATTGAGTGATTTTATTTTCATCGTGGGTGTTTGCCTAATCCATTTCTATGTTAGTGGCGACCCTTTTGGAGCAATATCAGATTTTATCTTGAAGTCTGCAATTTATAAGAGAGGTCGCCCTCCTTCTAGGGTCATACCATCTCTTCTTGGTGTTTATTGGAGTTTGAGCCTCCTTACGTGATTTCTGTAATGTCCCCTTCTCAAACCTGATATTTCCAGTGACCGTTGGCCTTTTTTTGGAAACCCGAAGGCTAGTCGGAAGGTAAAATTAGGGTTTCCTATTTTTGGGGATGTCTTTGCTCGGAGTTGGTGGATCTGATGGCGGATTCTTTCTGGGTTTTCAGAGAGCTTCGCAGTGGTATGATCATTTCGGCATTCAGAGCATTTTCTGGAATTTACTATTTTTAGTAAATTCTATTTTTGGCAGTATACAGGTTGGTCTCAGGTAGTTGACTTTCCCCTTCAGTTGTCTCAAGTGGCGTATTCAATTTCGGGCTTCAGAAGTAGTTTTGGAGAGTTGAGCTCATTTCACTAAAAATAACATTATAATTTAAATGTTATTTTATCACCTTGGCCTAGTTAAATAACTTAATGTTATTTTAAAAGGTGGACTTGAAGGGTGGCGCCATCATTGAGGTTATATTAAAATTATATTGAATTTATCAAGTCAAAACTAAGCCTTAAGGAGGACGCATTTATTTAAGTGAGAAATTTAATGAAGTCAAAATTAAAGATGCTTGGAAAAGGACGCCATTTCTTGGGATTAGGGTTTTGACTTTGGAAAAGAAGTTAGGGTTTCAAGGAAGGTCCACAGAAGCTTATAAAAGACAGCCTTGGGTTCTCATTTGATCATCTTTTGTCTATGCTATTGTTATGCTGCCAAAATGGTTGCTGGATTGCTTCGAGGAATGAATGCCTCCTAGCCTTGGCTCGACTTCGTGCTTGAGAGATAGCACCTAGTGGAGAGGATTGCTTATTTTGAGTGAGTTGTAGTGAGGTTTGCATTGTAGTGTTGTTTTGCCATTAGAAGTTCAGTTTATTGCATTTTATGTCATTTTCTGGAGTTGCTGATAACAAGGCTGAATCTGTAGTTTCACTCGTAAATCAGAAAACAAAAATAATCTCATTCTGGGTATTGTGTCATTGCATCTTATTGGTAAGGGCGCCCTTTCATGAATATTTGCAGATTTTAATACGAAGCTTATGATTTTATAATGCAAATCCGTCATTCCTTGAAAGCCGTACTTTCTGGAGTGCATTAGGATTCGTGTCAGTGATTAATAACCATTTTTAGATGCCATTTCTTATTACTAAGTTAGGCGCCATCATTTGAGGGTCTATTGCATCAAATTTGAGATCATTTGGGTGAGAAATGAGAGAGTTATGAGCATATGAGTAAATTCATAGGTTGCTGGTTTTTCAATTTAAATTGCAGATTTTTGATAAACCAGAATTAGAATCTTGATCATTGAAGAGTTGTATTGTTTTGGCACTCTATCCAAGCTAAGGAGAGTTCTTTATGATGTATTGTTAATCTTTCGAATTCCTAAGCTATTGGCAGGCGAATGATCCTCATTTTGTAAACTGACAGTAGTACTGGCAGTCATTTTCAAATCTGATTTGTAATGCTCTCTTTCATTATGAAGTTGATTTGTAATAGATACATCTCCGCCCTATGGTAGCTACTTTCCCACTCTGGGTTAGCAAGCACATTCTGGGTGTTGAGTACTCTCAGCTTTTCAGTATTTCTTTCAAGCATTGTACTTTGTAACACTCCGCCATATGGTCGCCCCTCACTCCATACTGGATTGGGTAGCACATACTTGGTGTCGAGTTCCCTTTCAGCACTTAGTGTAGAAGATCCTCTGACCATATGCTCGCCATCATCGGTGCCATTCTTGGTTAGAGTTCCTGCATAAGCAATTTGATTTAGATCCTCTGACCAATGCTCACACCTTGCCCACATCGGGATCCTGGTGTACATTCTGGTTAGAGTTGCTTCCGCACGTTTTGGGTTTAGCTGCTAACCTTAATGGGTGCATTTGTTTCTAATTTGTAATTTGAAAATCGAAAAAATTGGCTTGGAATATTTCAATTTCTTTGCATTGTTTAACTCATGTATACTAGGCGCTTTGCTTAAATAAGGAATTACCTTCAGTTTGGAGTGTATTGAGGGAGTTTGGTGTGAGAAATAAGCATATTGGTGTTTGTGTTGCTTGCTGGTCTGCACTTCGATTTTCTGGTGTTTTATATCAGACTTAGCGATTCCATGTTATGCAATATTTCTTGGGCAACTATGCTGCTAGTTTCATGTGCATTCCATTTGGAGGAGATAGGAGCATTTTGGGTGAAGAGGTGAATAATTTAATGATGGTTAGTTGCTGGTAAGAAATCTTAGTTTGCTGATTTTATATCAGATTCGTTAGTAGATCAGATTTTGGCTTTTTCTTTAGTTGTTGAGAAGATTATAAGTGTGGGAGATCATCTTCCTTCATTTTGCTTTGATAATACAACAATAGCACTTGTAATTTGCAGATAATTTGGCATTGTAAGGCTGTAAACAGTAGTACTGTTCCAGTCATTTTCATTTCTGCATTTACTTTATGTTTTAATTCAAACATTGTAACCCCTGGATGGTTTACCGCCAGTGTGGAAGAATAAACATTTGTATCTCTCATTTCTCACCCACTGTTTAAGTGGAGAATCCCCACTGCTATGTGGATGCCTGCTGAAAAGCGGATGAATTGTTCTTTATTGTAATATCTTTCCCCCCACTGCATAAGTGGTAGCGTGGAATCTTCATGGTCATATTACTGCCTACTATTTTATTTCCAGTTCTAATTTCAATTCAGTTGTTGCTAACGATCCCTTCCCATATGCTATCACCTCGCCTTCAATAGGATCTTGGTGAACATTCTTGGCGAAGGTTACTTTCAGCTGATTATGATTCTAGCTAATCCTTAACGGGTGCCTGCTAATCCTTAACAGGTGCTTGTTGTTGGTGAAATTTCAAAGAAAAAAATTAAGGGGCACATTTCAGATTTGGCTATGCATTACTACTGAAGTTTGATATTGTCTTCACAGTATTCTCATAACTTTATTGTGGTGTTGTGAACACGTCCATATGTTTATTTTGATGTCGCAAAGCATTATGATAAGTATGTATTTCCACACCTTGGAGAGAGTTCATAGGTTGTGCATTACTGAATTAGGTTTTGCGCCAACAGTTATTAGTATCAGAGGCATTATTTGCCCTAGGAAGGTTCATAATTTGAGGCCTCATGAAGTTTGGATGCCTAAATATTGCCGCATATTTGAATCTTTCCATCTGACTTCATAAACATGTTTCATGGCAACAGTTCCAAGGCAAAATTAAAAGTGAATTCATTTTATTTCAGCTCCATGATCCTTATCCTATGGCACATGAGATAATGTACTATGTTTTGGGTTGGCATCACCTTAATGAATCACTCCTAGATATATAAATGCGGTAAACCATCCAATATGGGGGGCTCAGAAAAAGGGCAGCAGCCATTACAAGGAAAGCAGCCAGTCCGAAAGAATGCAAGGAGAGATCAACTAAAGAAAGATGAAAGTGATAGTATTTGAATTTGCACAGATGTTTTGTGCTTGTCTTTTGTTGAAATTCAAGGCTAAGGTCAAATTTGATTGTAAGCCCAAGAGGCTAGATCTGTGATGTAATTTTGAATATTGTGAATCAATAAAGTTTTGTTCAACTTGCTTCTATATTTTTTGGGTGATTTGAATTCTGTTGTGCATGCTTTGTGAGTATTTTGAGTGAATTGTGAGTGAATTTGTATTAGGCTGTGTAAACAGATAGTTCTTAACTGAACCCTCCATCTGCAACTGTGTCACCTTTTCTCCAATGCTTCTAGCTTGTTTCTAGATGTTGGACCTTTCCTCCTCTTTGGTCTTTTGGGTGTTTGTCTCTGTTTGTTTTGGAATGTGTCAACTTTCCATTCTCAAAATAGAACCAACATTTGAAGAGGATATTTTCATAGTCAATAAGATGTTCCCATTATATGCCACTTATTTCTAGTAGAAGGCTATAATGGCAAGAGTTTAACCAAATCTACATTCACATAGATTCTTGCATAGTTTTGAGAGAGAATTCTTGCTAGTATGTCATGTCCCCGAAATCGTGACATTAAGATAACAAAAAAGAGCATACTTAAAAAATATTAGCCATTTTATATCATTGTAATTGTAACTGTCGCAGACAATATTAAAATATAGATATTAATAACTCAAATATTATAATCACTATGATAAATAAATATTAAAAATATATAAAATTAATATAAAACAATGAAATCAATATGTAAATATAAATAAGAAGCATAATCGCTACTTTGGTCATTCTTGTAAACTTTCATCAAAGGAGTATTACTATCATGATTATTTCTATCAAGAGATTGACTAGCGTATGTTCCTACCGATGATCAAAGTCGATGAAGCTACCTTGTATGATGCAGGGAATCTAATATAGGCCTATGGCTATTATAACCGATGGGTTATATTGCAATGACTTATCAATCATCTAACATTCATTGCCAACTTGTCTTTACAAGTCGTGGCAAGATTCCATGAATCTGCCGCAATTATGAAGGTATTCAGGGAGTAACTGTGATTGCAGGAGTTGTGTGGAAAATAGACAGGAATAGTATTAAGATTATACTCTAATATAAACAAATAAAAAGAAGCATAATAACTCCCATATAAACCATCCAAGGAGAAGGCAATAATCATACAAGGATAATAACATTAAGTATAAAATAAATAATCATTCCAGGAAGATGGGCGGTGATTCCTATTGAATGAATAATGTTAATCGTTAACAACTCCTTAAGTCAGCGCTTAAGATAATATTATTTAATGAGAGGGGACGCCTCCCTTTAGAGGATTGCACCTCTTCGAAGAGTCACACCTTCTCACGTGGGCATAAAGACATTTAATGAGCTATGATAGGAGAAGGGGGGAATCAATCAAGTTTTATATCTTTATCAATAGATCTAGTTACAGGCTGCATAAAATAATTGACAAACATCAGATATAGCACCTTACATACATTGCATGCATACCAGATTATACTCAAAACAGCATTTAGTTAGAAGCATCAGCAAATTACATCTTCTTCATATGAGTTTAGAAAGATAAGAATCAGACATAGTAACCTTACCACATTATATATTCTCCATTCTAGAGCCCATTACCCACTCATACTTTACTACAGAATTATGGTCAAGCAATAGCATCCTCATATTGATATCAATATATACAAGGGTTGACAATCAAACGAGCATTAATCACCTAAGGTTGCTATTTAAATAAACCAAAGGAGCATCATTTTTAATGCCTCTCAAGGGTTTTTCCTTGTTGGCATATTAGATGTCTTCAATTAATAAATATAAAGGCAAGACTTTAAGAAAAACCCAATAAGGGACATTACAAGTGGTATTAGAGCATAAACCTACCATCCTGTGAAAAGTCGGTAAATGCAAACCTACCATAGAAGACACCCTAGGAATAACAACAATCGAGACAAACCCATGAGCGAACAAATGAGTAATGAAATGAGGACCTTCATGGAACAAACCACTCAAGCTCTCTTAGAACAAAATGAGAAGAATGTGAGGACCACCCAACTCCTCCTCCAAGCCATCCAAAACATGAATAGAAATAATGGGAAGGAAGCAAATTCCAATCATTCCAAGAACAATAATCCCACCTCCCCAAAAGTGGCCAATTCTAGACCAACAAGACCTCCCTTCTTACCTAGGGAAGAACACATGGAAGAAGGGGAGACAAACGAAACCCCCACAGATAATGTGGATGAAATTGCAGTAGCATACCATAGACTTGATCCCAAAATTAGGAGAAATGTCCCTTTCAAAGACTATTGTGATGCCAAATTAAGAAACGCCCCTAGGAAGGAAAGGAAGAGGCAACACGACAAAGACCTCAAGAATAGAGTGAGCAAGCTAACCCTCCCAAACTTTGATGGAGAAGGAAAGACCACAGCACGTTCGTGGGTCCAAAAGTTGGACACTTATCTATCACTAAGCCCCATGATGGAGGAGAACGCCATTAAGTTCGTTGTACTCCACCTAACAGGGATTGCCCACGAGTGGTGGCACCATGGCCTCATTACCTAAGGGCACCGACACATAACCACCTATGATGAATTCACCCAAAGAATAATCAAAAGATTTGACCAAAAGCACCTCGAGAGGTACTTTAGAGAACTCACCTGAGTAAGACAACATGGAACAGTAGAAGACTATGCCACAAAATTCCAAAAATTAGCCATCATGGTACCTGAAATCTCTCAAGAAAGACCCCCTACTTGTTTGTGGAAGGGTTGAGGGGGTCGATCAAGATCATGGTTAGTGCATTAGAACCCTCCAGCTTAGATGAAGCCATTCAAAAGGCAATGAAATTTGAGGACATAGCCTCAAGAGATAGAACAAGAAATCCCCCTACGAAGACAACATCAAAAGAACCCATCCAAAGGAAGGAAGAGCACAAGGAACCATATCGGTCTTACCAAGACCAAGAGGAACTAAAGAGGAAGGCGCTTTGCTTTGATTGCAGAAATATATGGAACCCAGGGAACCAATGCAGTCAAAAATACCTTACAAGGGAAGACTTGTGTCGCAAGTGCAAGGAAGTTCGGGAACCTGGACACAGATGCAGACAAAAAGGAAGACAAGCCTTCAGCATGGAAGCCAACTCTAGTCAAGTTACAAGGGATAAAGGTAAAGAAGGACCAAATAAAAGAAGAAGGTACGAAAGAGGAGGTGAGGAAGGAGGTGGCTCCTTTAAGAAATGAAACCAAAGGAATGAAGCTCTTCAAGGAATCCAGTCCTATAATGGAGGACATTGTGTTCTATGGAGGACATTGTGTCCTATAATGGAGGACATTGCATCCTATAATGGAGAACATTGTGTCCTATAATGGAGGACATTGCGTCCTATAATGGAGAACCTATGTGTTCTATAATGGAGGACCAATGTGTCCTATAAGAGAAAACCAATGCGTTCTATAATGAGGTGGAGGCAGGGGGGGGCAAGTAGACCCAAAGGGGCCAAATCATAAGAGAAAGAGCAAGGATTGGCATGATGGATCCTAGGGTCCCCATCAAATCATGATTCCCCATACTCTAGTATGGTTGAATCCTCCAAGGATATTAGAATGCTTCTCAATCGACCTAATGATTGACCATGAGTTTACTAACATTTAATAAATCTACTACTTAGTATTATTGGGGTTGAATGGTTATGACCTACTAACTCGTATGATAATGATAAATGGCTCTAATTTGTGTGCAAGCCTTCAATCTAGACCTCAATCAGGTGGGTGGTGCTTTCTAACCCCTTATTTATTAAATTTAGGATATAAATTTAGGACATTCCCAATTGAGAAACCGAGATATTTTGATCATCCCAACCTTAAGTTGCTTGAGGAGAAGCAAATTCAGGAGGGGAGGACTGTCATGTCCCCGAAATCGTGACATTAAGATAACAAAAAAAAGCATACTTAAAAAATATTAACCATTTTATATCATTATAATTATAACTATCGAAGACAATATTATAATTACAAATATTAAAATATACATAGCGATAACTCAAATATTATAATCATAGTTGGAAAACTCGCCCCAAGAAAAAACTCGCCAAGCCAAAAACTAGAGAGTTTTTAAAACTCGGAAAAAACTCGGGAACTTAAATAATTGCATAAATTTCATTAGAAACACATTTTTTTTGCAAAATTCAACGACAAGATGAATCCAATGAGTCCATAAATGAGTACAAAAGTGTTTTCTATTCATTTTGATTGACTTCAATGTAAATTGATTACAAAATCGCATTCTTATGCGGAATCCCGATAGCTAAAAGCCTAAAAGTCTAATACATGAAAGCAATAAAACTAGAACTAGAAGCAAATACTAAACAGTAACTAAATACAACATGCTAGGCTTTCCTCTTCCCTAGTCTAGCAGTAGCTAGGGAAGATGGGGTGGGTCCTCTAGCCCTCCCGCTTGTGCGTGGTGGTGGTGGTGGCGGTGATCGCACTCACAGTGCTACCGCTACTAGCTCCTCGGCTGGCATGGAAGGCTGTGTCTATGGCTCTGGCTGAATCTCATCGATATCCTCAGGAATGTCCTCCAACCCTACATCTCCTGACGCACCCACATCCTCCATTGCTTGTCTCTCAAAGTCAAGGATCTCGTCCGCGCTAAACAATGGAGGCTGCTCATCTCGCCCTGTCCAATCACTATAAGGATCTATCTCATATAAATCAATAGGATCCAGTGATTTTTCTTCTACTCTCTTTGTGCACAACCGAAGGTTGTATTGCACAAAGACAAGATCATTGAGGTGCTTTTGTGCTAACTTGTTCCTCTTTTTCGTGTGAATGGACTGGAACAAGCTCCAATTGCGCTCACAATTGGATGCACTACAGGGTTGACATAATACGCGGAGGGCAATTTTTTGAAGATGTGGGGTTTTTCCACCCCAATTTTTTCACCAAACCTCTGCAAAAAATATAAATATTGAAGAGTTAGAAAACAAAGTCAAAGACTCAAAAGTCAAAAGTAAAACATATTTTATCAAATTATAAGATGCATGTGAAATAAACTTAAACGTTAAAAGACTCCCAATTTTATACCTGGTGGCAGAGTGTTTCTTCCTCTAAGAGCCATCTCCGAAGAAAAGAGATTACCAGTTGCTTCCCTGTACATATCCAACTCGATGACAATGTGGTCTCTCGCTACAACCTCGGATTCCATCCTCTGAAAGCATGTCATGAGCCCCTCCATAAGCTCTCCATTAGGATCGGAGAAGCTCTCTGAGAAGAGATAAGAAGGGTTGAGGAAGTACCCTGCTGCATGGATGGGTTGGTGGAGTTGATTGTTCCACCTCCTATCAACAATTTCCCATATGGGATCAAATTTCAGGCTGTCCCCCATGTAGTAAGTTTTGATAGCCTCTTTGGCCCTATCCATGGCCTCATAAATATATCCCATGGGGTTTTGATCCCCATCTACCAAGTGAAGGACTCTTACCAAGGGCTCCGACACCTAGATTAAAAATACAAAAAGATCAAAGTTCGAAATTTATAATGAAAGGCTTAAAGTTAAATTAAAAAATATATATATTTATATTCAACTTGAGTTTAAAATTAAAATCAAAGTTTTGAAGTTACCTTCACGATCTCTGTAGCTTTTTGTGCAAACAAGTGGTCAAAGACTATTGTAGCAACTCTCTCTCCTTCGGGCTTCTTTGAATATGAGGAGTCATTCCATGCTTGACTCACAAACATTTGTTTTAAAAAGCCCAAAGAATCCAAAATGCTTTGCAACGTTATGAAAATCGTTGCAAACCTTGTGGCACCTGGTCTCACCAACTCCTTCCCTTGCGTATGATCTCTCATCAAGCTAAGAACCCAAGGGTGATTGTAGATAAATTTTGTGATGCTCCTTGCATCATCTACAATCGGTGCCACCCAAACAAGTTTGCCTATGTCCTCCAAAAGAAGGTCAAGGCAATGGGCCGCACAAGGTGACCAAAAGAGTGATGGATGTCTAATCTCAAGCATTCTTCCCGCTGCCACATACACATTATCTGTGATAACTTTCACCACATTAGCAATCCCCACCTCCAGCACAACTTCTTCCAACAATGTACACAATGTATCTGCATTTTTTATCCTATTGGAAGCATCTATCAACTTCGAAAACACAACTTCACCTTAGCAAGCAACCAAAAAGTTAATGATGGTGCGATTTCTCCCATCCGTCCACCCATCAGAAAGAATGGAGCAGCCATATTTCTTCCATTTATTTTTTTGTTCTTCAACCACTTGCATTGCCCTTTGGGTTGCGTTTGTGAGCAACCTGCAGGTACAAAGTGAAATAATTAAATAAGTACAAAATTGTAAGTTTTAAACAAAAAATAGCTTGAATTCAACATAAATAATAAATTATAAATTAATTTGATTTAAAGAACATAAACTTAGCATAAAATTTAAGTTGACTTTCACTTACCTCCCACTCAAATCTTTGCGAGAAGGTGGCTTGAAGCCTTTTCCCGCAACTGTCAATGCAGTGACCATATTGTGTCAATAGGGACTACTCGCCACATTAAATGGTGTGCTATTGAAATACCAAAAGTCAACACATGCCGACTCGGCATGTTGATGCACCTCCTTGTTCCACCCTGTAGCCTCCAATGATACCTATGCTCCTGGTGTGTTTCAAGGCACAAAAAAACTATGTGGGTTGCGTGAAGATGAAGGTGGTGGTGGCACTGGCACTCTACTCAAAGTCGAACTAGAGGAAACGGGGGGCCTAGAGGATAGTACAGTTGTGGCTGTGCTATGAATGCGAATCCATGGACCACGAAGAGAGCCCACAATGCCGATATCTCCCTCCTCATCTGACTCTATCTCCATGTGCTCAACCCCATGCTCCTGAGTTTGGCCATGGGCATGCGCATGTCCACTAGCTATGGCAGTTGCTATGGCTTTTTTTGCCCTCTCCCTTTGCATTTTTCTTTCCTCGGCAATTGAAAGTAGTCCAAGCATCTCTCTTCTAATCTCTTCTTTGGGCTTCTCACAAGGCTTGGCATCACGCTGAGGAATGCCTGCAAGATGGTATTTGAGGCGATTTATGACTCCATGATATGTTTCCTTGCACTCACTGCAAACAGTTGTTCCAGGTATGTGCCCTCTCACACCATACTTCCATGTAGGGTCTCTAGCCCCTACAGGACGAGTGCCTGGAACCCATGATGATGGTGTACACGGGGTGGAACATGATGGGGTGGGGGTGGAACCTGATGCTGAACCAAAGCCAGAAGCCATTATAGTGTGTATTCAATGATCAATGATCAATCTACACACAAAAAATATGTACAACATATTAGTTTTTTAATACGAAAAAAATTTAAAAACAACCTAAATCATTAAAAATTTAAAACTTAAAAGATATAGACCTAAATTTGATTTAAATTGATACAAATGTGTTTAAATGAATTATAAATTAACATTATTAACTAATCTTATCATTCTACACAAAAAAATAAACCTAGGTCTGAAAATTTCAAAAAACAGTGAAAAAAATGAAAAAAATCAGCAAAAATCAACAAAAGATAGTGATGAATCTTGTTTTTTGATTCTAAATGCAAAAAAATTGTTTCTTTGTGCTCTATCATGACTTTTTTTCAATTTGGAATGAGTATTTTGCAAGAAGAATGAAAGAAAATGATTAAGCAAAAATAAAAATAAAAAACAAAAACCCTACCTGTGAATCGAATTTCTCTTCAAAATCCACACAAAATGGCATTTGAATCTGCTCTCCTCAATGGAAAATCATTGGAAAAGATATTTCCTTGCTTTGGGGGGGGTTTTAGCTCCTCACACAAAGTATCATGCTAATTCAAAATGAAATGAAACATCAAAAAGACGTTTTTTGCTTTATCTTCTACACGGCCAAGTTTTTTGCACGGACTCACGAGTTTTTGGTAAGTACTCGCCACTAAAAACTCGCGAGTTTTTTAAAAACTCGGTTTTTTTAGGTTGGCGAATTAAACTCGAAAAAACTCGCTTTGGAAAAAAACTCGCGAGTTTTTCACGAGTGTGCCAACTATGATTATAATCACTATGATAAAATAAATATTAAAAATATATAAAATTAATATAAAACAATGAAATCAATATGTAAATATAAATAAGAAGCATAATCGCAACTTTGCTCATTCTTGTAAGCTCCCATCAAAGGAGTATTACTATCATGATTATTTCTATCAAGGGATTGACGCTATGTTCCTGTCGATGGTCAAAGTCGATAGAGCTACCTTGTATGATGCAAGGAATCTAATACGCGCGTATGGCTATTATAACCAACAGGTTATATTGCAATGACTTATCAATCATCTAACATTCATTGCCAACTTATCTTTACAAGTCGTGGCAAGATTCCATGAGTCTACCGCAATTATAAAGGCATTTAGGGAGTAACTGCGATGGCATTCAAGGAGTAACTACGATGGCATTCAGGGAGTAACTGCGATTACAGGAGTTGCGTGGAAAATAGATAGGAATAGTATTAAGATTATACTCTAACATAAATAAATAAAAAGCAGCATAATAACTCCCATATAAACCATCCAAGGAGAAGGCGATAATCATACAAGGATAATAACATGAAGTATAAAATAAATAATCATTCCAAGAAGATGGGCGACGATTCCTATTGAGTGAATAATGTTAATCATTAACAAATCCTTAAGTCAGCGCTTAAGATAATATTAGTTAATGAGAGGGGACGCCTCCCTTTAGAGGATTGCACCTCTTCCAAGAGTCGCACCTTCTCACGTGGGCATAAAGATATTTAATAAGCTATGATAGGAGAAGGGGGCAATCAATCAGGTTTTATATCTTTATCAACAGATCTAGTTACAGGCTGCATAAAATAATTGGCAAACATCAGATATAGCACCTTACATACATTGCACGCATACCAGATTATACTCAAAACAGCATTTAGTTAGAAGCATCAGCAAATTACATCTTCTTCATATGAGTTTAGAAAGATAAGAATCAGGCATAGTAACCTTACCACATTATCTATTCTCCATTCTAGAGCCCATTACTGTAATGTCCCCATTTTCGTGAGCATCAGAGTTCATAAGGATTAGCCTATCACTTGACCCTCGTAGGCTAACAATTATGGATAGAGGGTCTTCTGTGGTAGTTACCCGGTGATTAGAGACATTACTCCTCAGCTGGATTCAGGTTTTGGCCTTTGCACAAGTTATTTGACTTAGATTGCCACACTTACTATTTATAGTAAGTTACTATTTTGGGAGAGTCAAGGTTCCTATTAATAGAAAGACACCTGAGCAAAGCATATTGGTAGTGTCGACCTTGATTGGGCCTTTGCAGCTGTTTTTAGACTCAGTTTCACATACTTACTATTTATAGTAAGTCGTTGTTCAAGGTTTATATTTTTAGACGGGCATTTGATCACATGGAGAACATGGAGAGTCAACTCCTGGCTCAGACGGCTTAACAATCAGACAAGTACATCAAGAGATATTAAAGTTTAAGTGACTTAAGTGATTTATTTTATATTTTAATATTATTATAAAGTTATAAAGTAACTTTATAATAATAAAATCACTTTAATATAATAAAGTGCGTTAAGTGAATAATTTAATGCGGGAATAAATCTTTTATCCCACATTGGCCGAGAAGGTGTTTGAGCTCTCCTAAGGAAAGAATAAAAGGGAGGTAAGAGCTCATTCTTAGTATCCAGTTGATAAATATTATTTTGATTGATTTTATTGTGGAGCCTAGGGCTTTTGCAGTTTTCTTCTTTGATCATAGGAAACGAAAACTTCCTATTAATAGCATAACTGAGGGAGTGAAAGATCTCCTGAAGGGTTGCAATTAAGGAGAGGATAATTCAGTCCTTTCATCTGTGCTTATTGGAGTAGAATCAACGATGGTTTTAAGAGCAGATTGCAAGCTCTCATCCGCTGCTACAGTACTCGTGCTACAGTGACACGAATAGTGCCGAGCTACAGTAATCTGCTACATTGATTCGCTATAGTGCTGGTTATTATTATTAGCTGATAAAAAGGTTGCCATGATTGTTGGGGATGTGTTATGTGTGTGATGAAGATTACAAGACATTGCTGGGTGTTAACTTCTATTCCAGAATTTCCAGTATTTGCTGATTCATTGTTTCAGGCCTGTTCTTTGCAAATTTGAATGCCCGGCTTGTTAAATCAGATTGTGGTTTGATTTTAAAAGGAGAAGCACATTAAAATTCAAATAAATTCAAGGAAGCATCATTAAGGGACCAGGCAGCAAGGCACCTAAGCATTGAAGAGAAATCTTTATCTATCAAGGAGAATCGAGCTTTTCTTCTTGGCTGCAGGCACTTCCAGGTTCTTCTTTATCAGTCCACTATATCACATAGCTGTATGATTTCTTCTTTATCTCCATTTAAGAAGACATATGTAAATTCAGTTGTGAATGCAATTTAGTTGCATTTCATGGTGGCTGCTGTAGGTGAACATTTTGTATCAGATCTGATTGGAAATCATAATATGAGTTGTAAGCCAAGAGTCTTGGCATTCGCATTGTCCTCATCATTGAAAGATTGCATTTCCAATAACATATCAGTAGTTAGAGTTATCACTTGTTGTTTGAGCATTGAATATTAATCTGAGGGTGTATGCCAACTGTTTGACATAATGTCAATGGCTGTAGATGCATTATATTCATATAGTTCCTTAATCTTATGCATTTGAAGTATCAAAACATAATTGCATTACATTTAGAATATTATTAAACTTCATGGAGATCATTTGCAAACATCTTTGGTGCATATTTTATGAAAGCAAGCATTTATATCAGACTGATAACCCAGACCAGCATGCTGGAAGTTTGCATGTGAAGTGTTTGACAATATCCCTTCAAGGTTAGAGCTGCAATTTTATATCAGAATTTGCTAGGGATTTTACAATTACCGATTCATACTTCATTACAGAATTATGGTCAAGCAATGGCATCCTTATATTGATATCAATATGTACAAGGGTCAACAATCAAACTACCATTAATCACCTAAGGTTGCTATTTAAATAATCCAAAGAAGCATCATTTTTAATGCCCCTCAAGGGTTTTTCCTTATTGGCGTATTAGATATCTTCAATTAATAAATATAAAGGCAAGACTTTAAGATAAACCCAATAAGGGACATTACATAGTATTCACTTGGTAGGAGAGGAAGGCAGACCCAGACTAGACAACATTTAGGAGATCCTCTGTGAGATTGAAGGCAAGGGGCCAATACTTCATGAATAGCCCAAGTGTTTGCATGAAACATGCATTCCCTTGGAGAATATGGTCTTTTTACATTCTGGAGAAGATTTCCATGAAGTATTCCTTAGCCATCATAAGCATGTCAGTTGTTCCCAATGAGTCCCAGTTTTACTCGGTCCAATGATTGAGGGCCTTGGACTCTAAGAAGGCACCCATAAATCTGCAGCTACTATGGTTTTCATTTCCAACATGGTAGTAGAAACCATTGGGTATTGTTCATCCCTAGATAGCATCTATTTTCTTTGTTTGTTGAGAAATGGAGTTTGTGAGCTGTTTAACTTTGTGTGCAAGATAAATCATAAAATGAAGTAGCTCATCCTTTTAGATTTTCAGATGTATCTTGTGAAACAGACTGAATGAAGCTTGGTTGATCTCTAGACTGTGAGGAGGCCATGGCCTCCTTAAGAGAGAGGAGGATGGAGAGTCCCTGGAACCTTATCTAGAGGGTGAATATGGTGTATCTGATAAGATCAGGGAGGGATCATGGCTGGTGGTAAGGTTGGAGCAGGATGAAACTTTCTACGTTCCTTTCCACTTAGGGACTCAAATCATGCATCGTTTTAACTTTCTTGTATTTTAAAGAAATACAATTTGAATGCATAATCTTTGTCATTGTTAATCTAAAGGTTTAACATACGTACTGCCACAAATTTCATACTAAGACAAAACCTTGAATTCTTGAATCTTAATTGTTTCTATGCTCAGACATATTTAACACAAGGAGATAACAGAACTTTTTTCAAAAAAGATTGGATAATGGAATATTTGTTTTAAAAGATTGAGAATATCACATAAAGCAATGAAAAAATTCTTCCATCTATTACAATTTTCAATGTAACTTCTAATCTGAACAAGAGATTTGATAAGTACCTGCTTTTTAAACAGCTTCATGGTAAGGACAATGGTATCTCGCATCCTCCTACAAAGATGAATATATTTATTGTAATATTTATTGCTCCAAAAGAAATAAACTAAACTTTTCAACAATTTCAAAAAATTCAAAGATATGAAAAAGAATAGACTCCATCTTTAAAGATAATTTTCATGTTTCCATCTTTAAAGATAATTTTCATGTTTCCAACTTTACAGATTAAAGACTAAAAATACAAAAAAGAACACACTCCATCTAAGTTGCATGATCTCAAAAAGCAAATCATCACGACACAAAGTGGTATTATTTTCTTCTTTCCTCCACTTATCAAAAATTAAATGTCTTTCTGCCATAACCACAGCAAAAATGCCAAGGATGCATAAGAGGAAAAAGATAACATGTAGTAAACAAGCCATTGATCTTTTAAACTAATGGCAAGAGGAACTGATCCAGGTGAGATTTTAAAATTCACAAGCATGTAACTATTACTCTAAGAACATGGTGGCCAAGGTTCCTTTTCTAATCTAAATATAGCCCATTAGCAAAAAGGAATTAAAGTTAAAAACAATGAAACTACAAACATCCCAAGCTTCTCTATAAATGTTTGAGCATAAAGTCCAAGGGATTTTGGTGTGCATGAGGTTATTCCCTGACTAGTTTTCCTTTTGGGTACTTTTCACACCTAGTTAGTTAAGTTTACTTAGGGAATTTGTACTTTCCTATTTTGGTAAGATGTGCACACATGTGACTCCATCTCCTCTATGACACGGTTGTACATTTGCTTCTCTTGGTGGTGTATCCTTTATATACCAACCTCTTGCTCTCATATGAGCACACTCTCTCTTGTATGCACATTGCATCCTTTGAATAGATTATTGGTATTCTATTATGTTGATCTTCTAAGCTTATTGTGATTAGCTCTTAGGCATCCTAATCTTGTAATAGCTACCCCCATAGCTAATCCTAACATGGTATCAAAGCAAGGGATCGTGTAGAGAGTCCATTTTTGCAAGATCTAGGATTGCAATTTTTATGTGCTTTCTTGAAACTAAGTATGCTCTTCTTTTGCATCCTAGGATGATCTAGAGAATTAAAAAGGTTGATTAAGAGAGTAGATTCTGGAGAAGTTTCTATTTGAGGTTTTATTTGGTAGGTGTTTTTTAGAGCTTGATGGAGCAAATCTGATGAATCCATAGCATTCAAAAAATTCAATTTTGCCTTTTGTTTCATCCAAATCAGACACAAAAGGATAAATCTACAAGGATTTGAAAGGTTTTTTGTTGAGAATCTTCAGATCACTTGTCATTCAAAGCATCTTGGGGCAACATCAACCCTAATATTGGGTCCAAAAGGCCCAAGAACCTAGATCGACATAAAATTTGTCAATTTTGGAAAAGTTGGCAAAAAATGTAAATATTTTACTATCAAATCTTTGGTAGGTGTCATATGGAACAACATTGGTGTAGGCATCATATGGAGGGTATAGTTTGTACTTTGTACCCTACATTGACTATAGGGCATATCCTATAGTAGGGTATTGCAGACATGCTAGTAGACGCCACATGGCATGAACCTCGCCCCATAGTAGTGGCAACTTTGCTAATGGTGGCGCTACTACCACTAGCCACCACTAGCACACCACAACTCTGCCTGGATCACACCACCTCTAGGTATCTCAACCTAGATCCACCACCAATAGCAGCAATTCCACACCACTAAGAACCATACCACACACTAGGGCATATTCCATTGGTATATTCTACCAATTGCCTAAATGTAGTTTCATGCTAGCTATAAGTGGTTTTACAGAATCAAAACAATAATTTTCCCTCCACCAGCAATTTCTCAAAAAACTATGGGCGATATCTTGTCATATTTTGGCCCTGTGCCATTTTTTTGTTTCCTGATGTTAGCATAACATCACACTAATGTTAGAAAGTGTCTTCTCCAACCTATTCCCTAACCAATGGACTTTTCACTTTTACTATCCAACTTTGGAGGCCCTATTCTTGCTCATACTCTATCCATTTTTAGAGCAATTTTTTTAAATGGATTTATTTTTTGTATACTTCATGATGATGTAGATAATTAAATTCAGATCTAACTTTTTTTTTCTTAGAATTTTACTTTTCTTAGGGATCTTGCTTTGCAGTTATCATTTTGGAAAATTTGAACTTTGAAGAGCCACATCTTTCACATATGGACTCTTTTTTAGGTCCAATTTTTTTGAAACTGCATATTTTTCTACATACTTCATAATGGTTCTTTCTATTTCCTCTCATCTTATAGCAGAATTGTATTTTAACATTTAGTCATTTTTTGGACATTGTATGCATCTATTGAATGCATTATCTCATTTGTAAACACATTGAAATAAAGTGCCATACATTTTACTTGTATTTTGGGCATTTTACACACCATGTTGTACTATTATTGTACTCATACTACTTTGCCGTGGAGGATTTGTTGTGTCTCCCTTGTTTTTTCCATCACAACCTCATCTTCTTTCATATGTCATGTCCCCTTTTTAGAATTAATTTCATTGGGAGAGCCCGTAGCCTATCTCTTTATTTCCCATAGGCTAAAAGATAAAATGTGGGAAATGATATAATAATATTTTAAGTTGGACCCAATCACTTTAAATAAAAAGGATAACTTAAATATTATTACTTTATTATTTCAAAAAGTGTTTCTAAACATTTTGGAGAAAAATTAAAATCTAAATTGAGAGCCTATCATGTCCCATTTCAGACTAAAGTTAATCAAGTGTACCTATTATTTATTTTTTCCATAAGCTTATGGGTAAGGTGAGGGAGATCTGTAAGAGACCAAGTGTCTCTCAACCCAATCACTGAATGAAACTGCTGTTGTTTTTGTTTGTTTTCTGAATTTTTGATGTTTTTGTGGTTTTTTGCAAAGATGCGATTTTGAAAGAAATGCTTGAAAAATACAAATAAGATACCAGCAATTTAAATATGACAAAATATCATTCAAAAACCGAAGATAGATAATATATTAGCCTTCCAGAATGATTACAACTGCTGAAATCGAGCATATAGATAAAATAAACTATTTATTGAAGAAAACCTGAATAAGCCTGCAGCCGCCTGTGACAGAGGATGAAATGGTACGGCTGAATACCAGAGAGAAATCTCTTCTCTCGAAAAGGCTGCAATAGCTCCAAACCCCTAGGCGCCCCAGCTGGTGAAGACAGAATGCAAAAGGGAAAGGCGTTTTGCTTGAAAGAAAAAGTACGGCCCTTGCTGCTGCAAAAAGGTACGGCCTGTACCAGCATTGAAGAAATTCATACAGCCTTGGGAAACGTGCCTGATACTGGATGAATCACTATTGCAAATGAATCGCTCAATACTCTGAATGTAACTTCACAATAATGCACTGTAATGACCTCTGGATGAAGCCACTCAACTGACAACCTTCAACTGGTATTGCACAGCCTCAGTATGCCTGATTCTGAAGAGGGAACATTCTCCAAAATCCAATGATCTGCTAAAACCCTTGTTTCGCAAACCCCAATGCTCTCAGAGAGAAATAGACAAATTCGAATAATCATAACATAAGGGTTCGATTTTGTCTTGGCAGTATATATATATCTCCTTCACATAAATTCGACCCAAGGCACTTTAATGATCATTTAAATAAATGATGTATTTCGCCCCTTTTTGACTTAGGACAAATATTAAATAAATGGCGCCCCTTTTTGATTAATAATTAAATGCTCATTTAATTATTATTATAACCCCTCTTTTATAAAGTATTAAATACTTTATAATTCGCCATTTAAATATTTTAATATTTCATTAAAGTGACTTTATATTATAAAGTCAAATTAATAAACTTTTTAATAAACATTAAATGCCCAAGTAAACACTGTTTGCTCATCAGATCATCAAACTGGGTCGATACTGGACTAACCAACTAAACCAGGTGCCCTACTATAAATAGCAACTCCTGCCTGCCTGACTTACTATAAATAGTAAGTATCTGTAAATCACTCTAGAAACGTCTGCCAAGGCCCAGACCTGAATCAACGGAAGGAGTAATGTTCCCGAACACTGGATGACTGCCTCAAGTGATCCTCTACACACATCTGTCAGCCTACGAGGATCAAAATGATAGGCTAACCTCTGAACCAGCTACACTGTCTAGGAAGGGGACATTACAAGATCATATTTTAACTATGTTACCGGGTTCTTCTATTTTACCCCTAGTTCTGGTCCTGGATCGGGTCTTGGTTCGGTTCGCCTGTGGGTTCGACCAAGGTCCTTCATATTTGGGTCTAGTTCACCCAGGCAGAACCCAAGAGAACCCGGGCAAAACCCAGACAAAACCCAGACAAAACCCAGGCGAACCAAGACAAAACCCACATGTCTAGGCATCCAAAAAGTGTTTTTTTGAGCATTTTTTTAATGTTTTATGGAGTTTGACTTTGACCCACGCCCAAGGGAACCCTAAAAGTGACCTCTAAATCACTTCAAACACCTTAACTACCTCATTCTTATTCATTTATTTTGAAAACAAGCATTTTCATTCCAAGAGGCTAAGCTTTCATTTTTGCTTGTTGGATTGAAAGCGGACTGTGACACAATTTTCTTTTTTCAAAAATTGTTCTGCATCATTGAACTGAGAATTTATCACACATCTATAGAGAAACAGAGGAATACTACAAACTAAAACACATTAAACTTATGTTCTCACAGACTTGATGTACTCTCCAACATCTCTCTTCTCTCATGTGGAGAGTTAGAACTGCTTGGCCATCCATGCCTTTGCATCATTAGGGAAGTTTTGCTCTTTTTGACAATGTCAAAATCATGGCTGCATACAGATTAGGCAAAAGACCTTTCCTTTTAGATTAGCAACGCATGGAAGATTCAAAAAGTATCCTTGATATTACAAGAAGATATGTGTTTATACACTTCAATTGTGCAGTCACCCTTTGGTTCTTTCAAAGAAAAATCTGCCTATGCCACTGTTACATTGCACAAGTAAACCAGATTTTGTATTGTGGAGCTATATTAAGCTACCACTCTCAAGACCAATGTAACAATGATACAAAATAATGTTTAAGACTGCAAGAAGACATAAAAATGGCTAGTGTACTAAACAAATTCTTATGATTTCTGAAGAATGCTGATAACTCTACTCAGTTGGCTTTTTTTTTCAAAATCGTACAAATTGAATCCTAGCATCAATAGACTCTGTATATCAAGCTACCACAATTCAAGTTTCAACGATGAATATTTATCATGCATGTTTTAAATGACATTCAAGTTTATGGTGGTTTTGTTGTTTATATGATGTTATGTGATATTCTAATCCTAATTCATGCTTCTAGGCTGCATATATATATATATATATATATATATATATTATTTTTACATGTTTTTTGTACTAACGAACCCAAAACGAACCGAACCCCCCCAAAAAAAAATTTAGCCGAACCGGCGAACCAAACCCGAACCCGAAACAATAACTTAGTATTTTAAATTAATAACTTAATTTTGTCCCAGATACTTTATTATATATTATTTTAAAAGGACAACTTATAAGTTGTTTTAATAAATTGTGTCATTAAGGAAGATGGCTTGGGGTATTCCTAGACTTCAAGTTAGTCCTAATATTATTTGAAAATTATTGTAAAGAATAACTTAAATATTTTTTAATTACGGACTGCCTAAATGTGGTACAATAAAGCCTTATTTAACTCCTAAGAATGCTTTATTATCTTTTGGTATGAGAGTTATAGTCTAAAATTAGAAGGGGGTTTACAATCTTTAAAATAAAGTAGTGGAGGGAAACACAAAAAATAAAGAATTAATATTCAATTATTCCCTCAACATATCTATAAAAGAAGGGAACAAACTCAAAGGAGAATTATGCATTTAGATATTTGTTGTCAATTGTGTTTCTGGATTAGATATTATCAAACTTAATGGATTGTGGAAATCTGTTCTCATTCATTTAGATATTATCAACTTCTCTCATTTTCAAAATGCTTGTGTTCGAAAATCAATTCAACGACAAAAACCCTTGAGGTCATATTGGAGTTCAGGAACAAAAACTCTCAGATTCTAGCCATTAATAGTTGTGAGATTTTCAGAAGATGGCATCTCCTCATCTTCTCTGTGACATACATCCATGATTGGCTAAATAAAATCAAGCAAATGTTTATTATTATTTCTTTTGGGTAGCTTTGGGTAATTCTCTGTGTGGTATAGATACCATTCTAGACAAGGGGCGCAGAAACTTCCATTTATTAGATAGGAGGTAATATACTTGCAATATTTCCTTTTTTGAGAAGTGTGTAAGTTTGAGCACTTGGAGAGTATATCTGGTGTGCATAGAAGATAGTGCTTGGTCATTGTAATGAGGCTTTTTTGTTTCTGTGTACAGTTCTGCTAACAACTCTCCCAGATTCTATAAAGCTACCTCCTTTATGTTTCTGTTGATGTCATGACGATCAGTTAATTTCATCAATAAACTAAAAAGACAAATGGTAGGTCTTCTAGAGAAAGAAATGATAGACTTGACAATGATTGGAAAAAATGGAAGTGTAAGTCCTGTTCCAAGCAGTAAAAATTGAGAAAAAAAGCAAAAGTTAATTCTACTTTTGATACCTTTAAATGGGTACAATATTTAGCTTCAATCCACATTGAACAATTGATTAACCTAGCTTTATTCAGATAAAAATTTCAACATTTTTGGCTTAAACATCAAATTAAATTGTCAGACTTACATGACTAAAGAGAAAAGTTTATCAGATTTTACGATCCTTTAACAATTTCCAGATTAACAACTAGAACAACTATCCGCATCTTGGTACTTGTCTCTTTTATCCAGGAATACAGTAAGACTAAGAATTACCAAAGCATGGGATATCCGAAGTTTGAACATTAATTGATTAGAATGAGTATCCATACTGGAACTTACAGGTTGTCCTCTTTTAATCTTAAACCGATAGTATGTCCAGCAGAATTTATAAACATGAATTGTTCCTCACGTCCATAGGGAATCACAATCTGCAGCCTCAACATTAAGTACATAGAATTCAGCATACTATTAGTTTCTGCCTATAAAAATCTCTTACAAAATAGCTAGGTAATTAATGTTTTCTACTAATGTATCTTCCTGATCCTAGATCCCCATCAATCAGAATCTATAAATTTATGTTTTAAAATTATAAACATATATAGGAACCCCAAAAGTAAAAAGGTTATCTGTAGAACTAAAAATTACATAAATTGTATAGATGAATTACTAGTTTTGAATGGCTTGCATGATTAAGCAAACGCACTTTAACATATTCAACCCCCAATATTCTCCATGACACAAATAACACACAGAGTTAGAGAGAGCATACACATAGTTCGGAGGTATACTTCTCATGAACAACGTCCCTGCATGGCTTGCTACCCTTTATCTCATAAGTTGACCTTTCTAGAGTGAGTACAGCAGGTTCCCAGATATCAAGCATACCAACCTGTAAAAATTGTTACCATTTATAACATACAAATTAAATGAATTTGAGACATCATTATTCATGGATCTTGTATGCAGCAAGACAAAAAGTGAACTGAAATTTCTCTAAATTTAGGTGCTGCTTTAGGAGCATGAGAATTTCTACCATCTGGCAATCCCCTAACAAAAGAGAGAATTTATAGAGAAAAATAATATGGCCAAAGAAAATATTTCAACTTTGTAATATTAAGGATTCAAGAATTTTCTCAGATACTTACAGATAACTGAACATTAAATACAGCCTGTCCTGCAAAAAAATAACTTTCTATTTGCTCTTGCATAGTGGGATCTGAAACAAAAGAGAGTTGTGAGATAGCTTTCCCACCAATAAAGAATTCAAGATATTCATTTATTCAAATTTATTTTAAAAAGGAAAAAATATACTTAGGAAAAAACAAGAAGACAACCACCATTCACCTTGCACAAATAGCCATTACAAACACTGTTTATTACCCGATAGAGCAGGTAGAAGACCATATCAAATGTGATACAAAGGTATGCTATCAAGAAGCACGATGCTAGACACATTTCAAGCTTGAATTGTATTCAGTGACTACATTCTTTTTCTCAAATTCAAAATTACAAATATACAAATAAAAGATAACTCAGATAAATGCAATGATGTAACCACCTTATAAACCCCTCAGAAGGGACACCAAACCAAAATTGCCCACTATGATAAGATTCACTAGCCAAGATCCAACTGCCAACAAATATCCTCTATAAACATGATATTTACTTTTTCATATGTAGGCAGTACAATGATGCTATATATTTGTAATGGTGAAAATTGCATATCCATGCCCTTTTCACTTATGTTTTGGGTCCACTTTGATCAGAGTGTCCTAATGCAATAACTGGTTTGCAAGTGGCATATTCTTGCATGAATTCAGCACATGATATCACACATCCTGATCATCTTCACCACTAATCAAAAAGCTTTCATTTCCAATTTCTAGACCTATTTTTCATCGCCCTCTAAGAAATCTGCAGGTGCAGACTTGACCTGGGTCACGTCCACACTCGCAGATCTGACCCCTAATCTTTAAAACTCAATATTCATATTTGGGCTCAAGCTGAATTGTTCCTCTAACCATTGTGATTGTGTGCCTGAAATTATTTAATATATTCATGATTGTGTGTGATTACAAATGGAGACGAAGGCTCCTTATAAAGACGATTACAAGACGATATTTCTAAAAAGAAACAATCGTAACTAAAGCTAAAAACTGAAATAAGCTTAATATAAACTAAAGCTAAAGTAATTACTAAAAAACAACTAAGTTACCTAATAATGCTAAGATGACCATTAATATTAGATTTAATATTTTAATACCCTCCCTTAATGGTCATCGTACAAACAAAAACTATTACATTTAATATTTTAATACCCTCCCTTAATGGTCATCGTACAAACAAAAACGAAGTCTACCCATATTGTGTTGGTCATCAAAATTCATAGTATGCAGACTCCTGCTCAATTTGCTCTGCCACGTGAGCACTTTGCTGAGACGCTTCCTGGTTGGTCTTCTCATCAGCCAACCGCTTTCTGCAATACCTCTGTATATGACCAATCTTCCCACAGTAATGGCAAGAAATAGATTTCTTCTTGGAGTTCTCCTCCAAATCGCCTCGTCCTTTCTGCTGAGTGGACTGACCTTTGCCAATGTCCTTGGTAGTAAATGCTTGTTCAACACTAGGAGACTCACTACTGCTCCCAAACTGCTTCCTCCACCTATCCTGCTGCAATAGCTTGTTGCACAGCTCATCGAACTTCAAGTCAACATTGGTGGATATAATGTTGAGCGTTTCGGTGAAGTGCTCGTAAGAACGTGGCAAACTCTTCAAAGTGATCACCACCATATCCTCCTCTTCCATCTTACGACCAATGGCCTCCAGTTGATCGCGAATATTTTTTATTTTCATCAAGTGCTCCTGCAAAGACACTTGGTCATCCATCATAATAGAAAAGAGCATATTCTTCAGGAAGAAAGCCCTGCTCTTGTCCGAGGTTTCATGAAGATCTTTCAAATGCTTCCAGATCTCCGTAGCAGACGTACCAAAAGGTATTTCTGGTAATATCTCATCGGTGACAGATAATTTGAGAAGCATGACTGCCTCCCTATTACCTCCATCATACTTGTCATGATCCTTCCCAGCAGAAGTGTGACGAGTTTCTGTACCTAGGACAAGTGCATCCAAACACCAGTACTCCAAGATGGTACGCATCCTCTGCTTCCACATGTTATAATTATTTCCATTGAACCTCTACATACTTTCCAACATAACATTGGACAAAGATGCCATCCCTCCCGTTTTCCAAAGCACGAAAAAACGAGGTAACTCTGTGATCAGCTGGCAAAGCATTGGACGATCAGCTGGCACAACTCCTCAGAAAAACTGGCACAAAATGCAAGACAAATCCGCTGGCACAAAAAATGAGGCACGAAAAACGAAGCACCCAAAAAAATCGGAGACCAACCCAATTGAGATCTCGAAAAACCCACCGAAAATCTGCAATCAAAAAAAAAAAATTGCCTTGAAATAGAGGGTCAAAACCCTAGACGAACTTGCAGAAACCCTAGGCGGCCATGAAATCACAAAAAAAAATAACCAGAGAACAGAAAATCACGGCTTGCAAGATCAGAAAACGCATTCAGGAGGTGTAGAACCAAGTCAAGACCAGATTCTTTACAGAATCGTGCTTAAAGATGTAGAAACACACATGCAAAACGTGAACAGATTTTCCTGACTTTGAGAAGACAAATGCGTGCAGAAAACAAATCACGCCAGACGTCTAAAAATTGAACCCTAGCTCGCGCAGAGGATCACAAAAGGGTTGTCGCGTATGAACAGAGGCAGACATGGTCTTAGAAACTCGTCGCAGGAGGTCGCGCAATCATAAAATACAGAGACACGCAAAAACATGCAGACAACACGAGCAGGGTATAAATTCGTCGAACAAACCTTCACGAACCAGAAGATCCACACACAAAAAGAAAACACACAAAGAATAGAAGCTTCACGAAGGTAAAAAACCAGAGGTCGCTTCCTCACGCGAATATAATCCCGCATTTTTGCTTGAAAATTTTTCAAATTATAGCTCCTTCAAAACTCATGAATATAGGAAGAATATCCCACAGTTTTTCATAAAAAATCGATTAAAAAATTTTGGAAATAAATTCCAAGTACCTAGGGCACAAAAAAAAAAATTCTAAAAGCTCGTCACTCGCTCTGATACCATGAAATTATTTAATATATTCATGATTGTGTGTGATTACAAATGGAAACGAAGGCTCCTTATAAAGACGATTACAAGACGATGTTTCTAAAAAGAAACAATCAAAACTAAAACTAAAAATGGAAATAAGCTTAATATAAACTAAAGCTAAAGCAATTACTAAAAAACAACTAAGTTACCTAATAACGCTAAGATGACCATTAATATTATATTTAATATTTTAATAGTGCCATGTATTTAAAGACATTCATTCCATCATTTGAAAACAAATAGGAGGTATAACGGAGCACATCCAAAGTTCAATTTGCAAGGAGACCAAAATGAATCTAGAGCATTTATCCAAGAATTACATCAGCAAAAATCACCCTAGGCCCCTTCCATGTTTTATTGGTTTCTTTGATCTTTTTCTCAAAGCCGTAAAGGCAGTCCATTCAAGGGTCTGACTAAGGAGAACTTCCCTCATAATTCAGCAAACTCCGCAAAGGTGTTCCTAAACACAACTAGATTTTATAGGTACTTAGACAACCAAAAAATGAGGTGAACAAGTTTAAGAAGTTTTCATTATGCCAAGACCAATATGTGGGTATCAAAACAATTATGTGCACCAAAATAGATCTGCACTTGCAAAGATCAAATATGTAATTGTGGACTTGGCCCAATCAACAAAACAGTCAGTTTTTAGATCTTCAGGCAAACATCAAATCAAGCCCTAAAATTGAGCCATGTGGATGAATGGACTTCTAACATCTTGCACATCTTTCCATCACTGGTTATCAAGCAAAGGGTTGCAATTTAATTCGTTTAATTTCCACATTCAATTTAGCATTTATTGTTCCAATCTCAACTATTAAATTCTAGGCTAATTGATGTTCATTGGGTGCATTTATTTAATAAGCTTTGAGTTTTATTTATGTAAAGTGATTTTTTTCTTTACATTATGGTGAACTGACATTCCTACATGATCTAGCATTTTTCGCCTATGCTTTAGTCTTCCTTCCATTTTTGGGCTTTCAGATCTAATTTCTCTGATGGTGATTAAAATAAAATAAACTAGATATAGTTTAACTATTAATGATAAATAATAGTTAAATATTTTAACATTTAAATCTAAATGGAAAATTAAAATAAAATAAAATAAATATATTTTAAAAATATACTAAAATTTAAATATTAATCATAAATAATAGTTAAGAGTTATATGTATTAATCATAAATAATAGTTAAAGTTATATTTATTTTTTCATATGTAATCATAATTACTGTACCTGTATCCATACTGGGTGCATTGGTACATGTACCAAGGGAGGAGAGGTCACATATCCTACAACCTTGGCTTTTATATCTCATTAGGGTTTGAAATTTGAATTTCCTGTTGGTTGTATTTCATCACTATAATTCTCTTTTAAGGTTTTGTGATGTTATACCCAAAATGAAATTTTTGGCATTCTGCTTAAATTGAGCTAAACAACGTAAAAATGCCATCGAAAGTATGTTTTAGGTCAAACCAAATATGAAATCTTTGTGGGTTTTTGTCAAGGAACCTATGGTTAAAATTCTGAAAAAATGAAAATTAGGGTTTTACACCCCTATTTTTATGGAAACCCTAAAAAATAGGACCTTCCCGGAAATGATTGAAAATAATTCTGATAGGATTAATTGCCTTCACGATCACACTGATCAAGTCAGAATTATCAAAAATTATGTTTTACTCTGGTGGGTCTATTTCTATTTTTCAGGAACAAAGTTAGGAGCTCCGCAGCCATTAATGGCAGATTGGCCAGTACCAGGTGCTGAAAGCTAAACCTCAAAAGCTTCAACGAAGAAACCATGGCGGAAAAGGATGAAAATGATGACGTTCAACGAAGGAGATTCTCAAAACGGAAAAGGCCAAAATTTGGCTAAGTCTGGAAGGTGCACGTTTTGTCTACCAAGGCAAAACACAGTCTACAGTGGTTAAAAGCGCCCCTCTTGAAGAAAGGCGCCCTTGGACCTCAGAGGGCAAATCAAATCATCTGGCATGTCAAAACAGTCATCCTCTTCACTTTCATACTGGCTCGACAACGAAACAATCAGCAAGATCATCTGATTCAGGGATCATTGACCAACCGTCAGCGAAGTATGGAGGATCCATTGACGACAGAAGTGCCAAATCAGAAAGCTTCAAGGTAAAAGCGCCCCTGCTGGCCAGGGGCGCCCCTCAGTTGCAGACATCAGATGAATCCAGAAGTTGCAGCTCTATACATGATATCTTTCCAGCTTCCTCCCGGCTACGTGATCAATCTAACAGCAAGTCCATAAGACACACCAGACGATCACGAGGTGAGATCAAGCAGAAAAAGTCAAATTTGAAAAACTGGAAAGATAAGCCAGAAAATGGCTAAGGCATGGCTAAAAGCGCCCCTCTCAAGGAAAGGCGCCCTTTCCTAAAGGTATCCAGATTCAGCCGAAAACTTCACTGCCTCCCAGGATGACCTTCTCAGCTATGACCTATCTCATCAACGAGACTATCAGCAAGAATTTCCGACAAATCAATCGACTGATGGAGAAGGTCAAAGACTGGCAGTCCACAACCAAGATGAAACCAAGCAAAAGCTAAAAGCGCCCCTGCTGGCCAGGGGCGCCCTTTAGTTTGGAGGCCCAAAACTTGCCAGCTTCCACTGCAAAGTCAGGCATCGTGAACAAGACTGAACCAGCTACCCGACACATCGTCAAGCAGAATCATCTGATTCATCAAACATCGGGAACGTCAGATCAAAGCAAAAAGGGTCTGAAAAGGTCAAAACGAAGAACGAGTCAATGAAAATTGACTAAGGCATTGTCAAAAGCGCCCCTTTCAAGAAAAGGCGCCCTTCTTTCTGGAGACCTAAACTCAGTTTTCTGAGTTAACCTCTCCCAGGCATATCTAATCATACTGATCCTGCCTCAACAACAGAACTGTCGGATACTGCTCGAGATCAACTGAGTAACCTGAATCGAAGATCAAACAGGAGTACTTCAGCTTGCAAAATAGACAAAAATGATCAAACTCAAGGTTGGACGCCTAAAGGAAAGTCAAACAGAAATGTTGACTTGAGTTAGCAAATTTGGAGCCAAAAAAGAGAAAAACACTCCACAATCAGTGGAAATCATCTTTTGGAACTCCAAATCAGGCCTGAATGATGAGTTATCTTCCATACTTTGTGGATCTTAACCCTAATTGCCTTATATTCATGCTAGGCGTCCCTTTCCTCATTATTCTTTTTTGCAGGTTGAAGGATAAAACATCAAGTAGCTCCCAAGAACAAGTTTTCAAGATCTGGCAGGGGTTTTGAACGGATCTTCAATATTTTTGAAGATCATTGGCAGTAAAAGCATTCTTCTCCCAAGATTGCTTCCAGAGACAGATTATTGCAAAGTGGCAGTTTATAACTTCCAATCCATCTTCTGTCTACTTCCTCTACTTCTGTCTATATTTCTTTTGCATGTCACAGGAAACGACAGATTATCACAGATCTGACCAACTGGGTATGATCAGCACAGCTTTTTCAACAAAACCCACATGGTAGATTTTTTCAGAAAAAGTAGCCCTGCTGCCCCTATTTTTTAGGGTTTCCGGAAAAAGTCATAATATTGAAAAACGGACAAACTGGGTTTGTTTGGCTTTGAAGCACGAACAAAACCCATGTGTTAGATTTTTTCGAGAAAAATCACTTTCTGGTGCCCTTGCTGCCTCTGCCACCGAAGGGCTCTTGCATGTCAAAGAAAAACTCGTTTTTTCGAATTTCTGACGATCTGGGTCTGTTTAGAAAATCATTCTTAACAAAACCCATGTCTCAGAATTTTTCGTAAAAACTACCCCCGGCGAGGCTATTTTTAGCAGTTCCAGAAAAGTGTCAGAACAGGGTCAAGTGCCCAGTCAATATTCAAGGTTTTCAGAATGCAGTACTCTCAGGTACAATACAAGACCAAAACGGTCTTATACCATGATTACCTGAAAACGACTGATACAGACTTATGGCAGAAAAATCCAGAGGTCAGTTCTGAAGACTTGGAGGGCATGAATCAAATCACATTGCAGAACATCGAAGAATCCGGTTTGTTTCAAGCAGCATCTATTCCAATCACCTTACAAAGCATCGAGCTTGTAATTGCTTGCACTAAGCATTACAACCCGACTACAAGAGAGATCCTGTCAGTAGACGGGAGGGTGATTTGCAGCTTGAAGCCGGTAGACATAGAGACTTGTTTTGCAATTCCACCATGCCCTACCAAGAAGGTCATATCAGTGACAGAATGCGAAAAGGCATTCGAGGCTTCGAAGGACAAGTGTTCGCTTATAATGGCTGAACATTGGCTGAAAACAAAGAGAAACAGCTTGCCCAGATTGGTTGGTAGAGGAGAATTCAAAGACGAGTACGGAGTGCTAATCACCCTACTCAGCAGAGTCACTGGACAAGAGGAGGGAAAATCCTTCCAGCCGTGGATGTTCTACATTATTGGCAAGATAATCAGCAGAAAAGAACGTTACGACTGGGCCTCCCTGATCAGTGACACACTCCACCAACAATTCACCGGGTTTCTAGAAGAGCACCGTTTCCACATGTGTTCATACCTGGTCTACCTGATAGCCTTCCAAGGCGATTTCAGAACATTAAACACTGTGGGAACCCTGGGTGTGCAAAAGGTACAAGAATACTTTCCTCGCTTGGAGTTCACTCTAGCGGAAAGACATTTCAAAAGGATAAATGACCTTTTTACTATGCACACCGTGCACGAGCTAGACCATGAGATGCACGTGCGTATTTCACCAGCAGCTAAGGCAGCAATGGTGGACTGGGCGGATTGGTTCATACAATTCCCCACTTTCACCTACATACGCGTGTATGGCTATAATGGCCACCCCGCCATGATGCCACGTTACCCCTCAGATAGGGTAGTGTTCATGGAATTCCTGAGGCAATTGGCCGATGTTCACTCTTACCTTCGCGTAAAGAAAAAGGCTGCAGTGAACTTTCCTCTTCAGATGGGACTCTACAGATGCAGAACAGCAGCTGATGCAAGGTTGATAAGCCAAGAAATAGTGAGATTTAATCTCAAGTACCTCATCGACAGGAGGCCATCCTATGACCCCAGAGGCATCTTCGCAGCTCACCTTGAGCAAAGATCATCACATGAACCTTTCATGGAAGATTTTTGGGTCAACTGCGAGGATGAGTTCGAAGTGAGAAGAAGGAACCATAGCAGATTCAAGCTCTCGCAGATTGCAGAATTCATGTCAGAAGACATCGAGGGCTTATCTGAGGACGAAGAAGAAGTTATTCTTTCTTCCTTCTTCACGGGTTTAGTGGATTCACAACCACTCGGCAAAGTAGACTGGTACGCGAAAGAGAGTACGTCTATTGAGGAAAGAACGGGTAGAGTAGTTCGACACAGTCAACTCTACCTGGACAGTAAAAGGACAAGGAAGGTAGTACTTCCCCGATCAGAGCCGCCAGCGGTTCAGTCTACACTACCTTCCACGTCTAGGAGGAAACCCAGACAGAAGAAGATGAGCTTTCCTCCAGAAGGAATGCGGATGTCAGGAAGCACATGGGGGAGAAAAGGAATTGCCAGCACAAGCCGGCAAGAGGTACAGGTGGAGACAGCCACCAATTTGCCTGAGACAGTTGAGACCGCTGCAACTACACAAGAACCAGTGATTGAAATAATCGCTGTAGAGATGGAAACCATTGTAGAAGAAGTTGCAGCAGAAGCGGTGCCAGTGATAGAAACAGAGCCACCAGCTTCACCACCATCACAGAGGTCACAAAGTCCTATTGATTTGGACTCGCCACCACGAGACATTGCCACGGCACAGTCTCGTTCTTCTAGCATTCAGGGGACCTATGTTCCTCCTCCCAGCGATGCTAGCCGAGATTCTATCTGGCTGGAAAGCTCGCTTGGGAGGAAGAGGGAGAGGCCTTCTTATCAGCTTGACTTCTCTGAATTCCATCATGTCCCACAAGACATGCCGGTAAAGAAGTTGAAGAAGCAGACGCATGTAGAAAAGAATGCAGAGAACGAGGTTATCATAGAGACTGCTGCCCCACCTGAAGACAAAGATATACATAATGTGAGGGTTGAGGATTTCACGCTTTCAAAGGTGAACCTTGGAAAGACCACTCGACAGGTGGAGGCAGACCTTCTTGGAATTGCCTCGGCGAGTGTCAAAGAAAGGATGACAAAAGATGGACAAGACAAAGCAGCCTTGAAGGCTGAAATCCGTCAGCTAAAGTTGTACATTTCTAGTTTGATACATGACACTCCAAACTCCTCGGCTTTGCCTCAAGGACTGTTGGATCTCCCAGCTGAAAGAAACCATCATCAGTTGATTACATACGGTAAACACTTGAGACGTCAAGTGGATGAGTTTGTCGTCAAAGGGCGGTGTGTGTTGACAGAAGCATATCAGCTGAGAGATAGAGCACATGGACTTCGATCAGAAATCCAGAAGTCAGATGTAAAGGCAGCTCAAGAGAGGCCGAGAGAGGAGGTGACAGTTGCTGATTTGCAACAAGCATATGAATCAGTTACGACCACAGAAAATAAACACCATCTCTTTGAGTGGAAAGAACAGGTGGCATACAAGGTGAGAGCCTATGATGCCAACTCTGTGGAGCTGATTGACTATAGACGCTTCGTCGCCAATATTATCAACTTCGCAAGAACGTTGGTAATATCCTTCCCAGAGTTAGAATATCAGCGGGAAGGAGGAGAATATGTGGAACTTGAAACCGTGCAGACACGATTCCAGGATGTCATCCGATCTTCATTCCTTGAAGATCCCAATGGCTGCAAATTAGCCAAAATTGCAGCCATGTCTGTCCAGTTAGATGAAGCAGCTGCCCAATGCATAACCTATCATCAGCAGCTTACGACGGGTGAAGAAATGCTTAGACGCCACATAGTCATCTTGAAGAGCATTAATTGCCCGGAGGCCGAAGAGGTCAATGACTGGATAGAGACATTGTTGACCAGTGGTGAAGAGGTGTAAAGCACCAAGGGAGGACGTCCTACCCTCCAAATAGCATTAATGATGACTGAAGTCAACTTGATGCCCCTTTCCAAGTTGACTCCAGATCTCCACAGATCATGCATGTCAGATCCCACTAATCTAGGATGTCTATTTGACTCCCACGATTTGTGGATCTCAGATCTCCTCAAAAGGTGGATGTCTATTTGGAGACACATTTGTAACATAAGTTCACTTCTAGTTAGGTGTCAGTCAACTGAGGTAGACTTCCAGTTTGACTTTTGTTTAGTTTCAGTTAACTGAAGTAGATTTCCAGTTAACTGTTTGCTCACCTACTTTTAGACATAGAATAATATCTTGCTGATTGGCAAGAACTGTTTGTTAACTCAAGGAGATTTTAGGGTTGCCTACTCCTTTGAGTTTCTATAAATAAGAGCCTTAGGTTCTTTATTTGTTTAACCTTTATTTGCTAGCAAAATTGCTGCGCCACTGTTGCCAGAGTTCGCTTGTTTATATCTGTTCACTCTTGGATGAGAGTTCGTTGGTTGATCGCAATTGTGCATGATTTCGTGCCTTTGCTGTCCCGACCTTTGTAATTCTTTGAAGAACCTTGAAGAAATAAATCAGATGGTGCAAGCTTGATTGATCTAATTATTTGAGTTATTCAAAGTCTTGTTTTTAAATAGTGCATTGTTTCAATCTCCTCCTTGGACAGGTGTCGTCGCCTCCTTGGATATTTTGTCATCGATCATTATCGTTTGATGTTGTTTAATGATCTCTCTTGCAGCCTAGACTTTGGACAGGTGTCGTCACCTCCTCGGGAATCCTGTTAGAAAGGCCATCGTTCCTTGTTGTTTCCAGTGAGCTGCTTCCAAGCCTATACCTCGGATAGGGGTTCCTCCTCCTTGGCAAGTCTCAGATCCAGTTTACCGTAACGAGTGTTTGCTTGTATCGAGCCCTATCTTGGTATATATCCGAAGGTTCAGAGCCTCGGCCATATTCCATTGAGACGGAGGATTCAAGTGATCCAACCATACCATTTCGCTCCTACGCCCTCATGCTCTATTTATCTTGAGGAGGTAGGATAGTTTAGAAGCTTAGTTAGTCGTAGTTAAGATCTGCGGAAACCAGAGAAAAAGCTTAGCTACGGCGCATTGGTTTATGCACCCTTGTGTCCTACCGCTGAGTAAAAAAGATAGGAAATCTTAGTACACCCCTTTTTTACAGTATAAAATCAGCAAAGAGAGATCTTCCTCTCTATAATCCGAAGAGCATGTACTAAAACACTTGCAATAGCTGTCCATTTCCAATAAGCACTCCAGAGGTGCTAATTGAAACGCCAACATGTGATACATTGTGTGATTTTGTTTTGATCAGCCCTACAGACCTCTTAGATTGTGCATCCTTACTAAATCATGGATTCTTATGAGCATTTGCCTTGGGACTATCTTTATGCATGTATCAAGGATTGTAAAATATTTTCCATGCTTCATTGATTCCTATCATGTGATTCTTGATGATATTGCATCCTTTTTCCACATTGATGATGCCTTACGCTCCATGAGTGAGTAATATTCATGCCTCTCTACCTTCTTCACCTTTATGGACTTTTTTGGTACCTTCCCAATCAATTTTAGATGATTTTATTTCATTTGCATACACAATTCATGATGACTATTCCCTTTGTGCCATGGATATTAATGAGATAGACTTACATTTTGGTGACCATCTAGGGATGACGCTTTATGTGATGGGGTGTAATGTCCCCTTCTAGCTAGACATGGATACATCTGCGTGATTAGCCTATCAATGGCCCTCGTAGGCTAATGGAGCATGTTTAGAGGGTCTTCTTGGCAAATTCTTTGTTGGCAGTTGGCTTCTTTGGAGATTCAGTATTCATATGGAGGTGTTCTAATGATTAATTGATATATTTCTATTTTTAGAAACCTCATGTTATAAGGTGAAGTTATATTTGCACTTTATGTTACGGATTATTATTATATTATAAAGTGCAAATGTAAAATATAAAATTAAAAATAATAATAAAATATAAGATGTTTCTAGAAGCCGCCCTATTGAGGAGAAAGAAAAGTATAAAGGAAGGTGTGGGCTGCCATTGTTATCATCCAGCATTTGTCATCACATTTTTATGAGCATTGTGGAGCTTAGAGATTTCTGCAGAATAGTGTCTTTGGGAACGATAACTCCCATTGATAGCATAACTAAGGAAGTGAAATATCTTCTGAAGGGTTGCAGCCATTGGAGAGGTTACTTCAGACTTCTCATAGAGCGAAATTTGTGGCCAAAGGCCAATTTTGGAGAGATAATCGATTGGAGGATATTGGGAAGCATTTTGTTGAACTTAGCTTTCATCTTCATGCTAGAAGAAGTCAATTTGCATTATATATATAATTCTGATAACTATTATCAGTCATATATCAGCTTGATAGAGAAATTCGATTTTATTCATGGGAGTTTCTTTTGGCATCGAATTCTCTTGGAGAGGGAAGCGCTCGGTATTTGAGGCCTAGGCGACCCTATTGATGGTGATTGGAGGTGGGAAGAAGCTGGAAATCATTTTATATCTGCACTTTCATCAGCAACAGGGGCGGCTATTTGGAAAATTCGACTGGGCTCAAGGAATGGTCATTTTGCTTGAAAATTGATTACGGCTTCATCCTCCAACAAGGGCGCCAACATTCAACCAGGTTTCTTTGTTTATCATTCATGATAGCATTGCATATTTGGAGTTATAGTTGCAGCTGTAGGTGATCATGTATATCAGCAGTTACCATATTTTTATATCACTGTAATTTGCCAAGAGTCTTGGCCATTTTGTAATCAACATTGTTGTAATGTCCCTTACCCAACCTTGTCCTAGGACTCGCTTGTTTGCCCTAGAATTCATTTGTTGATTAGGATTAGGGTTTCTTCCTTCCAAATGAGTATTCTCATAATTCCATAACTCTAGATTGGAATCCTGTATTCATCCATATTGACATATATCCATTAGCATTAATATCTAGATATAAAAAATAAGACATAATCATAATACAATTATGCAGACATAATCATACTTGCAAATTGAAAACATAAGAAGAGTCACTCAGCCCATCAGGAGAGGAGAGTCCCTAAGGGGCCAACGGTCTACCACCTCTTATTGCTCAACCCTTATCTTGGGCCAACGGGGCAATTGCTATATGTGGAATCCCCCATCCCTCCAGGACCCAACCCTTGCCTTGGGCCAATGGGGCAGTATGCCCAACCCAAGTTTAAGGGCCAACGGGGTGGAAGCCTAGATGGGGTTTACAGACAATCCACTTAGGTGATAACTGGCCTCTCCTAGCAGGTGAACAATTAGTTTGAATACAGTTGGTAAATCTTAGAAATTCAAATATTGTTAGATCATTCACACGTAACATGTATTGTGTTTATTCAAATAGATTGTGAATGGAGCACAGTTACTTTTATTCATGAAAGAAAAATAGAAAAAAAAGAAATGCATTGCTAAAATAAAATATTCAGTTATCAGAGGAATTACATATGCTTTCAGGAGAGTAGAAATATATTCTAAGGGGGTCAATGTTTAGTCACTGTTCCCGAGCTTGACCTTGACCAAATCGATTCAAGGACTAGCCGCGGGCTTACACAGTTAGAGATTCCATTTCAGTTTCACCCAGTCGCACTAAGCATGTGCCCAGTTGCAAGTTTAGCCTGGGCATGTTTGTTTCAAGATAGAAGTTAGGAATTTTGGCTTAATTATCAGGCGCGTGAAGTCCAGTGTTTCACATTTTTATTCTATTCAAAAAAAGAGAATGAAATACTACATATTAATGCTAAGTGATTCTCACCTGATTGGCTATGTCTTCCCACGACTCTTTATTCCTTAATCGTCTTCCTCCAACCTTATATTGGATTGATCATAGGATGAAGACAAAAATATTCATAATCTACTTATGTTTATATTAAAGAGTCATCATTATTTATAAGGCTTAATAATTGTTGCAAGTATCATTATTATATATTCATCAGTGATTCCCCCATCTACTTACCCATACATATATAATTATTCTTTCCTTATTCATATATATATATATATAATTATTCTTTCCTTATTCATATATACTCTTTATTCATTGATAATGGTATTATTCATTATAAGATTTATCTATATCTATGCATATATACTTGTATGCCTATTAAATAATATATATATATATATATATATATATATTAAATAACTATATATTCCAATGCATAACAATCATTGTTGCTGCTGTTCTGTTTCTCCATGTTTTTTTTCCTCTTCCTTATTTTCCTTCCTTCTATTTATACCATCCAAGGTAGGTGACTCATGGGAGGAATGTATTGTTTGGTGAAAGAGGTGACTTTTCATAAAATATATCCCTTTGTTAGATTTAATTGCTGCCCTTAAAGACTTATTATCACAATAATATATATTTTTGAAAATATATATTATTACTAATAATTATGATATTTCAGATTATATACTTATTTTATTATTTTATTTTGATGTTTTATTGAACATATTTTAATTTTAACGTATAATAATAAAACCAATTTGCTAATATCTTATTATTTATTTTATTCTAATGCATTACAATCTTTGATGTGCAATGATTATAATATTTATTTATTATTATTATTTTTGATATTAAGTTTATTTAATACTAGGATGTAATAACAATAATATGCCTATATATTATTATTATATTTGTTACTTATATATGTTTATATTGATGTGGTACAAATTTATTTTATATTTAATCTTAATATTTCTATTTGTTTTTTCTATTAATTTATTAGCATTTTAACACTTGGTCTTTTTGGTATTGCTATTTTGGGATATGACAATTGTATTGGACAATCATTGCAAATTGTTGGCGTAAAAACTAACACCTCTGGAGTGTGAGTTTGTACGTACAGCTATGCACACTACATAATGAGTGCTCTTCAAATTAGGAGGGGAAGCTCCCTCGTTGTGCTGGAATGCATGAAATAGGAAACTAAACTAATGTCCTATCTTTTTGTTCTCAACTGGTAGAGGCACAAGGTTAAGAAAACCTAGAACGTTGCAGCTAAGTATTTTCTGGTTTCGCAGATCATCTAACTACAACTAAGCTAACTTCTTTAAATCTATCCAGTTTCCTCAAGAAACAGAGCATGAGGAAATGGAGCAGGAATGTATTGTACGATAAACTTCAGGTGCGGGCTCACAACATGAAGGCAAGGGAGGCGCAACTATTTGCTAATCCGGGAAGAAGTTTATTAAAACAAACAAATAAACGGTAAACCTGGTACAACTTCACAACATGAAGGCAAGGTAGGCGCAACTATCTGCTTGGCTGAATGAGTCTACTATCACACACATCAAACGATAAGCTTTAAGTACAGTTTCGCAACATGAAGGCAAGGTAGGCACAACTATTTGCTCTTCTGAATAGGCTCATGATAAACAAAACACAAGGTAAGCAACTGGGACAGTATATTGTATAGACGCAATACGCATGCAATAACGATCAAACCAGCAACCCCATTTAACTAAGATCGAATAAACACCATGACAATAACATGAAGGCAAGGTAGGCGCAGCAATTTATTATAACAGCAATCACTCTTTGAATAGATACAATAATAGCAATACTATAGGCAAGGTAGGCACAGCATGTATGCTATCAAGCAAAAGTTCTAATTTACAAGGGTGAACCAATCTTGAGAATAGGCATGTTGCCGACAACGCAGCAATTCTCTATCACCAGGAAAAGCTAATTACAAATGAGTTGAAAGCTCTTATTTATAGACATCAAGGTGTAGGCAACCCTAAAATCACCTTGAGTCAACTACAGTCTTGCAAGACATGCAAGATCTTATTCTTAAACCCTATTTGAATGAAACTATACAATTAACTGGGAAACTATCATCAGTTAACTGAAACATCTAATCTAAATGGACAAGGTGCAACATGCACGTCCTTATTGAAAGCAAGTCAACTGGAATGCTATCATCAGTTAACTGAAAGATCTAATCTAAGCTCCAAGTGTACATAGATGTTTCCAAGAAAGACATGCATGCAATGTGTAACAACCAGTTAACTCGGAAAGAAGCCTCGAGTTTAACTCCTGTGTCTAATGTCTATCTTGGAAAAGGTGGGACGCCTTGAACTGAAGTTCACTGACCCTAATCTCGAGAAAGTAACCCCTCCACGAGGTTAGTGACTGCATCACCATCTAAAGGTCGTCACATGTCTCAACTGTCAATTCACTGCTTCTTAGCAACTCAAGCAAAACTGAAAATCTCTGTAGTTCCCCTCCCTCGTTGTGCTGGAATGCATGAAATAGGAAACTAAACTAATGTCCTATCTTTTTGTTCTCAACTGGTAGAGGCACAAGGTTAAGAAAACCTAGAACGTTGCAGCTAAGTATTTTCTGGTTTCGCAGATCATCTAACTACAACTAAGCTAACTTCTTTAAATCTATCCAATTTCCTCAAGAAACAGAGCATGAGGAAATGGAGCAGGAATGTATTATACGATAAACTTCAGGTGCGGGCTCACAACATGAAGGCAAGGGAGGCGCAACTATTTGCTAATCTGGGAAGAAGTTTATTAAAACAAACAAATAAACGGTAAACCTGGTACAGCTTCACAACATGAAGGCAAGGTAGGCGCAACTATCTGCTTGGCTGAATGAGTCTACTATCACACACATCAAACGATAAGCTTTAAGTACAGTTTTGCAACATGAAGGCAAGGTAGGCGCAACTATTTGCTCTTCTGAATAGGCTCATGATAAACAAAACACAAGGTAAGCAACTGGGACAGTATATTGTATAGACGCAACACGCATGCAATAACGATCAAACCAGCAACCCCATTTAACTAAGATCGAATAAACACCATGACAATAACATGAAGGCAAGGTAGGCGCAACAATTTATTATAACAGCAATCACTCTTTGAACAGATACAATAATAGCAATACTACAGGCAAGGTAGGCGCAGCATGTATGCTATCAAGCAAAAGTTCTAATTTACAAGGGTGAACCAATCTTGAGAATAGGCATGTTGCCGACAGCGCAGCAATTCTCTATCACCAGGAAAAGCTAATTACAAATGAGCTGAAAGCTCTTATTTATAGACATCAAGGTGTAGGCAACCCTAAAATCACCTTGAGTCAACTACAGTCTTGCAAGACATGCAAGATCTTATTCTTAAACCCTAATTGAATGAAACTATACAAGTTAACTGGGAAACTATCATCAGTTAACTGAAACATCTAATCTAAATGGACAAGGTGCAACATGCACGTCCTTATTGAAAGCAAGTCAACTGGAATGCTATCATCAGTTAACTGAAAGATCTAATCTAAGCTCCAAGTGTACGTAGATGTTTCCAAGAAAGACATGCATGCAATGTGTAACAACCAGTTAACTCGGAAAGAAGCCTCGAGTTTAACTCCTGTGTCTAATGTCTATCTTGGAAAAGGTGGGACGCCTTGAACTGAAGTTCACTGACCCTGATCTCGAGCAAGTAACCCCTCCACGAGGTTAGTGACTGCATCACCATCTAAAGGTCGTCACATGTCTCAACTGTCAATTCACTGCTTCTTAGCAACTCAAGCAAAACTGAAAATCTCTGTATACTTAAACTGGCCCTTCACTGGCTGGTAACTATGGCGGCTTTGTAACTGAAGTGATGGCCACTGTTTCCTCTGCAGCTTGATGCTTCTCACGTTTTTCATGCTTTTCTTTATGGAAGAGTGTTGCATGATGAAACTGCGAACTCTTTGGTTGTGAGAAATACAAATGAACATGCTGCATACACAGAAACGCAATGGTATCAACCCTCTAAACTGGCCTTGGAAGACAATCAACTATATGAACATGAAACCATGTGAACTTGAGTGACTACTCTTGTCAACCTTTCCGATGCACTTGATACAAATCAATGTCAGCTTTTCTGATGAAATCATGAATTAAGACCGACTTGGTCTCGAATTCGTTCTGCGTGAACTACATCTTGAAAAACTCGCCTGTTGAATGTGAACATGGCTATATTCTGACAACTTCTCCAAATAAACCAAAAATCTCTCCTAATGAGGCTAAAAATAGCTTGTCGGAGGGCAATTTTCACAGAAAATTCTGAGACGTGGGTTTTATGTAGAATCAAATTCTAAGATGACCCACAATGTCAGAATTGTGAAAAAATGTGATTTAGGCCCGCATGCAAAAAGTTTTTAGTTGAGATCTGAAGGGCTATGAGGACATTTTTCCCGAGAAAATCTGAGATATGGGTTTTGTCCAAAAGATATTTCTAAGACAACCCACAACGTTAGATTCGAAAAATATCGACTTCTACTCCACCATGCAAAGGAATTTCACTTCAGAAAATCAAAGCCTCAAGAACTAATGCTCTGGAACAAATTTTTCTTGAAAATTCTAGCACATGGGTTTTGCTGAGAAAGCAATTCTGAATCAACCCAGATGATTTGTTTTGCCAAAAACGCCAATTCTTCAAACATGTGAGAAAATTTTAAGACGAGAAGATGGAAGAAATCTAGAGAAGAAGAAAGATGTTTTTTAATTTTTATTTATTTATTATCTTCTTCTGTCAAAATCGCCACTCTGCCTTGAATTCTGCTGATGAATCTTGACTTGTACCTGCAAAAGAATATTTTTTATGCCTTCACAACTGACCGTTGAAGAAATTCGCCCAACTCTGGAAAGAATTCACCTCTGCTCAAGCTGGATGAATGAAATGATGAATGCTATGCTTGCATAACTGAGCAAAATCATACCACAAAAGCAAGACTACAAGCTCAAACCCTAACTGTGAAGAAGGAATCCGATTGGCCCTTTACCAGTTGAACTGCTGCTGTCTCTGAGTCTTTAGACTAAAAATAATATTTTAATTTCAAAGCATGCAAAGAACTAAAAGTGGCACCAATATTTATCTTTGAAGAAATTCGTCACTTTTTAATGCCTTGCATGCAAAAATATTATTTTTATCATTTTGCCAAAAATAGCATCTTGCTGTGCTCAACACACTTCCCTGATTCTAAAAGGTCAAATTTTGATCTTTTAGGCTTCCATGTGCAAGAGTTATGAGATTTTTGAGAATCTCCTATTTTGTAGCTGACTGCAAAGTTACAACTGACCCTATTCAACTCTGATTTCCGGATGATTGAATGATCCTGCAACCGTGCTGAGATATCCACCGCGGAGCTTGCATGACAAGGATGAAATGTCTGTTGGGAGCAACAACTGCTAAAATCATCATCTGATACCTTAGAAAATTAGGCGCCTCTGATTAAATTGATGCACTGATTCCAGACTTAGCCATTTCTTCGTTTTGCCTTCTGATGCTTCAAACTGCCGCTGACGGTGAATAATGAACCCCACTGACTGAATAATGGATTCATTGCATGACTAGAAGTATTCTGCATCCAATGACTGTATGTGAGGGATCCGAAAATTGTATTAAGAACTCCAAAAGAATAAGCGCCCCTATTCTGTGATAGCTCAAACACTATTTTGACAAAAGTGTGATTTTCATCTAAACACCATACTTTGACCCTTGATACCGGGAACTGGAATGTTCCGATACGCGTGCCACCTGTCTTGATGTACAGTTTGGTCAACTTGCAAGAGATGTTCTTGGAGACGACGAAGCCAAAAAATTGCTTTTGAGGCCTCTAAAAGAAAATTGTCTTTTTCAAAGAAAATTGTATTCTTACACAGTCATTTTTTGAACTGCCTTCAATCAGCTCTTCTTTACAGCATTATCATCTTGACCTCGCATGTACGAGCATTCGCCAAATCCCGGAGGCTGTCGGCTAGACTCGTTGGATAGCTTGAGTAATTGCACACAAGTCTTGTGAAGACTGTAATTGCAAATAACCCGTCTGGCAGGCCTAAAGGAGAATCGCCCCTAGCCTACAGTTGTGCAACTTTGTGTAGCTATGCTTCACCATCCTCTGTTTTACATGCTCGGTAGGACCTCTGTCACAGTTACTCAGAACATCGGATCGTCTTGTGAACGGGTACACTACAAAACTGAACTGAGCTAGAAGAGATCTCAGGAAGACCTCAATTGCAAATTCATCCATCAAACAGGTCTTATTCAGGATCGCCCCTGGGCTACAGGGGAGCGGATTTGCATTCTGAAAAACTTCTTCTGACATGTATCCTGCCTACAATTTCCACTTCTAACGTTGATAATTGGATTTCTATACTGGATACGCTTCCGCTTGATAGCTCGTTGAAAAGCCAAACTAATTATGCAAAGACTGAAACCATCGAAACACACATGCATCTAGATCTGGGCCTTCAAAAAGAAAATCGCCCCTGGGCTAGAGGGGAGCGGATCCGTATTTCTAGACTGCCTCCTTGTGAGAAAACACTCTTCGCAACCTCTGCTTTTGTCTTCGTTTGTCGGAGTTCTGTAACTCGGATAGTCTTGCTTCATGGCTAGTCGGAAAGCTGACTAAAAACTGAACATAATGAATGTATCCTTCATCCAAAGCACTCAAATCTTGACCTTCAAATGGAAGGGCGCCCCTGGGCTACAGGGGAGCGGATTTGTTTTGAATTCATTGATTTTCACCATTTTATGCTTTGCAAACGATGTATCCATCATTGCGGTTGACCATGTTGAAGTGATGTAACTGCCAAAGTGTGTATATGACTATACTTCATCATTTTCACATGTACGGACACTGTAAAGTTGATTTGCACGTTGATTGCGCAAGTGTCTACTACGTTACATAGTGAAAAGTTCTCAGACTTGGAATATTTTAGCACTTTTTGCCAATCTGAAAATCCCCTCCATCAAAAAGCATTATTTCCAACATCTTTTATCGTAGAGCGTTCCTCTTTGAGTTTCAGGCTTAGATATTGATACCTGGTACTGGCCGACTGCCATTGATGACCCCGAAGATCCTAACTTTTCTCCTGAAAAAGTGAAAACTACCCACCAGCCTTAAACTGACTTTTAACTGAAACTGACTTCACCACTGTGATTGTGAGGTGAAATAAGCCAATCAAGATTAATTTCAGCCAATTCTAACAAGTTCCTATTTTTTAGGGTTTCGAGCTAAAAATAGATTTCAAAAACCCTAATTTTCAAAATTTTCAAATTTTGTCAATATCTTCCTGGCATCACACTGACTAAAAGCCCATACTTTATTTGCCCAAAAACTAAGTTTTGACCCCACTTTTACAAGGTTTAGACCATTTTAAGCAAAATGCCTTAATGAAGCAAAAATTTTGGTTTGGGTACAACACAAATCAAGGTGAAATAAGTAGTTTCTTAATTGTAGTTGTTATTGAGCATTTAAATATCAATTGTGCTTAGTTTAAAAGTATGCATGCCAAGTGTTTGACAAAATGTCTCTTGGCTGTAGCTGCATTTTATTCATATAGTTTCTCATCTATTTGCATCTAAAAATACAAAAAATGATTGCATTGCATTTAGACACTTGCAAAAGCATTATAGAAGTCATTTCCAAGCATTCAAATCAATTGGGCATTCTTCATAAGCATCAAACAACAGACTGAAACTCAAAACCAGTAAACAAGCACTTCTCATACAAACTGTTTGACAAAATTACAAGGCTGCAATTTGAAGAGTTTAAGGTCAGTTTGAGCAAGGCTCATTACATGGGGTTACACCCTCCCTACCTATTAACGATGCCATTTCTTTTACATATCATGATAATCCTACTTCCACACCACAAATACACTAATGTTGCACTTGGAAAAGAATCTAAGGATAGTAGTTTATGTGACTTACCTCATTTGATACATGGCAATGATATAATTTATTATGATAGTCATTTTCATCTCACGTTCAGTCCTTGATCACTTGTGAAAATACCTTAGCTGGTGATACATTCCATGCTAATAGCATGTCTTTTGACCATAGTTCCCTAACTTTTCATACCTATAGTAGTAATGCTTAATTATCTCCTTGTTCAGTATAACAATTAACAAGTCATTACATGATGATTTTGATGGTTCTTGTGATACATCTTTACATGTTATAATCGTTTGTACTTGCTAATTATAAGTATTTAAATGATGTTACCTTTTTTATTAGTGAGTTTATATTTTATTTGAGTGCTAGAGCATTACAATGGTTTGATTCATGTTGCTTACTCTATCATTCATTTATGGATTTCGTGCAATTCTTTTATTGCCCATTTCTCTCATTCTAGTATGCTTGGATAAAACAAAGACCTAGTTGAAGCTTCTCATGATCTAGCTTTTGATCCTTGTTCATCCTGTTTTCCCACCATTCATATGGCCTATGTAGCTAATCTACCTACCTTCAATGCATGCCATCTCCTCCTCGAAACATACCTAGATTTCATGCTAAGAATACATCATACAGTTATCATACTTGGTCATACACATCAAAATCTAGGTAGAGGTCATCAAAGTCTAGGTAGAGGTCATGATGTACCACTCCAACAATCGGTTCTACCACTTAATACTATTGATCTTCCTCATGTGCCTAATCTTACATTCAATCCATCTAAGGAATTTGAAATCTTTCAACAACTCTAAAATACTTGAGCTAAGATATCTCTTTGGGACTTGGTGTGCACATCACCTTCGTACAAGGATATCATACAAAAAGACAAAAAAGATTCAAGTAGGTTCAAATACCACCCCAATCAATTACTTCTTTGATAAAATCTATTGGTCATAAGAAACCTCATGTCATTTCATTTAATGACAAAGAGCTACCACTTGATTCTATTATCAATGAAGCTTTACCTATACACATTGGGGCGAAATATGGAAAAGTGAATATCAAACAATCTTTAGTTCACAAGATATCTAGTTTAAACATATACACTAAAGATTGTTTGAAAAGTTAAATGTGGACATGCCAAAATTACAACCATCTAAACTTGCTATTAGACGATTTGACAATTTGGGTAAACATTCTTTAGGTACCAATCCTTCCTATTATCATTTGCCCCCTTAATTTAGTTGCATTGTTCAATGTCATGCTGGGGAAATTATCTTATAATATGCTCTTAGGACATCCATGGTTACATTCTATGAGAGTTGTGACTTTTATATTACTTCAATGAGTTAAATTTTTGACCAAAGGTCACAAATGTCACATAGTATCCAATCCTCAACCTTTTAGTCTTTGCCAAATGGAAAACAACTCCAATGTCTTTATTACACAAAACTAATTATTCAAAGATGGACCTATTAAGACAAATCACCCACCAAATGATAATGCCCTAATTGAAAATGATTGGGGGACCATTAGATTTTACACCTTATGGTGTTGGAGAATATCACGTCGATCCTAAAGCGACATATTGGTAATCCTGAGCTATTCTCGATAAATAGGGATGATACATGGGTTTGGACAAAAAGCTCCACTGGGAGATTTTCTGTTAAATCTGTGTATGAGATTATGGAATCCCAGCTATTCCAAGCAAGGGTTTTTAACTGGAAAATGGTGTGAAGCAAGAATTTAATTCCTAGAATTAATTGTTTTTGGTGGACTATGACAAATGGAAAGATCTTCACAATTGACAATCTTAAGAAAAGGGGATGGTATCTGGTGAACAAATGCTATCTTTGTAATGAAGAGGAGGAAACCATTATGCACCTGCTCCTTCAATGTCCTTATGCTCAAGAAGTGTGGTCTTTTTTCCTCAAGATTTTGATGATTGATTGGGTCTTTCCTTCATTGGTAAAAATGTTTATTGATTACTGGAGTTTTTGTCCCTACTCACACAATATTCTTATTGACCTTTGGAGGCAAGTTCCCCCGTTCCTCACATGGGGATTGTGGAAAGAGAGGAATAATAGAGTTTTTAGGGATACAACTAAGAATAGTAAAGAGCTATGCATGTCTATCAAGAAACAGATTCAAGAAAACATTGAAAGTTGTAAGTATGCTCCTTCAAAGAAAATGCCATCATATCAAGAAATGTGAATCAAGCAATGTTGGGGAATATCTCATGAACTTAATAATGTCAATTGGGTCAAACAGCTTGTTAGAAAAATCACTATTTGGATTCCCCCGGACCTAGGATGGATTAAGTATAATTTCAATGGGTGTTCTAAAGGGAATCCAGGTCTGGCGAGGATGGGTGGGATAGTAAGAAACCATCAAGGCATTTATGTTGTTGGATACAACAAAGGTCTAGGTACAACAACTAACAACTTGGTTGAGGCTTATGCGGTGTGGGCCGGAATATGTTATCTAAAAGATAATGGCTACACTAAAGTTATGGTGGAAGGAGACTCCAAGCTTATTATTGACTATTTGAAAAATAAGGTTGATGTTCCTTAGGAGTTAAAAGATATCTTGGATGATTGCAAACATATGATACAATCCTTTCAGCATTGCAAGATTACCCATATTTACAGGTAAGGCAACAGGGTTGTCGATGCAATGGCAAATTTTGGCCTACGACATTTAGATTGGGAATATTGGGACCTTTCTCAATTGTCAAATCAAATTAAGGAAATAATATCTAAGGAGAAATCGGAGGGTTTAATTAATTCATCATGGATAGAAAGAAATTAATTAAGTTGTGGGGTCGGCAGTGTTATCCAGTTGTCATGATAATTGTGTTCTTTCTCTTGTGGCAGTTGGGCAAGTTGAAAAAGACGGAATTTGATGTACTCTATTTATGACACTTGTACGCTAAATCTCTCAAAGATTTAAAAAGAGATGGGATGAAAGGACAAGCTCATTTGGATGCCTCGTGTGATAAAGAAAAAAGAGTGAAGGTGGTAATGATGATTATCACCCACATTTATAAAAATCTTATGGGGGATTTGAGAAAAGACATTTTAGCATGTGTTATCACGAGCGCTAGGATAATCAAAAAAGTGTCATCATGAATCTTAAAGGTGGTGGAGTTGTCATTTCCATTAAAGGCAAGTTTCGAAGATATAAGGCTAGACTTTGTAAACAGCTCGATTATTTCAATAATATCGCTAGAAGGTTCAAGCCGTCGTCCTTACAAATGAAAAGCCACCAAGTTTCCATCAAAACTGAAAATTTTTAATTGCCAGTTGCTTTTGTTGTAGACGAGGAAGGTCGAAGAGCGGAGTAGTTACTTCTTCTAAAGGATTATCAAAACACAGAAAAAACTATGGGAGGCCCTAGAAAAAGGACAGAGCCGAGTAAATATGATTCCCTAAAGAAGAATGCAAAATTATGGGGCCTGTTTGAGCGTGTTGGTTTCACACCGTACTTTGCGGCTATGGAGGGTTACAATGAAAAGCTTAGCTACAAGTTTGTGAATGCCTGGAAGGATGGAGAAGTAGAGTTGGGTGGTCTCCGCTTTACTGTTGATGCTAAGCTAATTGCCAAGGCGATGGGTTTGGCATACGATGGAAAGAAGATAGCCAAGGTAAGCATGGGTAACTATCAGACTTACATTGAAAAAAAAATTGAAGCTAAAGAGAAGGCTCAAAGATTTCAAAATGGCTATTCTAGGGTGTTGCTTCCACCCCCGTATCATAATGTTTGCTACTTTGTCATGAAGTATTTTACGCTAGAGGGTCGCTTTCAATCGATGCATGGTTATCATTTTCCACTCCTCAACCATATCAGGCACCAAGAAAAAATAAACTTACCCTTTTTCCTCCTATCCTCTCTGAAACAGAGCCTTACCAATGGTGCGAACCCTCATTTGCACCAAGGCTTGATTAGAGCCATATGCAAGTACGTTCTTGCAACCACCCCACAAAGAAACGCTTTCCATAACCTGATTGAGAACCCCACCCCTAAAAGTTCTATGAAAATTGAACTAATTGAAAGTTGACCCCACTCCCCTGTCAAAGAACCTATTAAGCATGCCCCTAATGTCGTGGACCCCTCATGGTCGGCCTTTCTTAAAATAACTCTTGAAAAACATATTGCTGCCCCCCCCTCTTCTATTGCTAATAAGAAAAGAAAATTGTTGATTCGTGAGCTAGGTACTAACCCTAATACTATAACAATTCTGGATGACATTGGGAATAGCCCTGAATGTGAGTCTACTACCCCGATGGGTCATATGTCTACTCGTCTGGCTTTGGCGGCGTCTTAGGGGTCGGATAATAACAAAAAATTAAAAATCTCAGATGAAAAGAACTTGGAAGAGCCTTTGGAAAGTAAAAAAGGGAAGAAGGTTGCCAGAGAGGAAAAGGCTTCCTCCTCTGAAGAATGTGTGCCTGATAGTCTAGTTGAAGCTGGGTCTCTTGAGGAAGAGGTGTTGGGGTCGAAGGATGTGGAAGATTTGAGTCAAGAGGAGGAGGAAGGGTTTAATCAGCAGGAGGATGTGCAGGATGTGGAGGAGGATACTGGTATGGCTAAGGAAAAAGGAATGGCTACTAGTGATTTAGTGACCCTTGGTAATGACGAATGCTCGAAAGATAAACACATAGACATGGAGAAAACAAGAATGGAAAGGCTGGAAGAAAGGATGGAGCTTATTGAGAAAACAATGCAGAAAGATGAAAATGCTAACAGGTTTCAGGTTCTTGAGAATGTTGTGCTGAACATGTGCAAGGTTATGGGCACGGTGATGAAAAGAGCGGTGATGGCTACAATCTCGAGACAGGGTAAAATCAAGAAACAGCAGAGGAGAAAAGAGAATAGGGATGATGCTGATTT
>CM021102.1:232113770-232140415 GCA_007115665.2 Sequoiadendron giganteum | reverse complement strand
CAGGCTTACATTTCGAGCCTTGGATGTTCTACTTCATCGAGATCATCTTGGAGGGAAAGGAGTGTGTCGATTGGGCTAGGATGATTAGCAACCACATCGATGAGCAATTCAGGAGCTTGAAGGTGACGAAGACTTTCTACATGAGCTCATATGTAATTTATATGTTGGCCAGGATGACTAAGTACAGAGGGATTTCGTACAAGGAGCCAATCGGCTGTGCCCCTGGTCAATTCAAAATCCATGAAGCCTGCACACAGCTACATTTAGCTAACATTGCCAACTATAAACGGGCAAATGATGCATTCACAATGCACATTGCGAGGACGCTTCAGCAAAGGACGCAGCAGAGAATATCCAAAGAAGCACAGACATTGATTGAGGAATATAGGTATTGGCTCATCCAATTCCCGAAATTCACATATATTAGGCTACAGGGGTTCACTTCGTATCCGTATCGGTTACCACGATACCCCACTGATCACATAGTAATGCTTGAGGTATCTAGGCAATTGATTGCCTACGATAAGATTCAGAAAAGGAAAAAGAAGGGTGGACTTGATTTCCCTATCACCATAGGGAATTCCATTGAGGTGTGTCCCTCTTTGCAGGCAGCCCGAGAGGCAGAGGACGAGCTGCAATCTTATCATTTGTCATATCACACAGGCAGGCAGGATTTCGATCCTTACGGGAACATCCGGATGGTACAGAACGTTGAATACCGGCACAGAGCTCATCTGGAGGACTTCTGGGCAAATGCGGTGGATGAGGCTGAGATAAGAAGAAGGATGTTTTCCAGACTTCCTCTCAAGTTGATTAGAGAATGTGAGATTATTCCAGTTCCCGACCAGGTGGAGGAGGATGTCAATGTCATGCAACCCGACTATGGGTCAGTTAGGGATACTCCTGTCCCACCACCTGATTGGTCCGAGCCAGAGATCATGGACTTGGACACTCTTTCTATCCCGGTGATGACTTTTACCGGGACTTGGGTCGACAGACATGTATGCAGACTCAAGAGCAAGTCGATCGCCCTTACTTACAGCTTGATGGGTGACCCAAGGCCGTTATCGGTAAAAAGAGGGAAACAAATTGCTCAGACATCGAGGGCACAAGTGGAAGTGCCAACCCAACCGATACCGTTGAGGATAGAACAAGCATCACCAGTGCACTCACAAACTCAATCTTCGAGTTTAAGAGTGGTTTCATTATTTGCCGATCAGAGGGCAGGATTAGAGGAAGAGCGGGGACTTGAGGAGGTAGATCAGCCCAACGCCCGGGAATCAGCTAGTGTCAGTTTATCCAGGGGCGGCCAACAGGAGGAGGAAAAGGAAACAATGGCCGACACCCATTTTCAGCAGATGTTGGACACGGCTTTGGAAGAAGAGGAAAACACAGAACAGGGGACCCAAGGGTCGGGAGATACCCAGCTTATAGAGGAGGATGAGCCTGAGCAAACCAGTGCAAGAAGGGAGGAGGTGCACGAGATGGAGGCAACAGAAGAGCAGCCCCTTGTCCTTTGTAATCCACAGCAGACAGTGCCTGATTGGCTTTCCGACAGAATGAGGAGAGAACCCGAGGATGATACGGATCCGGCCATTGAGATGGAGGAGTTCCTCAGGAGGATCAGTGCGCCACCAGAGAAAAGGGCGAAAGTTTTCAAAGATCACCGGTGACGAGTCGGTCTCGCAGCAGTGGCAATTAGAGGAAGATAGTGATCGAAGAGCAGGAGAATGAAATGCGTGATCACCATAGTAGAGTTGGGTCGTCCTACGGGAGCCCAAGTTATCGAGGAGTTCGATAACTCCTATCAGGCATTGAAGGATCAGTTGCTCCGCACGGAGGGGAAGTATAAGAAATTGAAGAAGGAGCACAAAGCCTTGATAGGATACGTACAAAATCTAGCACATCCAGGTGAACCAGCAAACCCAGCAGTGGAACGTCCATCAGAGCTTCCGAAGGAGTCAGTTGTTGCCTTAGAGGATTTGAAGAAAATGGAAACGGAGGCGGACAAGTGGGTTAGCCGTGTTCATACTGAGACAGGAAAATTCATGGAGGACCTCGCCGATGCTTATCGACAGGCCTCAAGTATTTTGGCACGGATGGATATAGTAGATCAGGCCTGGGGTGATACTCGCATCTATCAAGCGAAGACTGTACTTCGTTTGGGGGCTTTGATGCATATACCTCTAGAAACCTTGGTGGATGGAGGTGTAATTCAGAGAGGTGATAGGTATGATTTCACCAGTTGGTACTCCTCGGTGGTCACAGGCCGTGGATTTCATGACGCAGCAAGAGCAGATTCAGCTAAAGTGAGGAAAGCAATGGGCAACATTTTGGGGGGAGTCCTCAATACATTAGAAGCCATATTTGCTAGAAAGTTGGTCCCAGAGGAGATAACTGCTGATGGCTTGAAAAGTAGACTGCCTCCATTCTTCTCAGCTGCGAGGTCACTTGTCCTGGATGACTTTGAGAATGTCTCCACATTCTCTAGTATAATTCAGCATACCCAGGACGCCTTAGTGACATGGAAGAAATCTTACACCAGATACGGACAGACGGTAGCAGTCTTGGAGTTCCAGCTCAACCATATTCCACCAATCTCTGCATAGGAGGTTGAAGCAGTATTGGCCCGGTTGATCGAGTTTGCTATCCGGGAGAAGGCCAGTGGGAACGCGCTGCTTGATGAGGATCTTCTTGATGATGGTAGTGGGCATTAATTGCTCATTATGATTCCTGCAGGGGAGTGGAGAATATTACGTGCATTCATTGCCCACTCCTCTTTGTGGCGGTTTTTAGGGCAGAAACCCTAATCAGGGCATAGGTGGCTCGATCTGAGCCCTTCATTGTAATTTGATCTGAACCGTCCACTGAATTGGACTTATTATAAAAGGGGCATCCCCCCTCATTTGTAAGATATTAGATTTAGAGATTAGATCAGGAGTTGAATCAGAGCTAGAGAGTAGAAGGCATATAGCTTTTAGCTTAGAGGTTAGCTTTAGATTGAGGAGGGAAGAAAACTTTCCTTTGAAAGTTTTGTAAAAGGTTGTTGTGAACACTTTTCATAATACAAAGAGTTTCATTGCTTGGTGATTTCTTCTTTGTTATGAGTAGCTAGCAAGGCCATTTCGTCTTTCCAATTCAAGGTAGACAGAGTAAAGTAGATTTCTATTTCATGCAAGTAGTTGTTAATTGTGGAGTATGGCGTTGTGATTTAAGCATATCTTCTTTCATCCATACCACTAGCGGGCTTACTGATGGTAAGTTCGCCTTGCGTGGTCAACTAGAGTATCAGCACTTAACTTCGATTATGATTCATATGTTTGTATGCGTCGTATTGACGGTATGAACATGTTGCGTCATAGTTTGAACACTTTTCTCATCCTTTGAAGATTGCACCAACTTTGTCGGAGTTGTTCGAAAGGAGACAAAGCAAAGTTTGGTTTGAAGATTGTTTAAGTCGATCCTCGTCCTCCACCCTTTTAGAAATAGATTTGTAGAATCCCTATCCCTATCCCCTTTAAATTCTGCATTTTCGAGTCAGTCTAGATACCAGAACATATTGCCAAATCATTCATGCTTCACAGAGTTGAACAACTACGTAAGTCCCCTTGAAATAACCAGCAAAAACACATCAACCAACTGAGTCTATTCGCGATAAAAGGAACCTTGGAGTCGAACACATGAACTTTCAAGCAATCTTAGCATGTGGGACACTTTGATCAAGAGAGAATAGAGTGACCGTTGGGCAACTTTATTCTGTGCTGGCGCTGTCATAAAAAGCACGTCAACAGGACCTAAAACAATGGCTTCCTAGAAGGTGACTAAAGACCATGCTTCATTCAGGAGTGTGGATAGAGCTCAATTTTCTGATTTTAATTACAGGAGTAGTCGGTCGTAGTCGGCCAAGTTATTATATTTCAATAAACTATAGTCTTAGTAAGAATAATTATTGGCATGTACATTCGGGTAATTAAGTCCCGATTAGTTGTAGCGGGTTGTTATGGAACGTCACGACGGTTGGTTGCTCAACCACCGCCGAACGTTATATATACTCAGTTTTGTAGTCGAGAGGGGGCATTATGATTAGGAGTCCATGATTGATAGTATGAAGATACTTTGTGATTGTACATGGTGATATTTACTGGAAATGAAAACAAGCATCTCATGATTCAAGCATATTATATTGTTCTATTCTATGTATTGTATATAGTTCAGTTTACTTCCTGTGTACATAGTACGTTGATATAAACACTCTGCGAGGTAAACATTTGGCGTCGTTGCCTAAACGAATGCGGTAACCACCTAGACAAGAGAATGGTGTAGTGATGGGGCAGCCGACCGAAGGGCCGGTACAAGCAAATGAGGATTGTGAAGACGCTCTGACCGAAGACCTCTGCAGTTTGTGGGAAATCTCGTTAAAGGACCATGTAGAGAGGGAGGCTCTCAGGCAAGAGATCCCTCAAGCACTCATTTGGGATAGATTGCGCGTCAACGAAGAGGTCGACCATCTTCTTACTAGACTACCAAGACTGATAGCACACCACTACATTATCTTACAGGATCTTCGGGCGAAAGAGGATCAAGAACGCCGAAGGCAGGAAATCTTGCAGTGGTACGAAAAACGAACCAAACGGGAAGAGGAGGAACGAGACAGTAGCCGGAGACGTACCCTGGCAACCAACAATGATCGCGTGAAAGACCTGTAATGCCCGTATGGCCAAACAAGGACAAGAATCGAATACCATTCGGGCACGAAGCGGAGGAGGAAAGAATTCAGCAATCATTGAAAGTACAGGAGCAAGAAAATCGGCAGCAAAGATTAAGTAGAGCACATCAAAGTTTTGTGGAAGGGAGGGACAAGGAACCCTTCATCACCCCATACGTAGAAAAATATAAAAACCAAGAAAATGAAGATGAATTGAATGGAGAACTTGAGAATAGCATCCAACGCATTCGAGAGTTGTCCATATTGGACGACGACGAAGGGCTGAGGACAGGGAGATCTGAGCCCAAGACCCCTTGGCAGAGGGAGCACCGGAGTGGGACCCAGGAAACTCAAGGTGTAGAGGACGCTGACGAAGGACGTGAAAGTGATTCGTACGTGGCCGAGAGTGCAAGTGACGCACCGGAACGTAACGGGGAAATCGGTCCAGTCGGGTCCAATATACAAAGAGGACAGTGGATAAGGATGGTGACTCCAGAACGGCAAAAGCTGCCGAAGTTTACGGGGAATGGGTCAAAGGATCCAGTTCGACATTGCAAAACATGCGAGACAATCAGGATAGCAAGTGGAGAAGATGACCCAGATCATTGGTTGAAAGCCTTTCCGGCGACACTCAGAGATAGTGCCATTGACTGGAACTCAGAGTTGGACCAAGCACAGAAAACTACATGGAGATTACTCAAGAAGGCCTTTCAGGACGAATTCAAACTCCTAAGGGATGACAGCGAGATTGTAGCAGAAATCTACAGTACGAAGCAGGGAAAACACAAGAATGTGCACACATACAATCGGCGACTGAAAGACTTGTTGGGAAAATTGGAGGTTCAACCAACCAATGGGCTAAAGAAGCGATGGTTCATTGAAGCCTTGCTTCCGTCGCTAAGGAAGAAGATGAAAGTCGTGCCTGCGTCGTCGTGCACTGAAGCATACAATCGGGCGATGGATATAGAAAGTGAAAACAAAACATCCTCCCAAGGGAAAAAGAAGACAGACGACAAGGAGAGTGCGGACGACAGCGACGATGAATCCAAGACCGTACAAGCACTCAAGAAAGATATGATGCGAATGATGAAAGAATTGAAGGCCGACAAAGAGAGTACAAGGGAAGCACGAGAACTATGGTGTACATATTGCAATTGGGAAGGTCACACGAAGGCGAACTGTCTGAAGAAGTTATTTTGCGATATCTACCAAGTGATGGGACATTCCGTCAAGGAATGCCCATACAATTTAAAAGCCAAAAGTGCACAAGTACTCTTCGCTCAAGGAGAACCGTCGACACCGCCGAACACACCACCGAAGCCCCAGTACAATAGCAATGTATCCCTTGGAGGTTACCAAAGCAATAGGAGTTTGAGGAACAAAATACAATACGACAGTAAAGGACGACCCATGATCCAATGCTGAAAGTGCAACGAATGGGGTCACTTCGCCAAGGATTGCCAGAACGGCCAAGGTTCAAGAGGAAGATTGTGTAAGTGGTGTGGACCAAGCGACCATGAAGATAGTGAATGCCCCAAGCAGAAGGGTATGCATATACTGGAAGTAGAAGAACAAGAGGTATTGGCGATCACCAAAGCGCAAGCAAAGAAAGCAATCTACCCAGATCCATGTACAGAAAAACAAAGGATGAAGGAAGCAAAAGCAGAAGTGGAATTGGCAATGGCGAAGGAGAACAAAATATCTCTGGAGAAGCCAGAGACCTCTCGACGGTCAGAGGCGGAAACCAACATCGTACGGCAGGTACTGCAAACCACCATAACGATCAAAGTAACTAACCTTCTCCAAACGTTGCCGCAGTTGGGACTGGCAATGAAAAATGTCCTCTAGGATGTCAAGCAATTGCAAGCAAAGGACCTAAGGAAAGAATTGGTACCAGATTCACCACCGTATGGTGAACAAACCATTGATCCCATACTACTCATGGGGAACGTCAAGAAGATGCCAGCAGTTGTGCAGATGGAGATCAGAGGGAATATCTTGACAAATACTATCGTTGACGGAGGATCAGGAGTCAACGTACTGGCCGAAGACACATGGAAGAGCCTGGGGAAGCCTACACACTGGCCACCGACATTCCAACTCGTCGGTGCTGATCAACATGGTATCAAGCCGTTAGGGACGCTGATGGCACAGAAGGTGATGATCGGGACACAACAGTTTTTGCTAAATTTTATTGTCATCCCATTACAGAGGAAAGCGTATGATGCACTACTTGGGAGAGGATGGTTGATAGCTGCCAAGGCAAATCATAATTGGAAGAGAAACACACTCTCGATCGAGAACAACGGGCGGAAGTACGTCATCGACTTGAAGAACCAGGCCGTGAGCGAAGAATTGGCTTCCTCCGGATCAGAATCGGACAAAGGGGAATCAAATGTGGATGAAGGAAGACGATGGAACCGAACGCCGAGGGCGTACTAGAACTTGAGAGTTGTTCGGAGGACGAGACAAGCTCACTGAATGGCTTATTTCATTGGCAGATGGAAGACTATGAAGTGTTCCACCGAGAGTGTAACATGCTACAAATTGAGGAAATCAAGGAAGAAGAGAACAACACGTTTAGCTAGACACTTACGGCCAAGTACGGAGAGTACAAAGGAAGAATATCAAAACCGGACGATACGCCAGCCCATAAATCCAAATAGGTACGAGATAGAAAAATTGTGTTGGAGCCAAAAAATGGAAAAAATAAAGGAATTACAAAATGTAAAAAATGGAGAGAAAAAAGAGACGGAGGAGAGAGAAAAGACATAGGGAGAAAAAAAGAGACGGAGAAGCACGTACGAGGAAGAGACCACAGCATACGACCTGGCGAAGGGAAAGAAAGTTACACCGTACGGATTAACAACAAGACAGGAGGATACGCCATACGACCTAGTAGGAAGATAGTAGAGCAAGGCGTACGACTTGAGGAAGGAGCAGGAAGGCCCGTACGGCCAAACAAGGTATAGATTGAGAGAGGGGATCACGCCGTACGATCAATCAACATCAAGGAGTTCGTATGGCCTGGCACAGGAAGGAAACCGTACGACCTGGCATAAGGAAAGGAAACATACGACCTGGCAGTGTAGGAAACAGCATTGTACGGCTTGGTAGAGGCTCCATCGTACGGTCACACAAAAGCATAAGAAGCCACATCGTACGGCTTGGCAAAGGCTCCATCGTACAGTCAGGCAAAAGCATAAGAAGCCACATCATATCGCTTGGTAGTAACACGAAATATTGCATCGTACGGCCAAACAAAAGCATAGAAAGTCACACCATATGGACTAGCAAGAGAGTTGTAGCACAGCCAGGAAGAAGCGTTGTACGACCAAGACAAAAACTCAAAAATCTTCACCAAAGCAAATCGTACGACTTCCATCCATTCCTAGGTTCGTACGACTTGAGAAAGGCATAGGAGAGCACGTACGGCCTCACAAAGAAAAAGATCACACCGTACGGATTGGCAAGGGAGATCATGCCGTATGACTTGGCAAAAGAGAGAAATCTGTACGACTCAGCAAAAGGGAGAAATTCGTACGACCTGGCAGAAGGGAGAAATTCGTACGACTTGGTAGGAGGCAGTCCGTACAACCTGGCAAGAGGCAGTCCGTACGACATTGTGGGAAGGAGGTCGTACAAAAAAACAAGCAGCGCATACGCTATGAGGAAAAATCCGTACGAAGAAGGAAAGAGAGAGTCGTACGCCAGGAGACAAAGCATGTACGACATCCAGGAGAGAACTCAGAACGAAAATTCGTACGGGCTAATTCATACACCGTACGTTGGAAGTTGAAGGCACCCATACGCCGTGAGAAGGAGACCGTACGACAGAACAAGGAGTCTGTACGCTATGCAACCAAGAAGTCCGTATGTTGAGCAAGCAAGAAGTTCATACAACTGAAACAAAAGAAGTCTGTGCGAGTGAATGTGAAGAAGGCTGTACGACTAAAACAAAAGAATTTCGTACGAGTGAAGTTAACGAAGGTTGTACGGCTGAAACAAAAGAAATTTGTACGAGTGAAGATGAAGGACATACAAGAGAACCTCACAGAGAGTACGACAGAGAACATCACCCGTCAATTAAATAGTGCAAAATCTCTAATTTTTGGTTGTATCAGCATTGGCTGGTGTCTCTTGGAAATTCATGAAAATGAGGCGCCGAATGGAGTTCTAAGTGGTTTCAGAAGTGTTAAATTGGTCTTGGAAACAAAAGAAGTCTGTGTGAGTGAATGTGAAGAAGGTCGTACGACTGAAACAAAAGAAATCCGTACGAGTGAAGGTAATGAAGGTCGTACGGCTGAAACAAAAGAAATTTGTACGAGTGAAGATGAAGAGCGTATGAGAGAACCTCACAGAGAGTACAACAGAGAACATCACCCGTCAATTAAATAGTGCAAAATCTCTAATTTTTGGTTGTATCAGCATTGGTTGGTGTCTCTTGGAAATTCATGAAAATGAGGTGCCGAATGGAGTTCTGTGTGGTTTCAGAAGTGTTAAATTGGTCTTGGTGGCGGGGGTGCTACCCCCAGACCCCTGCTAGGGGCGTTGCCCCTTGACCCCGCTAGGGGCGTTGCCCCCAAACCCCCATCAGATTTATTGGAATTGGCAAATTGCAATGCCACCAGCCATCATAGTACAGGAGCAATTGGTTGTCAAGTAGATGACAATCAGTTGGCAAAGAAGGATCAGTTGGCATTCTTGGTTTTCAGTCATTTGGAGGATGACTACTTTGTGGGGGGGATGATGTAGTTGGCCAAGTTATTATATTTCAATAAACTATAGTCTTAGTAAGAATAATTATTGGCATGTACATTCGGGTAATTAAGTCCCGATTAGTTGTAGCGGGTTGTTATGGAACGTCACGACGGTTGGTTGCTCAACCACCGCCGAACGTTATATATACTCAATTTTGTAGTTGGGAGGGGGCATTATGATTAGGAGTCCATGATTGATAGTACGGAGATACTTTGTGATTATACATGGTGATATTTACTAGAAATGAATACAAGCATCTCATGATTCAAGCATATTATATTGTTCTATTCTATGTATTGTGTATAGTTTAGTTTACTTCCTGTGTACGTAGTACGTTGATATAAACACTCCGCGAAGTAAACAACAAGCAGGTTGCTAGTTTATAATCTGTTTGTACTACTGAAGACTAGCTGAAGCGAATTTGTTTTCGTAGCTTTGCCTCTAATTTTTATTTGGTTTTGGGTACTGGCCCATGTTGTGTAGCTATGGAGAGCGCCCATGTTTGCAAGTTGTCAAATTTTAATACTAAGGATTGGATTTTTGGAAGCAAGTCAACCTCCTTGAGGGGGTCGTACCATTTCTAGCTTGCTTTGGAATTCGTGCCATCTGTTGATTGTTGTTTTTGGCTCGAATTCCCTATTGGAGAGTAGACACCATGTCTAGAGGCTTCTACTGACTGTTGAACGAAGTCTTTCTAGACTGTGTGTGAAGAGCTACGTCCATTCTAGTGAAATTCTTCATTGCTGGTCTGATTTTCTGTATTTACTGGTTTTTATCAGACTTGTTTAGTTTCATAATAATGCTGGTTTGAGCTTCATTTCTATATCATTTCATATTGTAATTGTTAGAGGTTTATTACTCTAACTCTTGGTGGGTTTTGGAAGCTTATTTCTATGTATTTGCAGCTGAAAACTATATCTCTGTAAAGCTGGTTTAGTATAACTAACAACTGGTTTATTTATTGCTACAATTTAATTTTCTATTTAGCTCCCACTGGATAAGTGGTTGAAGCCTTTAACTTCCAACACTTTAATTTTAATAATTCCCTCCACTAAATCAATGGCAAAGCGGATTCATGGTCGGCTTGCTGCCTTATAATAATTGTAATTAGTTGCTCCTTATGAATAAGTGGTTGAGCTCATGGTCGGTTATCCGCCTACTTGTATTTTCAGCATTTACTTTCATCCATGGTTGGCTAGCCGCCTTGCAAGTTTTGTATTTCTTTCAAGTTGCTAATGATCCCTAGCACCATATGCTATCACCTCGCCCACATTGGGATCTTGGTGAACATTCTTGGGGAGGGTTACTATTCAAGTTGGTTATCTTTAGAGCTAATGCTAATCAATGGTGTTTGTGTTGGTATTGTTGTGATAAAATTCAAAAAAAATTAAGAGGGAATATTACATAAATCTTACATATTTTATATTATATGTACTTTTATTTTATAATATTATATTAAAAAATACTGTAGAAAATTATATTTTATAATCTAAAATAAAAAATAAAAGCTAAAAAATAATCTAAAAACAATTAAAAACATGTCTAAAAATAGTCTAAAGTATAAATTATAATAATTTACATTACATAAAAGATTGTATATATGATTTTTTTTTTATTTGAACGTAACTTTATGTGAAGCGGACGTACTAAGGATTTATAGGGAAATCAATTTGTTAGTTTTAGGATCAGAAATGAAATCAATCAGAAAATGCAACACATCAGACAATGAACACCACAAGATACTTTGGGAAAAACCCTCCAACTCGAGGGAAAAAAACCCAGCAAATATATCGCTTATATATTCTAGAATAAGAGCAGAAATCTGCTTACAACTCAGGCCCAACACAAGGCCGAATTTGATACAATGAATAATAGCACCTCTCCTAGATGCGAAGATACAGAATGATCTGCCGCTCAAGATAATGATCTGCTGCTCAAGATCATGACCCACTGCTCAAGTGCGAACTTCTTCAAGGAGTGCGAATACGATGAATGAACTTGATCATCAAATGAGAGATCATCACCTTATATTTATACAAATCATTGTGTCTTTTCATGTAGGTCGGCCTCATAAGAAAATAGCAATAATTAAATAAATATAATTTCTTTAATGAGGTCGGCCCTATTTAATTATTCACTTTAGTGCCAAGTGAAGCGCCTCTTCACTTTAGTTATCTCAATAAAACAAATAGCCGATAGGCTATATGCAATTTTATGTCATGTCTCCAAAATCGCAATACCATAAAAAAAACAAGTGTTAAAATACAAATAAATTAATAAATAACAATATTAATATTAAATATAAAATAAATGTGTACCATATCAATATAAAAATATATAAATATGAAATAACAAATATAATAATAATATATAGGCAAATTATTGTTATTACATTCTAGTATTAAATAACTATTATAATCATTATACATCAAAGATGTTAATACATTAGAATAAAACAATAATAAGATATTAGCAAATTGGTTTTATTATTATATTTTAATGTTAAAATATGTTCAATAAAACATCAAAATAAAATAATAAAATTAGTATATAATCTGAAATATCATAATTATTAGTAATAATATATTATCTTCAAAAATAGATATTATGGTGTTAATAAACCTTTAAAGGCAGCAATTAAATCTAACAAAGGGATATATTTTATGAAAAGTCACATCTTTCACCAAACAATACATTCCTCCCATGAGTCACCTACCTTGAATAGTATAAATAGAAGGAAAATAAGCAAGAGGGAAAAACATTGAAAAACAGAACAGCAGCAACAATGATTGTTATGTATTGGAATATAGAGCCATTTAATATATATACATATCATTTAATAGGCATACAAGTATATATGCCTAGATATAGATAAATTTTATAATGAATAATATGCAATGAATAAAGACTATATATGAATAAGGAAAGAATAAGTATATAAACATATATATATGAATACTAATGGATATAAGTAAAAGAATATATATATATGTATATGAAGTATATATATATAATTATAAGTAATGATGACTCTTTAATATAAACATAAGTAGATTATGTATATTTATGAATTGTCCTCATCGTATGATCAATTCAGTATAAGGAAGGAGGCGAGTAAGGAAACATGGAAAGATATAACAACTCAGGTGATGTATTCACTTAGCAATAATATTTAGCATATTTTGAATATAAGAAATAGATATGGCTAATCTAATTATTGATAGAATGTTTTTTTTTATCTTATCATAATGAAAATTATTCTAGGAAATGATGAACTTAGAGAACCCTTGATAAATGAAAATATATTTGATGATAGGCATGAAATAAATCTTGAATAAAGGCAAATGTATTCGATTGCTAAAAGATTGTCTTCTCTATGCTTGTACTCTATTAGGAAGGGCGAACCATGGGTGAGTGGTGCCTAAAAAACCCACTTAAGGATTCTGCTGTGGCCATGGAGGGGTGGGGGTCCCACTTAAGGATTCCGCTACGGCCATGGAGGGGTGGTAGGCCTTGAGACCACTATGGACTTTATGGTTCCTTTCTCCTAATAGAGCGAGTGTCTGCTGAGGTGTTGTCATGAGTGGAGAATGCAGGTACTAAGCCGTTAGGAAAGGAGGATTGTGGTAGACAACCTCCCGTGCCTAACATGAGGGCTTCAGCGCAGATCCACCCATGACACCCCTCTTGCTTGTTAAATTGCATTTATGATTATGCTTATAATTTGGATATCTAGATATTAATGCTAACATATAAATGTGTATGTGGAAATGTTGTTAATATGGTGAATGCAGATTTCAAACCAAGATTACTTCATTAAAAAGAACATTCATTTGGAAAGAAGAAACCCTAAACGTAATCTACAAGCGAATTTCAGAGAAAACCAGGTAAGGGACATTACATTTTATGTCTTGACTCGAGGCTGGAAGGATGAGCCCGAAGCTGCTATAACATCAACACTCCCTCTCAGCTAGGGAGGAATACTTCCAGCTGTACAAGACACATCACCTCATCGTGATTTCAACCACTATGGCTACTCCCATATGTGGAAAAGGAACATATCACCTCATCGTGATATCAACCATCATGGCTACTCCCATGTATGGTAAAAGTGCACGAGTGCCCATCACGGAATCACTCAACGTGATGTCGTCACCTCACTGTGACGTTCACTGTAGATACTCCCAGAGGGTGAAAAACACATGTACAAGAAAATCATCACGGACTCTCTCACATGATGTTGTCATGGAGTCACACACATGACATCCACCATGGCTACTCCCAGAGGGTGGAAACAAGGGCTTTCACCTTAAGTTTCTCCATCACAAAGAAAGATGCATTAACAAAGGTTTACGCCTCAAATTCCCCCGTCTCAGAGGAAAATGCATTAAAGCAAATCACAAAAGATCACTGATACTGAGACTCCCTCTCAGCTAGGGCTTCATTCTCCACAATACCAAGCTTGTCTCAAAAGCACACAAAATTTACTCTAGAGAGAGAGCCTTGGTGAGAATATCTTCTGTTTGTTCATCAATGTTGATGTACTTCAGCTGGATCGCTTTCCTCAATACCATATCTCTGATATAGTGGTATTTGATCTCAACATGTTTAGTTCTATCATGAAACACTGGATTGACATAAAGCTTCACACAGCTTTGATTATCACAATGAATGACAGTCGGCTCCAACGATTGTCCAAACAATCCTGCAAGGAGCTTCTGAAGCCACACTGCTTCTCGAGCTGCCACACAAGCTGCAATATATTCGACCTTTGTTGTGCTTAGTGCCACTGAAGACTGCTTCCTACAACACCAGGATATCATTGCAAACCTCAAACTGAAGCAACATCCAGAGGTGCTCTTCTGATCAGTAACACATACTACCCAATCAGAATCAATATATCCATGTAGCTCCAAATCCACACAAGCCAAACCCAACTGTGCCACACAAGTATCTCAGGATATGCTTTGTTGCAACTAGATGTATTTGCCTTGGTTCACACATGAACTAACTAAGTGCGCTCACTGCATAGTAAATATCTGGTCTAGTATTGACTAGAAACATCAACGATCCAATCAACTACCTATACATCGTGGGATCCACCAGATTTGAACTAGCTACAGCCTCTTTTAACTTCTGCAAATTGGACTCCATTGGTGTAGACATAGATTTGCAATCCATCATACCAAATCAATAGTATACTTCCCTTGACTCATATTTCATCCAGCTTCTACCATAATTCTAAACCAAGGAAGTAGAGCATGAGACCAAGATCCCTCATTTCAGATTCAAAAGCTAACTCCTTCTTGCATTTGATAATGAGGTGATCTTCTCCAGTAAGAAATAAATCATCAACATAAAGAACCAATGATCAACAAGATCATCATCTTCTTTAGGTTCAGTAGGCTCCCTCTGAATCTTCAAGTACTTGCATCAACCTTCTGACCTCTTCATCCAAGATTGCTTGCAACACTTGCCTTAGAGAAATGTTTTCTAGTGCACACCTCTAATACTGAAGAGAGTTCAGGATTGTCCTCCTCGACCTCATCTCAAATCACTCTATTTTGAATAGGTTTGTGGAGCTACCAATGTCAAATCCAATGCAATTTTGTTCTTAGCAGCTGAAGAGGTCTTCCAAGGATTTTATCATTGGCCTTGTAACATTGTAACCTTCACTTCATCTTAATGAGTCACAGAACTCCCTTTTGATCCCTGCCTTAGAGTTTGCAAAGAAATCCTCCGGAAGTGAAATCCTATCATTAATAGATCTTAGGACCTCAATCTTTTTCCAGATCATGCTCTCAACTCGAGCCTCGAATCCTCGGATTTTAACTCCTTCAAAGTAACTGATCACAAGGACAACCTAAATAGGTTCTTCATCTTCGAGAGATGTCTCCAGCCATCAACTCAGTCCCATGGCTGCAAGTTAAGACTCCATGCTTGATCATGTCTCCAGTCAACATGATTTCCTCACGGGATGCCTTAAGCTTTTGCTCTCTAAGCAATCTCTCATGACCCTCTTGCTCCTTGATCCGTCCTAGAAGCATTTTAGAGAGATTACTAATAGTTTATAAAACCATCTTCAAGGAGAAGTACCAAAGCTAGAAGCATACAAGATTCACTATCCCAATGTTATAGCACATAAAAGATTCATGAACATTAATCAAAACATGAAATACTTATTTCTTAATAGTTTATATATAAGAATCAACCTATAAGTAGAAAATATCAAAAAAATCAGAATAAAGGGATAAAGAAACTTATCTTTATTGAATTTTGATATATCTTTCTTCCATCTTTTGCTCCTCTCAAGAGTGCTAACCTTAGTACAACAAAAGATAATCTGCTCAACTCAGATTTCTTAGACGCATTATGCAGCCAGCATATACAACATAGAATCAGGCCTCTCAAGGCACCATCATAGTTCAAGCACAAAGAGAATGTTATCGATGTGATCAACCAATCACAATTGAGATTGCAGTTCTCTTTTCATCTCTGAGTCACACTAAGAAACTTTTACAACTAGCATGGACATCTCACAATAAATGAAAGGTGTCTCCAAAGGATCTCATCCCAGGGATCACAATTCAAGAGGAAAAACATGATCTTTTCTACACACACGATTCAAATAAACAATGTCAAATCTGCACAACTTAGCAAATTGAATTTCAGCCTATAATGTGAATTCAAAGATACAATAAAAGAATACTTATCTCTGCTAATCAAAAACTCCTTAAGTGCTGCACTTGAACAATTTTCAGGTTTGTACTTGCCTTTCATGAGATCTTGCTCACTAGAAGTACCTGAAGAATCTCGATTTGATCCTGAAGGAGGCACAAGACCTTTCCCACTGGTTTAGATGGTATCACAAGAAAATACCAGTCACAGTTGACAGAATTATTTCTCATAATAACCCATCCGAAGAAGATGAATCTGATGTCACACAACATTGACTCATTTCCAGACAAAGTTCCAGATGACTCAGATTTAGTGCTTCGAATGCATGAAGGAAGGTGACAAGTCTTTATATAACAGTACTCATTCACTCTTCATACTACCATGACCTTTTATGCTTCACACGCAGCTCCTAAAGTCATGCGATCTGATAGAGATTGCAGCACTAATCTCAAACTTAATCATTTTCTTCAATCAATGGATGGATAATTCGCCCAGCCTTGGCTCCAAAATTCGTGAACTTTAGGTCTGAAAAAATTGACTGCTTTAACAAATCTGATCTGATCATCTTTCAACCTGACTCTGATACCATGTTAGTTTTAGGATCAGAAATGAAAGCAATCAGAAAATGCAACACATAAGACAATAAACACCACAAGATACCCTGGGAAAAACCCTCCAACTCGAGGGAAAAAAACCCACCAAATATATCGCTTATATATTCTATAATAAGAGCAGAAATCTGCTTATAACTCAGGCCCAACACAAGGCCAAATTTGATACAATGAATAATAGCACCTCTCCTAGATGCGAAGATACAGAATGATCTGCCACTCAAGATAATGATCTGCTGCTCAAGATCATGACCTGCTGCTCAAGTGCGAACTTCTTCAACGAGTGTGAATACGATGAATGAACTTGATCATCAAATGAGAGATCATCACCTTATATTTATACAAATCATTGTGTCTCTTCATGTAGGTCGGCCTCATAAGAAAATAGCAATAATTAAATAAATATAATTTCTTTAAAGAGGTCGGCCCTATTTAATTATTCACTTTAGTGCCAAGTGAAGTGCCTCTTCACTTTAGTTATCTCAATAAAATAAATAGCCGATAGGCTATATGCAATTTTATGTCTTGACTCGCGGTTGGAAGGATGAGCCCGAAGCTGCTATAACATCAACACAATTAATACAGGTGAATGGGAACGTGAAAATGCCAAGGGAAAAATGGTGAGCAGAATGAACGGTCATAATCATTTACATCGTCTTGCATATCTTGTCTGAGATTGTACACCGTTTATTGATAAAATGAGCTTGGTGAAGCTCATAGAGGGAACGCCTTCAGCGTAACTAGGAAGAAGGTGCCTGATTTAGGAGTGAATTTTAATTAAAATCCTTCTTTCTTTATTGTAATACATGGCAGAAATCCAAGTCAGGGGAAACTGCTACCAAAGGCTACAGCATAATACCAAGAGTACAGCAGGATAAACAGCAGCAGACTTATTCCTTTTTGCAGGATTTTGATACTTTCAACAGTAAAAGCACCATTTTCGAATAAAATTAATCATTTCATTGGGCTTGATAACCATTAACATTCTAATTTCTTTGAAATCTTTCTTTCTTCAATAAATCATCAGCATTTTTTAGGAGAAATAAGTCATAGGATCTATTTGAAGAGTTTGTTTAAACAGAGGTCCTAATGAAGCAATGTAGAATTTGTCTGAAATTTCATCCATCAGAGAAAATGCTTGAAATCAATAGTAGTTTTTATCATTTCAAAGAAGACTTTGATATCAATTAAAGTGGCAGGATTTTTATCCAGAAAATTCACAATTTTCAACAAGGGCAGAGTCAAAGGTTTTTCATAATTTTGAAGTTGTGGGTTTCAACTAGGATTTGATGCAAAGGTATCAATCAAAAGGAAATGGTGTTCATATTCAAAAGTTTAAGTGCATTTTTGGAGTTTTGAACATCTTCAGAGGATCCACCATGATCAAAACAAAAAACTTCAATAAAATCAACGAACTGTGTTCAGATTCAAAGTGTCAAAGAAAATTCATCAGAATTTTGTTTCCAGAGTCACCTATCAGAAGTCTATTGCTGGTGTTATTTTTAGCCATCACTATTTTGAGTGGCAAGGGCATATTCTGATATTTGTTGTTTTTAGCTAGAGCCATGTCTCTAATTGTAGTAGGATGAGCTTTTTGAGGGGTCAACTATTTTTAGATCATCTATCTTTAATTATCATACAGTAGATGTGAGTTTTAAGTAGAGGCTTGTAATAATTTCTATTGGCAATTTAACTAGAGATTTCCAGAGTTCAATTTTAGTTTTAGTGGATAGGATTTTCAAATAAAGATTGCATTGCATCCAATCAAGTTATTTGTTGGAATATATCACATCATTAGTATTTAGTTAGTTTATAGTTTAGATAATAATAGTAAAATAAATTAACATATAGGTGTTAATTTAGTCAGTAAATTGATAAATAATAAGTTGGGAGTTATTCCCGTAGGTAGTTTGGAGTACTTTGAATTAGCTTTGGAATTTCATGGGAATGCAATGCTATATAAGCATTTGCATCATTCTATGTAATTATCCAATGAGCATTATTATATCTTATATTATTTTATTGTGCAACAATGGGATAATCATGTATATTTACTTACAATTTTCACATGGTACAAGAACAATAAAGATGTTGGGTCTATGGGAGAGCAATGAAATTCGTTGCTTTCAGCATTGAAGTTTGAAAGCTTGAGAAGTCTGGCATGGATTTGCTGAGTGAAGGAGATGAAGTGGCATGCAGTTTTGAATCATATATTATTTTCTTGTGAAGAGAAAATCCTATTATAAATATAGCATTTAAAAGGAATTCTGAAAAAGTTTGATATTATTGATGGGTTGGGTGCTGAGGTAATGTGTTGGGAATTGGAAAACAATTTTTTTTTTAAAACGACTTCTTTTTTTTATAGTCTAACGCAGTCACAGGAAAATTGCAATAATTTTTTTTGTTTTTTAATAAAAATTCAAAATTCAAAATGTTTCAGACAAAAGAGGAAGAATAGAATAAAACCCAAAAATCATTTGAGGCTATTGTTAGTATTCTATGAGCAGTTTGTTGCAGAAAACAGAGCAGAAAAATAGTGGTGTGATTACCAGTTTTCCTTCCTCTCATCTTGAACACTTTTCAATATTTGGGATATTCGGCGATAGCAATCCACACTCAATAATCTACATTTCACAAGGTTGTTTCTTGTTCAACATTGAAGGTATTCCCTGCAAGATGAGGTTGTATTTCTTCACTGCTGTGTGAGGAAGTGTTGAAAGACTGGAAATGGAGTTTCATTAATTTGGTTGCTACATTCATGATTTAAGGTTTGGAGATATATTGTAGTAGTTTGAATAGATCATTTATGTTATGAATAAGGTTGTTGATAATTTATATGGCAAGAGCATGTTTAGAGTAGTTGGAATAAGGAAAATGAAGATGTTGATGTAGTTTTGAAGGTTGCTAGTTTGAAGCCCATTGAGTATTTTTTGTTTTGGTTCGAAGCAAGCAAGTTGTGTCAATAGAGAAATAAGGATATTATTGGAAACTATTTTATGGAGATAGATAATTTTGAGTTGAAAGTATTGTAAGGGTATCCACATAATATATAGTTACTGCACATAATGTATATTCAAGCCATCCATGTTACACTTGATAGAGATTTCAAATTTGCATGCTTGTGCTATCAGAGAGTCTAATGATGGATAAAGTATAACATGTTTAATTGGAGGATGGAGGCATTTATCATCTCGAGCTAACTTCTCGCTTAGAGATGGTATCTTGCATGAGAAGCACTATTTTCTATCTATGTCCCTTCATGGAGGAAGGGGGGGCTTGGTTTTTCTTGACATTTCTTGTGGATGCAATTAATGTATCTACAATGGTTGAAGTTCTGTTGTACAGCAGAGGAGGGATTGGTTTCCACAACATTGGAGAGGGATATTGACACAGTCAGAGGAGATATGGACTTCGAAGGAGAGTTGTTCTCTCATGTGCAGCACTAGAGGAGGGATTTTGACACACTCGGAAAAAATGTGGACTTTCGGAGGAAAGTTGTTCTCTCATTGTGCAAGGAGGATGAGGGCATTTTTTCTCTAACGTTGTACAGATGTTTTGCAGGTTTGACAGTCAAGAGATCTGCTGGTGAAGTCAGTTTGGTGTTTCCTAGGTGAGCAAGGAGAATTGATGAAGGCACTTCATTAAAGTCTCCAAAAGGGTTGTTATGTTCAACTCTTGCAATGTTCCATCCTTTGTTCGGATTGATGTAATAAGGGGGGGAATGTTGGAATATATTACATCATTAGTATTTAGTTAGTTTATAATTTAGATAGAAATAAAAAAATAAATTAACATCTAGATATTGATTTATAAATAAATAATATAGGTTAGTTTTTAGTTAGTAAAATAATATATAATAAGTTGGGATTTCTTCAAGTAGGTAGATTGGAGTAGTTTGAATTAGTTGTGGAATTTCATGGGAATGCAATGCTATATAGTATATAAGCATTTTCATCATTCTATGTAATTATCCAATGAGCATTATTATATCTTAAAAATATTCTGCTGTGCAACAATGGGGTAATTGTGTATATTTGCTTGCAATTATCACAATTTGTAGAGTAAAAGTGAAACTAATATTTTCAATTTATTTTAATGCAATATCTTGTAAACCTTATAATTAAATGTTATTTTGCACTTTGTTTCGAAATAGTAATGTCCGTGCCTAATTTTTGCTGATATTGTTGTTCACTAAGTTTTGTATTCTGATGTTCAATTGTTTTGGAAAATAAGTATATCTAATACTTAAACAAGCTTTGTATAATCAAAAGCACCTAGACTCAACAAAATTCAATAAATTTAAGTGAGGTTATTTCCGAGTAAGGGTAGTGATTTCAGTCTATATAATAGCAGAATTTCAGTACATAAAGTTTCAGTCATATCATCAGCCAGACTTGTGAGCATATAACAGCTTGTGAACAGTGAGCATATTGACTTATTAAGAGCAGACAAATTGTGAAGAGTGAATATATTGACTAAAATAAGCCTTTTGTATTGTTCAAAGTCAAACCAATCTTATCCTTATATGTACTTACATTGCTTAGTTTCTATCTTATAACGTAAGTATTTGTTGATGTAGGATTTATTTTCAGCTATGTTACATGCCCTGTTGGGGAGGGGGACGGGGGGACGGCAAGGGACGCGTTTCCGGGACGTTTCCTAAGGGGCAATTTTTAGGGTACAGTAGGGGACGGTGACATACAAAATACATATATATATATATATGATTTTTTCAAAATTTATTAATATATTAGAGAGAGAGAGAGGGAAAGAGAGATATGTCAATAAATTAATAATTGATAACAACAATATCAATATGTAAGTAAATCGCGAGAGTAGTACTATAAAAGCATAAGAAATGTCATTAAAGCATTATAAAATTTATCACAGCAGTATCAAACATCTTAGCATGACTGTAGTTATCAATTGTTAAGCAACGGACCTATTTATATAATGTTTCATGTTGCTTTTCATCTCTAAGCAGCATGGTAAAATTTGGTGAATGTTTCTTGGAATGAACAAGATTGTCAGATAGTCCTCAACCCTCACCCATCATTGCAAATGTGTGCCTTAAGCACATATGATAATATCAGAAAAAAAAATGAAAAAAACCAGCATCGCTCCTGCTGCTGGTTGATCACCTGGTTGCCTGAGAAACAAACTAGTGCATCGCCCTTGGTTCGAGCTTCCCACAGTCGGCTCAAAAAATGTCCCCTCATTTTAAGTCTTGTTGTGACCTTTTTCACACATCACCCCATCAAGATGGGGACCCCTAAATTTTGCTCCATTCTGGTCTTTTGGCTTTGGTTCGCTCTCTCTCTGGTCTCTGGTCCTTCCGGGGATGTCCTGTCGTTTGACCCAGAGTTAAAGTATTGGTTAAGTCTGTGTAATTAGGGTTTTCATCCTTCAGGCTTATTAAAGGTCAAAGCGAGTTATAAAATTGAAATCTAAGCTTAGTGCAGCAGTCAGAAGACTTCCAGCAGAGTCCCCTAAATTTTCACTGTATTCCGGCAACTTACTATTTTTAGTAAGTATTCAATTTGGGACTATTTTATTGAGATTTTGGAATTCTGTCAGTTCCACTGCATCCGGGTAACATCAGGCTGCCTACACGTAAATTTTTGATCCGGTCGGGCGACGCTATTTTTGGCGATTCGAGGCTTCAGAGCCATTTTCGGGGAGTTCCACATGAGCTTTTCAGATGCATGTCTGGAGAATCCTTCTGGGTTTTCCAAAACCTTCGCAGTGATGTAACATGCAAACCGAGACAACCACTTTCAGAGTTCAGCCTTCGGAGGCTATTTTAGGGTTCGCATGCAGTGTTTTTCAACGCATGTCGGGTTTTTCTTTATGGGTTTTTCGAGAGCTTCGCAACGGTGTGACTTGCAAGCGGAGAAGATCGAGTTTTGAGGACTTACTATTTTTAGCCAGTGCATGCATGCAGACCAGTTTTCTGGGTTTTTCTGGGTTTTTTGAGATCCCACGAGCAATATGACATGCGAAACCATCCGGCAGTGGATGAGTCACTTTTCAGGCAGTTTCTATTTTTAGCAGGTACACTCTGGCAGCCGCCCCCAACACTCCAGTTCAGCAGACAGAACGACATGCAGAAGGAACGAAGTCAAACGGAGACCGTTCGGGATACATGCAAGTCAAATTAGGGTTTCCACTTTTATAGGGGGTAAAATCCAAAAATAGCCGAAACGAAGTACCCCACCCATGTCGGCACACTTCACAGTACCTGCTGGCAAAATTTGAGCAAAGTCGGAGAACTTACTATTTTTAGTAAGTCAGGGCACGGCTATAAATAGCAGGTCTGCACCCGAGGTTGGCATCGGAGTGACACTCAAGCTATCAAGATCAAGCGTTGCAACTTTCAAGCAAAACGGAGCTACTGAAGTCAGAAAGTCAAAACTTACTATAAATAGCAGGTGGCTATAAATAGCAGGTCAGGGCAGAGGACTGGCAAAACAGGTTCACAAGGTGAAGAATATCATATGATAAAATTTTCAGGCAAAACGGAGCCTTAGAGGTTGAAAATCAAGGGACTTGCTAAAAATAGCACAACTTGCTAAAAATAGAATGCGTAAACAAAGACAGGCAGAGGCATGGAAAATATTCTAAGTGTGGGAAAATGAAAGTATCCCCTTCAAAATGCGCCCACCTCACAGATTGATAGCTTGAAAATTGTCTAAGGCAGAATTCAAAGTTGAGCATAGGAAATGCGCCCACCTTGATGGAAGCCTTGAAAGTTTCTAAGGCATAAAACAAAAGCTCATACCTCAAAATGCGCCCAAAGAGGAATAGGGGGAGCATCAAAATTTTCTAAGGCAAAAACGAAAGCTCACCCATGAAAATGCGCCCTCACCTTGGAGAAAATGATGCTTGGTAAAAACGCCTAAGGCACACAAATGAAAGTTTCAAGGGTGAAATGCGCCCTCCAGAGAAAGTGAAAGCTCACCTCATGAAATGCGCCCTCATCTTGAAGCTACCCCATCAAAATGCGCCCAAGGAAGATGTTGCTGGGGAAAAGCGGCTAAGGCATTGAAGATAGAAGTTCACCCTATGAAAAACGCCTAAGTGTTCAAGTGAAAGCTTGGCCTAGTAAATGTGCCCAAGGAAGATGTTGCTGGAGAAAATTTCCTAAGGCAACGAAATGAAAGTGGAACCTATGAAATGCGCCCTCACCTTGAAAGGATATTCTAAGTGTTTGAAAATTTTCCAAGTGTAAAATGAAAGCTTCCTAGGCAAAATGCGCCTTCACTTGAAAGTCTCACCCCTCAAATGCGCCCATGATAAAAAAAATCAAAGCTCCACTAAGGAAATGCGCCCAAGGTTGCTGGAAACTTAAATTTTATTTCTAAGGCACGAAATGTGAATAGCATAAGCCATTTGCGCCCAAGGAGGGATGAGAAACTTGGAAATTTCTAAGGTACAAAGTGAAAGCTTGGCCTAGCAAATACGCCCATGATGAAGAGGAGTTGAAGAAATATTCTAAGGCGTGTGAAATAAAACCTCACTAGGTCATATGCGCCCAAGGTGTAAAGTGAGCTTGAGAAAATTTCTAAGGCATTAAAAGCAAAAGTTGAAATGCGCCCATGAGCTGAAGGTGAGTAAAGATGGGAGAATTCTCTAAGGCGTGTGAAAGTAAAAGCTTGCATATGTAAATGCGCCCACCTTGGAGTAAGAATGTTGAGGAAATTTCCTAAGTGTTAAAGAAAGCTTCCCCCTCTCAAATGCGCCTGAGGTGTAAACTAAAAAATTTTCCTAAGTGAAATAAAATTTCACTAGGTAAAGTGCGCCCAAGAAGAAAACAAGTGAAGAATTCCTAAGGCGTGGGAATTAAAATTTAAATTTGAAAGAAATACGCCCTTGAAGAGGGATTTAAATTTTAATTCATAAGGCATGGAGATTTTTTTTTTCAGAGAAAAATTATACCAAGGGAAATACGCCAAGAGACAAAATGTTAGAAAATTTTTCTAAGTGAGATAGCATTTCACTAGGGAAAAATACGCCCTTGGCATGGAAGGATGATTTGATGAGTTTTAAAATTTTCCAAAGGCAGTTGAAGGTTGACGAATATTTTTCAAGGGGAAGATTTGCTATCGATGAATATTTTCCATGGGTCAAGTGAAAATCAAATGAACCCGTTTAAAGTACACCCATGGGTCGAGAAATTTTAAAATTAATTTCCTAAGGGAAATTTTAATATTTTCAGAGGAAACTCGTTTTGCCTAGATTATTTTCCTGACGGAAGTTAAATCTCAGAGGATGAATTATTTCGAGCAGGCGAATAATTTTTAATCACCCGGAGTTGAACATTTTAATGAGAGAATTTAAAATGTCTAAGGCAAATTTTATGAAATCGAGGATTTAAATGACAAACATTTTAAAAGTTGGAAATAAATTTACAACTCCCACGAATTTTTTGAGTTGAATTTATTTAAACACTGCGAGATTTTAAAATGGAATTTTAAATCAAGTCAAGTGATTGTTTTTCTCGCGAGTTGTTTAAATCGCCAAGAGTTAACTGGCAGACCCAGAGGAAGGATTCGAATTTTTACAAGGAAGGAATCATTATTAATGGCAACTGCCATAATGACCGGCTGACGACTAGCCCACTACTGCGCTTGAATTAGAAGATTCCGAATGAAGAGAGTGGAAAATTGATGAAGGTGCTAAAAATAGCCCCAGCACTACTTAGCAGGATTCTCCGAGAAAAGTTATTTAAACAATCTCTTCTCTCATTTCTCCTCACATTATTTCGAAGTTGAAGTTGCTGAAGAAGTTCTTGAGAGATTGAAATATTTTCCAAGTGGTTGAGGAGAGAAATTCTTTGAGAGTTTATCTTATTTCGGAGTGTTGAGTTGCTGAAAGTGCGAAGTGCTGGAGAAATTTTCATTTGCCGAGACTCTTTCTTTCGAAAAGCTGAAAGTGTGTTGCTGCAATTTCGAAGTTGAAGGTTAAAGTTGTTTTCCGGAGTTGCTGGAAGATTTATTTGTTGAAGTTGCTGCAGAGTGTTGAGTTGCAGAAATTTATATTGTGCTGGAGATTTATTTCGAAATTGCTGAGTATTGAAGTTGCACGAAAGTTGAAGCTTGCTGCAGATTTTACTTATTCAAGCTGCTAGAAGTCGAAAGTTGCTGAGGTTGACGAAGTCAAGACAAAGGATTTAATTCACTTTGTGCTGAGAAAGTATCCACATTGCTGAAAGTTGGTAGTTGGCTGCAATTTTCTTCGCCAGTCGGAAGTGCAGTCGTTGAAAGCTTCTTTATAAGCTTGAAGTTTTTTTATACAGTACGAGGTTTGGAGTTAGTAATTTATGCTGAGAGTTTTTTTTATTTTCAAAAAGCTAACTCCACGTTCGCAGCCGTCTCGGAGGTTACTTCATTTTATTTAAAAATCTGCAGCCTAGCTTATTGCTATTCTATTTTATTTTCCAGATGGCCGGAGCAAAGGATGTTGCAGGAACTAGCAGAGCCGCAGGCAGAGCTGCAAACACTGAAGCAGGCAAGGCTGGCTCATCCCGGCAGGCAATGATTAAAAGGCTCGCTAAGCCATTTCTCCCAAAGTCAGCAATAGTTTCAAAGTTGGCAGGATTAAATGACACCAACCTTAGTTCATTTAATCTGAATGTACTCAAATCAAGGATGTTCGGGCTAGGGGGCCATCAACCATCAATCACGGCACATAATATAATGAAGAGTGGAATCTACGCAGCTGCTAGTTTTCCACCAGCAATTCAGTGTCCGGAGCTAATTATGGAGTGCGCCAATCACTACAAGCCAGAACGTAGGACGATCGTCTCTCCGGATGGTAAACTGCTCGCCAACTTCACACCCGATGCCATCGGAGAAGCATTTGGGATTCCAACCGCTGAGGAGATGTTA
>CM021102.1:231911545-232113670 GCA_007115665.2 Sequoiadendron giganteum | reverse complement strand
TTGAGTGCATTTAGATTAAATGAACCAAGGTTGGTGCCATTTAATCCCGCCAACTTTGAAACTATTGCTGACTTTGGGAGAAATGGCTTAGCGAGCCTTTTAATCATTGCCTGCCGGGATGAGCTAGCCTTGCCTGCTTGAGTGTTTGCAGCTTTGCCTGCGGCTCTGCTTGTTCCTGCAACATCCTTTGCTCCGGCCATCTGCAAAATAAAATAGAATATCAATAAGTTAGGCTGCAGATTTTTTTAAATAAAATGAAGTCACCTCCGAGACGGCTGCGAACGTGGAGTTAGCTTTTTGAAAATAAAAAAAAACTCTCAGCATAAATTACTAACTCCAAACCTCGTACTGTATAAAAAACTTCAAGCTTATAAAGAAGCTTTCAACGACTGCACTTCCGACTGGCGAAGAAAATTGCAGCCAACTACCAACTTTCAGCAATGTGGATACTTTCTCAACACAAAGCGAATTAAATCCTTTGTCTTGACTTCGTCAACCTCAGCAACTTTCAACTTCTAGCAGCTTGAATAAGTAAAATCTGCAGCAAGCTTCAACTTTCGTGCAACTTCAATACTCAGCAATTTTGAAATAAATCCCCAGCACAATATAAATTTCTGCAACTCAACACTCTGCAGCAACTTCAACAAATGAATCTTCCAGCAACTCCGGAAAACAACTTCAACCTTCAACTTCGAAATTGCAGCAACACACTTTCAGCTTTTCGAAAGAAAGAGTCTTGGCAAATGAAAATTTCTTCAGCACTTCGTACTTTCAGCAACTCAACACTCCGAAATAAAATAAACTCTCAAAGAATTTCTCTCCTCAACCACTTCGACAATATTTCAATCTCTCAAGAACTTCTTCAGCAACTTCAACTTAGAAACAATGTGAGGAGAAATGAGAGAAGAGATTGTTTAAATAACTCTTCTCGGAGAATCCTGCTAAGTAGTGCTGGGGCTATTTTTAGCACCTTCATCAATTTTCCACTCTCTTCGTTTGGAATCTTCTAATTCAAGCGCAGTATTGGGCTAGTCGTCAGCCGGTCATTATGGCAGTTGCCATTAATAATGATTCCTTCCTCTTCAAATTTCGAATTTTCCTCTTAGTCTGTCAGTTAACTCTTGGCGATTTAAACAACTCGCGAGAAAAACAATCATTTGACTTGATTTAAAATTCCATTTTAAAATCTCGCAGTGTTTAAATAAATTCAACTCGAAAAATTTGGTGGGAGTTGTAAATTTATTTCCAACTTTTAAAATGTCTGTCATTTAAATCTTCGATTTCATAAAATTTGCCTTAGACATTTTAAATTCTTTCATTAAAATGTTCAACTCTGGGTGATTAAAAATTATTCGCCTGCTCGAAATAATTCATCCTCTGAGATTTAACTTCCGTCAGGAAAATAATCTAGGCAAAACGAGTTTCCTCTGAAAATATTAAAATTTCCCTTAGGAAATTAATTTTCAAACTCTGTTAACTCATGGTTGTATTTTAAACGGGTTCATTTGATTTTCACTTGACCCATGGAAAATATTCATGGAGTTGTCAACCCCGTTTAAATGTCTGGAAAATTCTCATATCGTCTCTCAAACTCTTCATGCCAAGGGTGTATTTCTATCTAGTGAAATACTTGTTTCACTTAGGAAAATTTCGAACATCTTCATACTTCTGGCGTTTTATTTTCCATGACTTAGGAATTTTATTAAAATCCTTTTCTCCCTCAGGCGTATTTGATCTCATTCAATTTTTTATTCCCACGCCTTAGACATTCTTCACTTCACACACCTGATAGAAAATTTAAATCTTCACCCCCCTTAGGCGTAGATTTCCCCTTGGCATTTTATTTTATTTAATTAAAATCTCCATGCCTTAGAAATTTTATTAACATTCTCTTCCTTGAGGGCGCATTTAACATAACCCAGCTTTTACTTTGTACCTTAGAAATTTCCAAGTTTCTCATCCCTCCTTGGGCGCAAATGGCTTATGCTATTCACATTTCGTGCCTTAGAAATAAAATTTAAGTCTCCAGCAACCTTGGGCGCATTTCCACTAGGCACTTTTATTTTCGTGTTTTAGAATATTTCATCAAGCTCACTTTACACCTTGGGCACATATGGGGTCTTGAGCTTTCACTTTCTTGACTTAGAAAATTTTTCCATCACCACTTACCTTGAGGGCGCATTTCCACTAGGCACTTTTATTTTCGTGTCTTAGAATATTTCATCAAGCTCACTTTACACCTTGGGCGCATATGGGGTCTTGAGCTTTCACTTTCTTGACTTAGAAAAATCTCCAAGTCTTAGCCACTTTATCTTGCCTTGGGCGCATATGGGGTCTTGAGCTTTCAACTTAACACTTAGAAATTTTTTCAAACACTTAGAATATCCTTTCAAGGTGAGGGCGCATTTCATAGGTTCCACTTTCATTTCGTTGCCTTAGGAAATTTTCTCCAGCAACATCTTCCTTGGGCGCATTTACTAGGCCAAGCTTTCACTTGAACACTTAGGCATTTTTCATAGGGTGAACTTCTATCTTCAATGCCTTAGCCGCTTTTCTCCAGCAACATCTTCCTTGGGCGCATTTTGATGGGGTAGCTTCAAGATGAGGGCGCATTTCATGAGGTGAGCTTTCACTTTCTTTGGAGGGCGCATTTCACCCTTGAAACTTTCATTTGTGTGCCTTAGGCGTTTTTACCAAGCATCATTTTCTCCAAGGTGAGGGCGCATTTTGGGGGGTTAGCTCTCAACTTAACACTTAGAAATTTTTTGATACCCCTTGAGCTTATGGGCGCATTTTCATGGGTGTGCTTTCGTTTTTGCCTTAGAAACTTTCAAGGCTTCCATCAAGGTGGGCGCATTTGCTATGCTCAACTTTGAATTCTGCCTTAGACAATTTTCAAGCTATCAATCTGTGAGGTGGGCACATTTTGAAGGGGATACTTTCATTTTCCCACACTTAGAATATTTTCCATGCCTCTGCCTTCCTTTGTTTACGCATTCTATTTTTAGCAAGTTGTGCTATTTTTAGCAAGTCCCTTGATTTTCAACCTCTAAGGCTCCGTTTTGCCTGAAAATTTCATCATATGATATTCTTCACCTTGTGAACCTGTTTTGCTAGTCCTCTGCCCTGACCTGCTATTTATAGCCACCTACTATTTATAGTAAGTTTTGACTTTCTGACTTCAGTAGCTCCGTTTTGCCTGAAAGTTGCAACGCTTGATCTTGATAGTTTGAGTGTTACTCTGATGCCAACCTCGGGTGCAGACCTGCTATTTATAGCCGTGCCCTGACTTACTAAAAATAGTAAGTTCTCCGATTTCGCTCAAATTTTGCCAGCAGGTACCTTGAAGTGTGCTGACATGGGTGGGGTACTTCGTTTCGGCTATTTTTTGATTTTACCCCCTATAAAAGTGAAACCCTAATTTGATTTGCATGTATCCCGAACGGTCTCCGTTTGACTTCGTTCCTTCTGCATGTCGTTCTGCTTGCTGGACTGGAGTGTTGGGCGGCTGCCGGAGTGTACCTGCTAAAAATAGAAACTGTCTGAAAAGTGACTCATCCACTGCTGGATGGTTTTGCCCGCGGGATCTCAAAAAACCCAGAAAAACCCAGAAAACTGGTCTGCATGCATGCACTGGCTAAAAATAGTAAGTCCTTAAACTTTGATCTTCTCCGCTTGCAAGTCACACCGTTGTGAAGCTAAAGAAAAACCCATAAAGAAAAACCCGACATGCGTTGAAAAACACTGCATGCGAACCCTAAAAATAGCCTCTGAAGGCTGACTTCTGAAAGTGGTTGTCTTGGTTTGCATGTTACATCACTGCGAAGGTTTTGGAAAACCCAGAAGGAGTCTCCAGACCTGCATCTGAAAAGCTCATGTGGAAACCCTGAAAAATGGCTCTTGAAGCCTGAACTGCCAAAAATAGCAAGTCGTCCATCTGGCTCAAAATTTACGTGTAGGCAGCTTGATGTTACCCGGATGCAGTGGAACTGACAGAATTCCAAAATCTCAATAAAATAGTCCCAAATTGAATACTTACTAAAAATAGTAAGTTGTCGGAATACAGTGAAAATTTAGGGGGACTCTGCTGGAAGTCTTCTGACTGCTGCACTAAGCTTTGATTTCAATTTTATAACTCAGTTTGACCTTTAATAAGCCTGAAGGATGAAAACCCTAATTACACAGACTTAACCAATATTTCAACCTGGGTCAAACGACAGGACATCCCCGGAAGGACCAGAGACCGGAGAGAGAGCGAACCAAAGCCAAAAGACTAGAATGGAGCAAAATTTAGGGGGTCCCCATCTTGATGGGGTGATGTGTGAAAAAGGTCACAACAGGTCCGAAGAAAGGTATTAAAGCTAGAAGGCATGCAACCCCCATTGCAAAGTCTGAACTCAGTTCAACAACATAACATTATAATTTTTCCAAACGATTCTCAACTCTTCACAAAGCATCAATATATAAGCTCAAATGGGTGATTGAAGAAACTTGTAACTCTAGCCAAGAAAACTTTTCATCTTCTCCAAGGGACGCCCAGTTCAAAAGCATTTAAAAATATTTAAAATACTTTAATATTCTTTTCCCAAGTTGTCCTACCTTGAGGCAATATTTAAACTTTAATAAATCATTAAAGATCATTAATGAGGTGTCCAACTCATGGCCCCATCTTTAAAACAACTTGAATTCATTGCCTAGGCATGGGGTACAATCTCAAAACATAAAATTGACTAAGTGTTGAAACTAAGTCCAATGAAGGAACCAAAACCAATGTCCAAAACTGAAACTGCTAGATTGCCAAAAATAGCATGATGACTTGAGCTGAGCTGGTGATGATGCCACTGCCAAAAATAGACTTACTAAAAATAGCCAATGCCAAAAATAGTAAGTACATTTCAAACTCAACAGAAAGCCAAACTGAACAGAAAACATGACTTACTAAAAATAGTAAGTCTCCAGGAGGACTGTCAGAAACTGATGCATGTTACCTCATTCTGAAGCTCTTGGAAAACCCAGAAAAAGCCACCAGACATGCAAAAAAAATACTCACATTCAAGTCTTCAAAAATACCTTCAAAAGTGGAAACCCTAATTTGCACATCTGAGTAGCCTACGAATTTTCGGAAATAGGCTATCAATCCACAATGACATCATCACTGAGAAGGGGACATTATAGTCTGCCCTCGCCAATATTGCTTGTCCCTAAGCAATCACAAATTAGGATGCTGCAAAATCTGCTCATTCTCCCATGTAGCATCCTCAAATGGTAGGTTCTTCCATTTAATCAAATACTCTTTGATTGATCTCTTCCTCAAAGAGCATTCTCTGGAATCAATAATTGCCTCAGGAACCAAAATTAGTTGTCCTTCATCTAACGGAGGAAAATCTGAAGATGCAACAATATTATGACCAAGAGCCTTCTTGAGCTTGGAAACATGAAACACATTGTGCACCATACTGCTTGTTGATAGCTCTAACTCATAAGCTACTTCTCCCACTCTTTTGATGACCTTGAAAGGCTCATAAAACCGTGGCTTGAGTTTTTCAGCTCCACTCTTCTTAAGAGTAGATTGCCTGTAAGGTTGGAGCCTCAAATAAACCAAGTCACCAACCTCAAAAGAGCGCTCAATACGTTGTTGGTCAGCATATAACTTTTGTTGATTCTGAGCATGCTGAAGATTGTCTTTCAAAGACCTTAGAATGTTCCGACTTTGTTGCAACATGTCCTTCGCCTGTGGAGCTCTACAATCACCAAACAAAAGGTCAACAAAACTTGGAGCCTCATATCCATACAAAGCCATGAAGGGAGACATTTAGATAGACATATGATAAGATGAATTATAGCAATATTCACCCAAATGGAGCCATTTCACCCACGCCTGATGCTGCCTTGAAACATAATTCTGAGATAGCCCTCTAACCATTTGTTCAGAATCTCCATGTGACCGTCAATTTGAGGGTGATAACTAGTGCTTGGGGTAAGCACTGTACCACACAATTTAAACAATTCTTGCCAAAAGGTGCTCAAAAATTTACTATCTCTATCACTTACAATATTCTTTGGAAGCCCATGCAGACGAAACACCTCATGGAAGAACAAATCAGCAACTTGAGCTGCTGTAAAAGTGTTGGTAATGGCCAAGAAATGGGCAAACTTGGTCAATCTATCCACAACAACAAAGATGCAATCCCTCCTTTGCACCTTTGGCAACCCGGTTATAAAATCCATAGAAATTTTTTCCCATTTTTGATTTGGAATGGGTAGGGGCTGCAAGTAACCAGCAAGAAAAACATGCTCATTTTTATTCATTTGACATACATGACATTCCCTTATATAACACAACACTTCATTTTTCAGCCCTTTCCATGAAAATCTTTCACGGATCTGCTTGTAAGTTTTGAAAAAACCTTGGTGACCAGCAAGAGGCATGTCATGAAATGTCTGTAAAATCTTCTTCTTAATCTTAGAATCTGGTGCCAAGAAGATTCTACCTTTATATTGGATCAGCCCATCAACCAACTTGTATCTATCATCTTGCAAAGTGCCATCTACAATGCTGGTTGCAAATGAATTTTTAGCATAATCAGCTAAAATCTGCTCCTCCCAATTTGCAGAAATTTCACATAAGGAGCTCAAATGAGGCTTTCTTGACAATGCATCAGCAACTATATTATTTTTCCCTTTGACATATTCAATGTCAAAGTCGTAAGCTTGAAGCTTACTCACCCATTTTTGCTGCCTGTCATTTAAATCCTTCTGATGCATGAAATGTTTAAGACTGTTATGATTAGTCTTAACAATGAATTTACTTCCAACCAAGTATTGCTTGAACTTGGCTAATGCATGCATGATTGCAAGCATTTCTTTATCATAAATTGAATAAGACTTTTCAGCTCCTCTCAATTTTTTGCTCTCGAAGACAATGGGGTTCTTGTCCATGAGTCTCATATCTTTTGCCTCCTCTTCTTCTTTTGGTTCATGAATTGGTCCAATGTCAAAATTTCATGGATCTCCGCAAGAAGGGTAACATACTCCATGTAGCTATTTCTCACTTCATCAGCCATAGGAATTTGATCTTTTGGTTTAGCTGGAAGTTCCTCCCTTTGAGTGAAAGTCGGTTGGAGAGGTCTATGTTTATTTCACTGGGTGTGTTTCAACGTATTACAAAAGTAAACTAGATTATATACAAAACATAGAAAAGTATAACATATTTGAGAATATAAGATGCTTGAAATAAGGAATGTTTCTATTCATTTCCAACAGTAAGTGTCAACATGTACAACCATATGGATGTCAACAGTACCATCAATCATGTATTCCCGACTACAGAGACTCAGTACATATAACACTCAGTGGTGGTTGAGCAACCAACTGTCGTGATGTTTCATAACAACCCCTTACCACTAATCGGGACTTAATTACTCGAGTACATATGACATTTATTACATTAATTATTCGCACTACAACTATAATTTTATTGAACATAACAACTGGTCGACTACGGTCGACTACGACTGACTACAACTAAAGACACTGACGGCTTACATCATCCCCCCCACAAAAGAAGTCGTCTTCCAGACGACATGACAAACCAAAAAAGGGAATAATACAACATATGAAGCTAATGAGAAGGGGGAAGCGAGGACGTCACTGGATGCACTGATGATGTTGTAGTTGTTGGAGAGCGTTGCTCCCTCAGTCGCCTCACTTCCTCTGTACGCACTTGGAGCTGGCGGTCGACAAGTGTCTCTCTCTCCCTAGCGGCTTTAACCATGTGAGCTGCCTCCATCAATTGGCTTTTGGCCTTGTCCACCTTCGTGCTCCTTGTGGCCAACTGCTCTTCCAACTCCTTTACTCGCTGTTCCCACGCCTACTCCCTTTGCCGCGCCTCTTCCTCTAAAGCGGTCACCTTGGCCTCCAAGGCCATTGCTTGAGCTTCCTCAACATTCGCTAGCCGGGTTTGCTTTGCCAATTGTGATTGAAGGTTCTTTTGTCTTCATACCTTGGGTTGACTCCTCTTTAATCTTTTGTAGTGTTCTAAATGCCTCCACCTTTCCTGCCAATGCTAGCTCCGTAGACAATACTTGGCGCTTCACAACATAGAAGATGTCGCAGAAGGCTAACTCGATATGATAGAGATTCTCCAAAACCCCAGCATCCCTTCTTGCCATCCTCAGTGGTGTACCATGCCATGCTCTGCACATTGATGGAGTCTCCTTGCCGACCATCCTTGACTGGTGAAGATACGAGCAAATTCGGACTCGCACCCCATATGCATGAATCCACGGATTTGTTGCACTTCCTAGGCCACTAGGGGAGAGTGGCCAACCTTGAGCTCTTTAGAGACCTGTCCTACCTAGGTCATCAATCGCCCCATGTGCTAGAGCTCCTCTACATATCGTTGTATGGCCCCTACGGGATCTAATGAATCTGGCTGCGACATCTCAACTACCAATCCACCAAACCCTGTGGAGTCATACTCCTCCTCACCCCTAGGTGCTAGTAGAGACTCCATGTCTATCGCAGGGACCTCCCTCAATGTCTACCCCTCAGGCTATTGGACCATTGCTACTGTCTCCATCTCACTCGTAGCCACTGGCGGCTGCTCGTGCACCTCTTTTGCCAGCTTGACAGTCTCACTTTGTTGAGTTTGTAGGAGTGAACCTCCCTCATCCATACCCTCAACCAAACCATTTGAAGGGCTTTGTACAGGCTGCTCTGCCATCTCCAGCATGAAACCCATTGACCCCAACCAATCATCTATCTGTGCCACTCCTGGTGCTCCTGGCGGTGTAACAAGGGGAACTGACGACTCCACCAGTGTGGTGACCTGCTCTTGTGTTGTTATCGTTCCCCAGTCATCACTGGCCATTCCTATTGAAGAACTTGGCCAATTGTGATCGAAACACAGCCATTCCTATTGAACTTCGTGGTCATTCCATTACAGAGGAAGGCGTATGATGCGTTGCTTGGACGAGGATGGTTAGTGGCAGCCAGGGCAAATCATAATTGGAAAAAAATCACGCTGTCTATAGAGAGCAACGAAAGGAAGTACGTTATCGACGTGAGAAATCAAACGGTGAGCAAAGAATTGGCATCGGATTCTGAATCGAAGAAAGGAGATGGAATGGAGGGAGGAGAAACCATAGAGCCAAACGACGAAGGAATCCTAGACCTCCAGGAGTGCTCAAAAGATGAAACAAATTCCTTGAGCGGACTATTCCGTTGGCAAATGGAGGATTACGAAGTTTTCCAGCAAGATTGCAATATGCTACAAGTCAAAGAGGAAGGAACAGGGGAGGACGAAGCATCAACAAACCAATCGTTCCCTCTAGAGTACGAAGAATATAAAGGAGCGGGCAGAGTAGATAACACACCAACACATCACTTCGAAGGAGATAAATTCATCAAGTACGAGGAACCGAATATAAAGAAGGTTAACTTGGGAGAAGATGGTAATCCCCATATGATCTTAGTGGGAGATGACTGGAACCCCTACTGAAAGGGGCCACCTTTAAAATCTTCATGGAGTATAAGGATGCCTTCTCATAGATGTACACCGGATTCCACTCATACTTGGAGCATAGCCCGTTCGAAAAAGACCGTACTGAATGAACAAAAATTATGCTGCGAAGGTACAACAGGAGATTGAAAAAATGCTGGAGGCTGGAATTATATTTAAAGTCGAAGTGAGTGACTAGGTGTCACCAATAGTGATATGTCTGAAGGAGTCAGAACAAATGAGAATATGTGTGGACTTTCGAAGCCTCAACGCGGTGACAATCAAGGATCCCTTTCCGATCCCGTTCACTAATTCAATCTTGGAGGAAGTGGCCGGGCACGAGATGTATTCATTCCTTGACCGGTTTTCAAGATATAACCAAATAAGCATAGTTGAGGAGGACAAACTTAAGACAACCTTCGTAGTGGAGGACGAAGTGTATGCGTACAACAGGATGTCGTTCGGTCTGTGCAACACTCTGACAACCTTCCAACGGATCATATTGCATATATTCGATAAGATGTCCGTGGGGAATTTCAAGGCATTCCTCGACGACTGGTCCATCTTCAACAATGAGCAAACACATTTGAAGGCCCTCCAGGAATGTATGGAACGATGTAGAGCAGCCTGGTTGGCACTCAACCCCAAGAAGTGTCGGTTCATGGTACCTCAAGGAAAGCTGCTTGGACACATCGTCTGCAAGGAAGGATTGAAGACCGATCCAGACAAGATTCGGGTGATTGTACAGATGGAAACTCCATAGAATGTCATAGGAGTAAAATCATTTCTCGGTCATGTCAGATATTATAGAATATTCATAAAAAATTTTGCCCAGATCTCGTACTCGTTGGACATACTTACAAGAAAGGGGCAACCATTTGAATGGATGGAAGCACAAGAAGCGACATTCTAGGAATTGAAGACACGACTGATCAGCTCGCCGATCTTGGCATACCTGGATTGGGACAAGGAATTTCATGTGCACGTGGACGCTTTGAACTTTGCTATCAGAGTAACACTGTAGGTGGGCATTCAAGGACTGGACCATACGGTGTACTTCGCCATTCGGCTACTGTCCAGAGCGAAGAAAAATTACAGTACGATGGAGAGGGAAGCTTCGGGGATGGTGTACACTGTACAGAAGTTCAGGCATTATTTATTGGCAATTCCCTTCACTTTTTATGTGGATCATCAGGCATTGATGTACATGGTGAACAAGCCAATCATTCAAGGAAGGGTAAGTAGATGGTTGTTACTCCTATAGGAATTCATGTTCACCATCATCGTACGGCCGGGGAAGAGTCACGTCATCGCCGACCAACTGTCAAGAGGACGGTCTGGTGAACCAGTCGAGGGAGTAAACGAAGACTTCCCTGATGCACACTTATTCCAAATAGCAGCCCTGCCCCCATGGTATGAGAAGATTGGGGAATACTTATCCACTTCATCATTCCCGAAGGACATGCCACCGATAGAACGACGTAAACTAGTGTTGAAGAGTAGAACATTCCAACTCATCAGTGGGTTGCTCTATAAGATGGGACCCGATCAAGTACTTCGATGGTGTGTGATGGAGGAAGAAATTCCAGGGGTACTGAAGGAAGCGCATGAAGGATTGGCAGGAGGACATATGGGGCCTAACACCACAGCAAGGAAAGTTTTATTGGCAGGACTCTGATAGCCAACGGTACACACTGACGACTTACTGTCTAGGAGTGGATCCTTTGGTCACTTCAACAGTATGACCACTTTGTCCACCATTATGGTTAACGTTTGAGGCACTGGTCTCACTATTTTGGCATTGAGGTGTGGGAGTTATATTTTGGCTCATCTTAGCCAACAACTGCATCATCATATCCATCATGCAATCAAACTTTCTCTCTACTTTGACATCTGGACTCTCCTCTTGGGCTGGTCCCTTATCCTTTTCTGCCATGGTCTCAACTACTCTGTCATTGACAACCTCTGTCAACTATGGTTTCTGAGAACCTCTGAAAATGTTCCCTCAACAGGAACTGAAGGAGTCTGAAACTGTTCTCTCTTCTACTCTCTATTGTAATATTTGATTTCTCTATCACTCATAGAGAATTTCTATCAACGGTAGGCAATGAAATGTATAGGCTGGTAGGATGGTCAACTTTGATACCACTGTAATATCCACCCCAATTTTTTCCACAAATTTCACCTGTTAGCGTTAGCTAAAATGCAAATATAAGCAACCCTCCACGTTTTGATCACCCAAATCCCAGAGTGGGCAAGGTGAGAGCATACGGTGAAAAGGGGATCTTGCAATTACTGGAAAGACAAGCTAATTAGAAATGAACACCTCCCACTTTTTGATCACCCAGATCCCGATGTGGGCAAGGTGAGAGCATACGGTGGTTGGCTTACAATATTGAAATCCTTTATGCTACCACTTCTTCAGTGGGGTGAGTAAACATAACCAAGTGTGTAAAAGTAAACATCTGCTTATTCAATGGGAAATACAAGAAAGAAAAATGCACTTGGCGGCAAGCTGACCAACCTTTGTTTGTTCAATGGGCATAACAAGAAAGCAAATAAGAACTCGACCACTTATTCAGCAAGAGTAACAAGTAACATAAAGTAAAACTCGATCACTTATTCAACGGGAGCAACCACTTGTTCAGTGGGATATCAAATGCAAATACAAGAGCATTCACCAATTGTACTACGATGGTGTTACAATGAGCTCAACATAATCATATCAGACCATTACATACTGCTGTTATGAGAGGTAAATGACAGAAATGTGAAGTAAAACACTCTCCCAAGATGCTATAGTGAAGAATAAGGACACCCCCTTCAAACTAGAACAAGTATACCTCAAGATAGGGCCACCGGAGGTCAATAGAAGGTCATGTAAGCTGCTGCAACAGGCCTGATGCACTTGAACAGAGGTCTGATATGCATGAACAACAGGTCTGAAACCCCAACCAACAACCTTCAAACGAGCATAACTCCTCTGTTACTCAATAGAAACTCACCAAACCACTTGCAAATGATCAAGCAAGCCTAGGTGTCCAAGGTGAGCTATCAAGCAACTCCAAGCCAATTCAAACAGCAGCAAGAAATTTCCAAACACCTCTCAGCAGAGATGTATGGCCTCCCTAGGTAGGTCGTCCCTCTCTCAAAAATCCAAAAATCCACTAAAAATCACCAAAACTTGGAAAAAGGGGTGCCCAAGCATGAGAAAGGTCATGAGCCAACACCCACAAAAAGATATTCGCTTCTCTGTTCAGCGTGAGCAAAAAGGTGGGTCAGCTAGGCACCAAACAACAACATCCAAATCTGATTAATCACACCAAAATACCTCCAAAGCTGCAAATCATCAGACACACCAAAATATATCTAGAAGACATCAAAACTAGGAAGAATTGAAAGAAATGAGATAGCCATCACCAAAATAAACTCAACTGCAACCCCTGAGATGGAGCTACAACATTGTTCAGCTAGGAGATATCTTTCAATCTCAAAACTGAAGTCGACTTAAAGGGATTTCGTCTTCAAAGCCTAAGGAGATCACTCTGCATCTTGGCAGCACTTCGTTACATCAAATTCACATATCCAAAATGAGAACAAGTGAGGGCATTATATAGATTTTCAGGCCTAGGAGTTTGAATTGCTTTTCCCTCTCAAAATGGGATGCCACATTTGGAAAATATAATATTTCATTAAAAACACTTGAAGCCTTCACTTTTGGTGTCCAACTTTGATTATGGATAAAATTAACTTTTAAAACACTTAAGTCTCCCATATTGGCATCCATGTTCAAGTCCACCTTTTAAAAACAACTTAGTTATGCTTCCTAGGCATGGGGGTCAAAAAGTGACTTTGACAATATAAAATAAACTTAAGTTGCCAACTTTTCCATTTTCGAACTCCAAGAATGGTGGAGAAGCCAACTGCTAAAAATATCAGGATGCCAACCATTGCAACTACCACCACTGCTAGAAATAGTAACCTTGTACTGAACTACTACCAGGACCATTGCTAAAAATAGTACTTACTAAAAATAGCATATTGCTAAATATAGTGAGTCCAAACTCAAAATAAGCTCATTCTGAGATGCAGCTGAAAATAGACATTGCTAAAAATAGAAATGAATGCCCACCAAGGATCTCAAAAAACCTAGAAAGACCCAAAAATCCTCTGGCAAACTCCTACAACAATCTCTTGAAAAGTTGACGAGAAACCTCCAAGAATCTGGGAAACCCTAAAATCGCCTCTGAGTAGTCTATGGGTCTTTGGAAATAGGCTAACAACCATTGAAAAGCATAGGGCTAAAAAGGGGATATTACATAAATGTCTCCATCTTGGAAAGATGAGGAATTTGGGGGACGGGGAGGATTGAGGAGTTGGGGGCGCAACACGTCCCTGTGGAACACTAGTTTTTATTTTTGTTTGAAGCACCCTCTTAAAGTAGCTATTAAGAATTTGTGTTACACACTACAACGCAAGAAACATTCCAAATCAAAACAGATTTCTATGGATTTGAAATTGAAATTGAATTTTGAAAGAATAGGGTTAATTCAGGATATAGTGATAGAACAATGGAGTGCCTATTATTTAGAATGGAATCTTTGCAAGTAAATGAGAAGAGATCGTCTGGAATCTGCAAATATAGATGTGTTTTTAATGAAGAAATTGGCTTGAGCTTGTATTAAAATAAATGTTTAGTATTCAATGGAAAACAACTCAGCATAATCCTTTAGTGGAACTCAGTTTCATAAAGAGATTTTTTTGAAGATTTACAATGTCTTTGACATTTGAGGCAATATTGTGCTAAAGTTCTTACGCCTGTTAATTTCAGATAAGAAACTTATTTATCTAAGAAAAAGTCCATCTAATCCTTGGTTACGTCAGCCTGACCATGTTTTGATATTTGAATTGTAAGTTGCATGCATTATAAATCATGTCACCTGGTTCAGAAACGTTGTTAGGCTTGGAAATTCAAGATTTTTTGAAATGTTTGAAATATGGGAAAAGTTTATAAAATGATTCAAAAAACTAGGAATAAGAAAATTAAATACAGCGTAACAAACCAATGACATAAAAGTAAGAAATTGAGATAATGCATTTGTGAAACTTATAAGTTTGCATGTCACAATATTACACAGTTAATTTTATTCAGATCTCTGTTATTTTGCTTCTCGTACTCTGTTTCCAAAATAGCATAATGGCGATAGGATTGCTGTGTTTGTTTATATATATATATATATATATCATTTTTTAATTTAAAAATAAAACCTGTTTTGGCATTCGGTCTGCACAGGTTTGCTTGAGCCAAAACTTTGGGTTTGGACTAAACCTTTGCCAAATACTAACTGAAAGTTATGTCTATGTTATAAATGCATCCCTCTAAATCACCACTGTAGGAGGTACCTTTGTGAGGGATGAATCCTGAGCGTTTGGTTAAAAAATGTGAAAAATTTCAAGTTTCAGTGAAGCAATTCTATCAACTATGTAGAGGCAAAATTTCCTAATAACCACAAGATTGGATAGGCTATTCAGCAGTGAACACATCGATAAAAATGATCTTATTATCAGTCTCGGCTTTCCCAGTTTGCTTTCTCCTTTGCAATGGACCTTCGAAACTTTGTTTTCATTCACAAAGAATATGATATAGAGATAAGAAAGCAAGTGATTATCATAATATGGATAAAAAACTGTTCAACTCTATGCTCTCCCAGGAATGATGTCAAGGGACCAATTCTGTAAGCGTTTCCACTGTATTTCTTAACATTGCATTAACTATCTAGGAAATCTTTTCATAGTCAGACAATTATGGGCTAAATATCTATTCTTGTTATGTATATTATAGTGTAATACTTCACAATGAGACTGCTTCTATTTAATGCAGGCACTAGAGAGGAGAAAAGGAGAAAACATGTTCAATTTTTTGCCAAAATTATGCATAAAGCTTTGTTTCCCTTTAATGCAAGCAGTGAAGAAGAGAAAGGGAAAAAAGAAAATCCATTTTTTTCCAAACTAGTCATGGTTGGAAATTTACTATATGCATAAATTTTAAATGCATCACTGGTGGAGCAACAGTCATTTAAAGCTCTATTTATGTACTGGAATCAACACTTTTCTTTATGTTACTTAATGATTGGAGTAAATGCTTGAGTTTAGAAAATAAAGGGATTTGTGCTGTATAACATTTTCCAAATTAATAATGAGTTTTTTCAATGTTGATGTCACACCCCTTGAAGACACCCATTTTAATTTCTTGTAGATAGGCACATTGATTGATTCACCCCTGCCCAGGGTGTAAGATGATTTAGGTTCTATAGTTCGATTGAGGAGTATTCCAATGCCCATCTTCAAGTCTAATGTAAGTGTGTAAATGATATTGTCTTCCAATGTGCCACAGCCTTTCCATTTTATCCATCTATTTTAGTTGAGACCTAGCTTGTCCCCCCCTCCCCTTTTTGAAAATATATCTTCAATATAAACTTATTATTGCACACAAATATATAATTTATTATTATGATAATCCAAAATTTATATAATACTTATAGTAAATATTAATAACTAATTCTCTAAATTTTAATATTCATACATATTTTGGTAAAAAAGTATTCATGCCAAACAACATACATCAAGATAAATAATTACTACAGTCCACAACCACTTTGATAAGTTAATATGTTATATTAATTTCTTGTGGAAGTCAAAAAATAATGTTGGTAAATAATTAACATAATAGTAAATAATAGACAATTTTTCTACAGTCCATTGGAATGTTCAAAGAGCTTTTGGATAAAACTGTCTAAATTTTTAGCATCAACATTTTTTTATCAAACTTTGTGATCCATCATTAAGATGAAGAAAAATATGAGATAGGTTGCAAACCGTGTTGTTTATAATGAACTATTTAAGGAAAGCAAGGTTTGCGACCTTCTTGAACAACTTGATCCTTAAGTTTTCAAAAAGTTTTGTTTTGGAACACATTTCCCTCTCACGAAGGTTCGTAGTAATTGATATACTTTCCCTTAGTCCATTGAAATGAGTTGAAAGAGCTTCTAGATGAAATTGTATATAAGTTTTTAGCATCAATATTTCATATCACGTTTCATGATCCATCATTAGGATGAAGAAAAGGGAAAATATGAGATATATTGCAAACCATACTCTTTACAACAAATTGTTTAAGGAAATCAAGGTTTGCAAACTCCTTGAACAACTTGATCAACTTTTTAGAAAGTTTGGTTTTAAAACACATTTCCCTCTTTAAGGGTAGTATAACGTACATGAGTTTTCCACATTTTAGTGGACTATGGAAAAAATATGTTTGTTATTACTACCATTCATGGGAGGGAAATGTGTCATGTTTATTATTAGTACCATTCATCAGAGGGAAATGTGTCATGTTTATTATTAGTACCATTCATCGGAGGGAAATGTGTTTTAAAACCAAACTTTTTGAAATGACGAGGATCAAAATATTCAAGTACGTTGTAGACCTTGCATTCTTTTAAATGGTTCAATATAAAGAGCATGATTTGTAGACGATTTCATAGTTTTCCTCTTCTTCATCCTAATGATGAGTCATGGAATGTGATCCAAAATATTTATCCACAATTTTCATCTAGAAGCTCTTTTAGTTCATTTCAATGGATCATGGAAACATTATGTTTGTTATTACTACCCTTCATGAGAGGGAAATGTGTTTCAAAGCCATTTTTTTGAAAAATTGAGGATTAAGCTAGTCAAGAAGGTTGTTGCAGACTCCGCCTTCCTTAAATAGTTCATCATAAAGAGCATGGATTTCAACTTATCCCATATTTGTTCTCTTCTTCATCTTGATGATGGATCATAAAGCACAATCTAAAATGTTGATGCTAAAAATTTATACACAATTTATCCAAAAACTCTTTCAAATCATCACAGTTAATATTTAATCACAAGGACAACCACATTTAAAAGGTGTGGGGCAACACATGCAATAATTAATATGAAATAACGTAATTTTGGTAGAAGGCGTGGGATATATTTTAAAAAATGAAAATTTCTAAATGGATAGGCAAAATTATAAAATAAAACTTATTTTACTATAAAGTCAAGACAACTGAAGGACGAAGAAAAGCCTAATAAATTATATAACTACCTAGAATGACTCAAATCTCTCCAAACATATTGTATTGGCTGTGCTCATGCACTCCAAGCTCTTTAAAATGAATTTGGACCCTATAAGTTTGAAATTGGAGCACCTTAGTGATCATTGTGGATAGGCATGGCCTAGAGGAATAAATATAAATTAATGAGAAAAGATAGAAGTTTTGGTGGTTGCATATGGGGGAAGGTGAAGAACTTGAACTTGTCAAGAATGTAGTAAATTTAGGGAATTGTCTACAAACTCTACTTTTTGGGCATACAAGCAAGTTACAAACTAGTTTATGAAGTGGTTAAATGTAGCACAAGTTAGAAGGGCATGTTTAAGGACTTCCAGTTGTGAAAGGGAATTTATGATAAATATTGTAATGCAACATAAAGTTAATGGTAGTAGTTGGCAATGGTAAAACAAATGCCCATAAGAAAACCATACATTTTTGGTTGTTGTAGAGAGAGAGAGAGAGAAAGAGAGAGTCACATTGGGATGAACTAGTAGAATATGACTTGAGGATTGATGTGAATTTCTAGAGGTGAGAAACATATTGTTGGACAATATTCCTTTTTTTGGTTAATGTTAATGCATAGAAAAAGGATAGATGGTACCTAATGTGGCCTATAAAAAAATAATATTTTGTAAATATGGCCAATTTGTATTTCATGTCCCCTTTCTAAAATTAGAATGTTTAGAATCATCATTAACCTATCCTATTTCCCATGGGTTAATAGAAATTTCAAGGAAGAAATAAAAAATTAATATTTCAAATTATCCTAGTACTTCTTATTTTATAGGATACTTAAATATTAAAGTTAATGTTCCTAGCTTGAGGGGGCATTGGGAATTTCAAAGAGCTAATTGGAAATTAACTAGCCCTTACTTGAGCATCTTTGGGAAATTACATTTTTACTCATCTTGGTTGACAATTACAAAGCTAGCCAAATTTTGATTTCAAATTGTTTTCCTTCCCAAATCTTGGCATGGCGATTTTTGGTCAACCAATTTAAGAAAGCAACATATAAAAGATGAAAATTTTCAATTTGGCATTCGTTCAATCTTTACAAAAAGATTCTTTGGAGAATTTGTGTTCTATGCATCTTTCATGGATGAAAACTTGTTGGAGATTACATTTAGTAGACAACATATCATTAATTATTAGGATGAAAACCCTTTGGTTTTTGAAGGCATTGTCACACAAAGATTGCATTGGGCATACAGTATACATATTATTATAGCTTTGTATTGTGTGTATGTTGTAGGTTTCAAGTGAAGGGTTTGTGTAGATTAGTTGTAGTTGAACATGGAGTTTTGGTTGTTATTTTCTATTGTGGTGTAGGATTTTTTTGTCTATTTGTTTTTCCATATCTATACCAACTTTTATGTATGATCATTCTTGTTGATTCCAACCTATGTGTAGATTGTGTGTTAATCAGGTAGTTTGACAATATAATTTTGCAGTGTATTTTGGGTGTGGATTTGTAGTGATATCTTTAATAATTGTTGTTTTTATTCATTTTCTGTTGTAACAACCTATTTTATGTACATTCATTATAAAATATCATTAAGAAAAGTTTTAGGATGTTTAGGTGTGAAAACTAATGTAATCAATTGCTAGATTGCTCAATAAAATTGTAATTTCTTATGGGTACTTTGATATATCTTTTGTTGCAATAATGAGTAGTTGGTATTGTCATTGATTTCAACAAGCTTTTGTTGTCATTAATTTCAACTAATGATGCTTTGATTAGTTGCATTATGTTGTCATTAGTAAATGCTACTAATATCAACCTCTAGTGTTGCTTTGATAAGCCTCTGATTGTGGATGTTGTTTTAGTGGTGACGAGGAAGTATTGAAGATGATGAGTATGTGTCTTTGGTGCTTTGTTTCCAACTACTTTTGAGAAAATTTGAATAAAAGAGGAAACCATGTGTTGTAGAGGTGTTCTGGTATACAGTATGGTGTTATGTTTTTGCTCCGCATTTTTTCTGTGTTGAAGATCTACTTGTGTGGTTTAGATATGTTGGTTAGAGGCATTTAGAGGTTCTATATCCAAAATTTCTTGGTCTAGATCCTTATGCAAAAGTTGTGTTCACCAGTGTGTGAACTGTATTGCAATACCATTTGGTCTTGCGGTTCTGGAAGTGTGTTGACAAGGTTCATATCTATATTCAGTCAAAGTTTTTCATGGCCTGGTGCTCCGCAAGGTGGTTTCTTGAGTTACAATGTATGGAAGATTGTCTAAGTGTATTGGGTGGTCTAGGTGAAAGTTGTTGCAAAGGAATTTGTTGGATTTCAGGGTGTTTGTGAAATACTCCAGATTTTGTTCCAGTGTTGTGTGTGGTCCGCAAGTCATCTGTGGATTTGAGGAAGTGTGTACTTAAATGATAATGGTGTTTACATAGGTTCAACCAACCTTGGGTGTTTACACTAATTGAGGATTTGCTTCGATGTTTGTGGAAGTGTGGTGTGTTGTGCATATGTATGATTTGGGTCCGAGTTAAGATGTGATGTGATCCGCTTTCATTCCTTTCCACCACGGGAATGCTTAGTGTCAACCTAATTTGAATTTGCATGGTTGAGGTGCATAGCCGACTTTGGAGAATGTTTTCAAGGTTGAAGAAGATATAAATAAGTGTTGTGTTGATGGAGAATTGTGTTGTTAAGAGTGATGCGAATTGTAGAGTTGTGAAGTGTGAATTTATGAAGTGTAGTGCGATGTTAATGAGTTAGACTACTAGAAGCAACAAGTAGAAGGTTTTTACAATCTTCAAAGAGGTTGTGAATATGTTAGTGATGTTGTGGTGGAATTTTTTGTTGCATTAAGATGGATTTCTCACTATAACTTTCTTCTTTCTTCCTTTTTGTAATCTGGCAATGAGCCCTTCTTTCTTTTGGACTGTGAGCCCTCCAACAACGAGCCTATTGTATTCAGTGTTACAATTACTTTATATTGTGAGCTAATCCTCACCATGGTTTTTACCTTCTTGGGTTTTCCACGTAAATTTGGTGTTCTATTGTGCATAGTGTTGATGTGTTTTAGTTTCTATTATTTTCTTTCATGCTAAATCATTCTAACAGATCAAGGTGTTGAAAGCTAATAGCATCGGTCAGATATAAATGATGATTGAAATTATTCATCATCATCATTTATATCAAATCGCTTCATCCAAGCATGGCTTTGATCTATATTTTTGAGAATATAAATTATATATTTAAAGTAGATCGATTTCTAGATTGATATCATTTAATATGAATCTCCTTTGCTAATCGATTAAGTTCGGTTTTCTTTATGTTAAGAGACACTAACTAAGACACGTCCCATGAGGGGACGTGTCTCTCATGAGGCACGTCTTCCTAGAGACGTGTCTCTCATGAGATGCGTCTTCCTAAAGACGTATCTCTCTTGACTTGGGATGTGACTACCCCTCTCTATATTTAAAGGAGTTCAAAGCCTCAAAGAAAAACATCAAAATTAATAAATGTTCTGCAATTGACCATTAACAATAAAAGAAAGAAATCCAGACTTAAATTTCACAATACAAAAAATAAGATATAGTTTGACATCTACATCACGATCATAGTTCATCATCCTGATTATAATCTGATTGATTTGATAAAAAATAACATGGTATCAAAGCTGCGTTGAGATAAGATCCGATTAAATCTAGTATCAGATTATTAAATCATATTTTCTCTTTAAATCACAAACACATAACATTCTTCATAATGTCAAGCGTGATAAGATTCGAGGATCGTCTTGAAGGTGCAAACAACTTTACTTCATGGAAATTTAGAATCATGATGATTCTGAAAAAAAACAAGTTAGACTCATTTGTGAAAGAAAACAAGATAGGACCAGAAACTGATCAGGAGAAAACTCAATGGATTGAGAACGATGAGAAAACTATGAAAATTATAGTGGATGTAGTTAGGGATCACATAGTACCTATTCTATCTAAATATGAGGCTACATATCAAATGTTTAAATCCCTTGAGAGCACCTTTGAAATAAACAACACTTGTAGGACCCTTGCTCTAAAAAGGCAACTTAATCATATTCAAATAAACAAGGGAGAGTCTATTAGTGCATATTTCATGAGAATCAATGAACTAAGAAATCAACTATCAATAGTCGGATATCAAATTGATAGCAAGGAGTTAACACTAATAGCTCTAGGAGGCCTACCAAACTCATGGGATTCATTTGTTGAAGGAATAAGTACGAGATCTAAACTCCCTAAATTTGATAGGCTAAGAATAGATTGCTTACCAGAAGAAACAAGACTGATAACAAAAGGAAACATTCAGAAACCCATAGATGAGGATATTCATGTGCTAAACACAACTTCTCATAAGAAAGGTAAGAAGAATTCTTATGGAAAAGGATCATTCAAGAGAAAGAGGAATTCTTATGGAAAAGGATTATTCAAGAAGAGGAAAGACATCTCTCAAATACAATGTTTTAGATGTGATCAATATGGACACTATGCAATGAAGTGCCCTGATAGAACAAAACAACAAGCATTCTTTGCTAAAGTTGGAAAAACAAATAAAGACTATGAATCTGAGATTTTTTTTTTCTACTTAGCACTATCAAGTCAAGTATCAAACCAAGTCAACAACTGGGTAATTGATAGTGGTTCATCTAGGCACATCATAGGGTTTAGAGAACACCTAGATACTATGAAAGAATAATGTGAAGAAGAAGTGACTATTGGGGATGATTCTACACATCCAATAAGAGGGGTTGGAACTTGCACCATAAATTTGAAGTCTGGCCTCTCTCTACAACTCACTGGAGTATTGTTTGTGCCAGGAATAAAAAGGAACCTAATATCCATTTCTGCTCTTGAAGATAATGGATATAGGGTTACCTTTATGGATGGAAAAGTTCTGGCATGGCCAAAGAACTCCACTATAAAAAAAGCACAAACTATAGTTGTAAGACAAGGATATCTCTACAAACTGTGCACGGATTCTAAACAAGCTCTTATTCATGAGACCTCTGATTCAAATGAAATTTGGCATCGAAGATTAGGACATCTTCATTTTCGTGCCCTACCTTCTGTAGAAAAATTAGTAACAAGATTGCCCAAACTAAAACAAATTCATGAAGGAGCATGCAGAGGGTGTGCCCTAGGAAAGAATACAAAGGGAACCTTCCAAAATAATTTGAGTAAAACCAAAAATGTATTAGAATTAGTACACTCTGACTTATGTGGATCCATGTTTGTACCCTCCATGGCGAGATTTTTATATTATGTAATATTTGTAGATGACTTCTCTAGGAAGACCTGGATATATTTTCTTAAGTGTAAAGAGTCAATAGAAATCCTTAAAAGGTTTAAGGAGTTCAAAGCACTTACATAAAACTTCTCCGGGAAGAAAATCAAAATCCTAAGAACAAATAATGGGAAGGAATACACCTCATAAATCTTTAAGGAATTTTGTGTAAATGATGGGATTATGAGGGAGTTTACTGTAGCCTACAACCCTTAAAAAAATGGTGTTGCTGAGAGGAAAAATAGAACTATTGTAGAAGCTGCTAGAGCAATGTTGTTTGACCAAAACATTGAAACCTTATTTTGGGTAGAAGCCTCTAGGACAACTGTCTACATCCAAAATAAATGTCCCCACTCACATCTAGATAACAAGACTCCTGAAGAAGCATTTACTAGTATAAAACCTGACATAAGTCACTTAAGGATATTTGGTTGCCCTGTCTACATTCATGTGCCTAAACAAAAGAGATCCAAACTAGAACCTTTTGAAAAGAAAGGGGTATTTGTGGGATATAGTGAAACCTCAAAAGAATACAAAATATACATATCCGGGCAGAAACAAATTGAACTAAGTAGAGATGTCATATTTGAGGAAGACACTGCTTTCAAAAGGGCAAAGAGTTCAAGTGAGATAGAAATTCAAGATTCTCCTAAAGTCTTAGAAGAGGAGCCTGCTCCTGAGATTCAGAGGGAGTATCCTGAAGAAATCATCAGTGAAAACCAAACTGCTCCAGAAGGGAATCCAAATGACAACAACAAGAAGAGACCACTTTGGGCTAGGAAGATGATTAAAGAAGTTGAGAATCATACAACACCCAAAGGAACTCTTAGAGAAAGTAAGAGATCCAAAAGATTCTCAGTCCATTTTGAAAAATGATGTATGGGATATAGTACCTAGGCCAAGAGAGAAATTTGTTGTCTCTTCCAAATGGCTCTTGAAAATCAAACATGCCACTGATGGAAGTATAGAAAAACACAAGGCATGTTTTGTGGCCAGAGGTTTCTCACAAAAATAAGGTATTGATTATGAAGAGACATGTGCACCTATTGCTTGGTACACCTTTGTGAGAGCAGTATTAGCTATTGTAGCAGCTAAAGGCTGGAAGATCCATCAAATGGATGTGAAAACTACCTTCTTGAATGGGAGCATTGAAGAAGAAGTCTATCTAGAGCAACCTGAAGGTTTTGTGATACATAAAATTGACTCACATGTATGCAGATTGAAGAAAGCTCTATATGGACTTAAATAGGCTCCCAGGGCCTGGTATGAAAGAATTGACAACTATCTCTTGGGACTAGGATTTTCCAAGAATGATGCAGATCCAAATCTCTATTTTAAGGTGATATGCTAATAATAATTTTATATGTTGATGACCTGCTGATAACAAGAGAAGATCACCTTATTGCTCAAGGTAAAAAGGACCCGACTTCAAGATTTGACATGAAAGACTTGGGCATTTTACATTACTTCCTGGGGTTAGAAGTTTGGAAGAAATCCGATGGCATCATCCTAAATCAAGGAAAGTATACTATTGATATTCTAAAAAGATTTGGGATGTTGGACTGTAGACCCATGTCTACACCTATGGAAACCAACTTACACAAATTGAAAGAAGCAACAACATAATCTAAATTTGTAGATCCTACTCTCTATAGACAAATAATTGGATCATTAATGTACTTGGTTAACACCAGACTAGATATTTTTTATGCAGTGAATGCCCTAAGCCAATTCATGTGTGAGCCAAAGGAAATTCACCTTGTTCTTGTGAAGCACATATTGAGATACCTTCAAGGTACTATTGGATATGGTCTTAAATACATAAATGTCCAACTAGATTTACATGGATACTCTAATTTAGATTGGGTTGGAAGTGTAACCGATCGGAAAAGCACATAAGGATGTTGCTTCAGTTTAGGATCGGCTATGATCTCCTGGATCAACAAGAAAAAATCTTCAGTGGCTCAAAGCTCAACAAAAGTTGAATATATTGCAGCCTCTATGGGGGCAAGAGAAGCAGTATGGCTCTAGAAATTGCTTGTGGGATTATTTGGTGAGCCCCTGAATCCTACTATTATTCACTGTGATAATCAAAGTTGCATTAAGCTCTCAGTAAATCCGGTATTCCATTATAGATCTAAGCATATAGAGTTTCCTTACCACTATGTGAGAGACATGGTAGAAAGGAATGTGATCCAGTTGGAGTATATTAGTACAAATGATCAAACAATAGACATTCTCACCAAGCCTCTCTCTAGAATTAAAGTTGAACACTTCAGGAAGAAACTTGGTATGGTTGAAATGTAATTTTTTATTGAGATTGAGATTCAAATTGTTTATTTTGTACTAATATATTTAAAAGATGTTTAATGTGTAAACTCTTTTTTCATGTGTGTGACTCCATGAATTTATGGGCCCTCTCTCCCCCTGTGTACATTATTGAAAGGTGACAATCTTTCTAATAATGAACACTTGTATTTAACATTGTAAAGTGACGACTCTATAATGATTAGTTGAACTATCATGATAGATATCATGTGACTTGATATATGTGGATATGTCATGATAGTATCTCATGGACATTTTTGATGCATATCATGAGACTTGATATTAGTTGAAGATCATTATGATCCTTATGAGATAATCATGGTGGATAAATGTATCCGTGGATATGCCATGAATTATTATGGTAGACATCATGTGACTTGATGTCAGTGCACATACCATAATGAAGAATGTCATGTGATTTGACACTTTTAGAAGCATTCCATATCTTCTGATGTCACGAGTAAGGTGATATCACTTTATACTTGGTTGAAGTTATCTTCCCTGGCTAAGAGGGAGTGTTGAAACTTGATAGCGTCGGTCAGATATAAATGATAATTGAATTTATTCATCATCATCATTTATATCAGATCGCTTCAGCCAAGCATGGCTTTGATCTATATTTTTCAGAATATAAATTATATATTTAAAGCAAATTGATTTCCAGATTGATATCATTTAATATGAATCTCCTTTGCTAATCGATTAAGTTCGGTTTTCTTTATGTTAAGAGACACTAACTATGACACGTCCGCTCATAAGATGTGTCTCACATGAGGCGCATCTTCCTTAAGACGTGTCTCTCATGAGATGCATCTTCCTAAAGATGTATCTCTCTTGACTTGAGACGTGACTCCCCCTCTCTATATTTAAGGGAGTTCAAATCCTTAAAGAAAAACATCAAAATTAATAAATGTTCTACAATTGAGCATTAACAATAAAAGAAAGAAATTTAGACTTAGATTTCACAATACAGAAAATAAGATATAGTTTGATATCTACTTCACAATCATAGTTCATCATCCTGATTATAATATGATTGATTTGATCAAAAATAACACAAGGGTTAGTAAAGTTGATGTGGATTTGAATGTTTATGAGGGTTTTGAAGTTTAATGTACAAATTATTCACCCCCCTCGCAGCCGCCTTGAGTGCATTCAACAATTGGTATCAGAGCAAGGTTCCTTGGAAGAAAGCTTAACCACTTGAGGTAGATCTGGGATGACACACAACAGGGATTCTTCTTTGTTTGATGGATCAGACTATAGTTTTTGGAAGACAACCATGGAAGGTTTCTTGGTATCTCTTGGTTTTGGAGTTTAGAAGTTTGTTGAGATTGGATATACTATGCCTATTGGTGGTTTGGAGACTGATGATGAGATCAAGGCCTGTGAGAACAATGGTAAAGCAAGGTATGCTCTTTTAAGTGGTCTTTTTAAGACTGAACTTGTGCAATTTATGAATTTGAAATCTCAGTAGTACACATAAACAACAATATGTGACTGAAAAAACTAGTAAAAACTGCTTATAAATGAATGAACATGGTCGCATGACCAGTAATAGTTTATTTCTAGCCATTTATAACACAATCGAATTGATGACCAAACCATTTTTAGTTGTTCGATTGATCGATTTGGTTGTTGGTTTAGTCGACTGAGTGATTGACCTTCTCGTTAATTTAGTTGTCTAATTGATCGATTTAATCATTGATGTAGTTGTTAATTTGATTGATTTAGCAATGTGTAATGTAGTCATTAATTTAGTCATTGAATGTTTTAAACTGGTCACTTATTCAGTCAATTTTTCATTCATTGGTATATTTTATCGTTAATTTTGTCATTGATTGATGTTAACTGGTCACTTATTTAGTCATTTTTATTCACTAATTTTTTTCCATTGGTAGTGTATTTTGTCATTAATTTTAATCATCATTTTGATCCATTTGGTAGTTTATTTAATTGTTTTTGTTCATTGATTTCTGTCAACTGATAGGTATATTGATACATTGTTTATTAATTACATAATCATTCTATGTAGTCATATTTATTAAGACTGATTTTTGTTAGTTGGTAGAATGATTAGTCAATTGGTAGTTTATTTAATTTTTTTGTTCACTGATTTCTGCCTATAAGTGTTGGAAATGAGACAATGCTTTAATTGAGGTTTAAACATATAAAAACACAAAAAAATATAATCAATCATTCATTTTCACATAATGAAAAAACTATTAAGAAGGCAAAATATTGACATTTTATTGAGAAAACTTGTTCTTGCAACAGATACAAGACAAAAATGTGTTTTTGCTTTGAAAAATGTACTGTTACGAAGTGTGTTTCTTAGTGTTGTGACTGAGAAAACTGAGTTATAATGCCTTTTTTTTGGTTATGCAAGATATTACAATTTTGATGGCAGTTCTATGTTGCAACTTATTTGCAACTGCACATACATGTATGTTGCACTCTCTGCAACTTTTCCTCTTCTCTACACCTCTTTATCTGCTCTGTATTTACTTCTTTTTTTGTATCCCTATTCTTTGTGTCTACTGCTTACACAACAACATATCCCCTCTTCTATAATGCACCAGTTTGAATGAGCGAAACCCAAACAAAAAGAGGAAAACATAATCAAGGGGTTTTACATTACAGGTGCAGTAAGAACATTCTCTGTTCTACGCACATAATGTACTCCCAAATCATATTTTCTGGTTTTTGTTTGGGTTCAACTTGTTCAGGCTCACTACATTCTCTATTTACAACTTCACTCTCCACACTTTGCTATTGGTAACCCTTCTTTTTCTCTTCTGCACTTACAACTGACTCTATGGTTTTTTCAAATATTCTAGTAGCCACCGTACAAAGGTCCCTAGTTTCTCTTTCAGTTTGAAAACTCCATCTATTTTATCTGGATGAGGAAGGGGTATGTTACTTGAGACCTATGAAATACATACATTTGTATCTCCCGTTCCTTTCAATTTGAGTCTATGCACAATAGATAGTGAGTGAATCCGCCCAATGCTTGCAACAACACCATCATGCGGATCAAACACTTCAAATGTATCCCCTTCTTGGAGTTTATCAATATATGTCTGCAAAAACAAAAAAAAATACACATTATATTGAGATATAAAACACACATTATATTGTTTTTGAAAGTGGTATGTAATGTCTTATGTCTTGGAACAAATCAATATTTGTATGTGCTTTTATAAAACACTCTATTACAACTAAGTTCTAAGCTTCCATATGTAAGTTATATGTTCTCCCTTAATTCCATAATCTATGTATACTAGCTAATTACACTTCACTACTATTCTAACGTTCAACTTCTATCAAATAGGTAATGATTACCCTTATTTACATAATAAAACAACCACTACTTACTTGAATAGTACTTACTTGCATGTGGTTTCATAGCACTCACCTCAAGTTCAACACGACTACCACTATGAATATCATGTGCATGCTCGTCGATTTCGTCATCATAACCACCATCAACTTCATTGCATACATTAAGTTGTACAAATTTGCATAGATTTCTATTAACAAAGCCTTTTTCTTTTTGTCCTTCTTTCATATAATTTCTCTGCATCATGTGGTTTAATCATCATGCAAAAATTAATATAAGTCAAGTAAACAATGCAAAAGCTATAAATTTTTGTCCAAAATGAAAAATTTAAGTATGAAGAATGACAAAACATTGGGATAGATAATTGGCATCTATTATATTAATTACCTCAACTTCAAGAAAACTAAGGCAACTGTGATGTGCATTCTTGTCCACTTCATCACTATCAATTTCGATAGCTCTATTGACACCTTGAAGGAGTTTTTGTTTTCCTATTGCTTTGAAAAAACTGCTCTGCATGTGGTTTAACCATCGTGCAAAAAAATATACAAAGCATTCAATAGTCAAGTACAAAATGAAATCAATAAGTTTATCCAAAAGAACATTTTCTGGATCACTCCAACAATAAAGAAATTGGGTTGGATTCTCCTACGCTCAGATTTCAATAATCTACATATTAAGAGGCATTTGTATATAGACCTACCAAACAAGAAGAAATGAGATCAATAGAGCCTCTTACCTCATCTTAATCCATGGGTTTATGCTCATTCCATGCAAAAACCATAGGGTTAACGGTTTCAACCAACTGCAAAACTTGGTGACTGAGACCTAATATGCAACTCATTATCTTTTGGTACCCTTGTTCATATGAGTTGACATGATCTACAGAGGCTCCTACTAGGCATTGAACAAATGGTTGTGAAATATTTGTTGATGAACTAGATTCCAACTTCATCCTACTCTTAGATTTACTAGCATCTAGTGCTGCCATATAATTGACAATCATCTGCACCTGCTTCTCTATTAGTGTTTTCCACCTAAAATACAATGTCAATTTCAACCTATAGTCAGTTCAATAAAAAATTGATAAATAACACAATGTAAATTGAACCAAAAATCCATACACTTACTGCAAATTTGTTCATTTTGGCATGCAACCCGCGTTGACCAAATGTATATCCAACCCTCACATTATCTCTTTCTCTCTTGCCTTTGTTACTCTTTACAAAATATTCTTCAGAATGCATACTTTCTCTCAATGTCTCCCACTCTTTGGGAGATAGATTGGAGTCTAAGCTCTCTTTTCCCAACATGATTGTTTTTCTGCACATGTATCTATAATTGTTAATCAAATCTCTCATCCTTTTCTTGTAATATTTTCTAGAGATTTCTCCACCAGTAGTCTCAAAAACATTTTCCATTTTGTGTATATTTTCCACAACTCATGGATCTTTCTCTACAAAATTTGATTTACAAATATCCAAATGGGCCCTACATCTTACACCCAACTCAGTAGCCCACTTTGCAGCATTTTCCCTAATGGGATCACCATCTCTCGACACCTCAAGCAAGAATGGCTTCTTGCCTTCTAATTTTCTTTCTTTTGTATTCCTCACAGTAGATCTATATAAATCTTGACTCAATCTTTGTCTTTTGACAAAAGCATCCACATCTTCTATTAAATTACCACTACAAGTATTTATGGCTGATCCACTAGTTCCATCAAAAGTTATAGATGCAACAGGTGCACTTTGAGGCACATCAGATGCAAGCGGTCTCTCTTCATGAATTTCATTAACCGAAACTTCATGCTACTTAGCCACATTAGGCGTGGCATGAGTAGGTAGATTAATACTAGTCTCTGTGGATTCCAGATTAGTAAACACATCCTTTAATGTTGAAAAAAGCATCTATAGACTTGTTGTTCCTTTGCCTTGATGTTTTTCAATAATCTCTCTTAGACTTAGTCCTAAGAGATCATCACAACATTGCACATCACCATGTGCTATATCAGGTTGCACATTACCATGTGCTATATTAGGCCACACATCACCATCTGTTATACTAGGCTGCACATCATCACAACTATCATTTTCATCAACTGCATTTGTTTAATCACAAAAGTGTTGACTTCTACAAGATGGTGACACTGTATCTTTTTTTCCTTTTGTTTTTTCTCCACATTTTCTTTGCACTCTTTTTGTTGCCTATAAAAAAATCATATTATGTCTTATATACATAAAGCATTTTCCTATAAAATTTGATTAAACACTATTAAACAAATAATATACTAAGTCGATTTACAACTTGCCTTTTCAAACCAAGACTAAAAAAAAATCATTATTCTTGGCCACTTTTTCAGTACACACACGCTCATATTTTGTCTCTGGAATTTGAACATTATGATCACTATCATCTAATTTGTGCCTTACAGTCCTTGTCTTCATTTCCTAAATTCCAAATAAACAATAATGTATAAATCAACAACTTGAATCAGTAAAACTTTATTGAGTTCATAAGTTGATAACTATTGAATTTCCAATCCGTTGATAATTGCAAATGGAAACTTAAAATAGAATTCAATTTATAGATTAAAAAGAATTTGTAATAAAAAACCAAGAAGATGTTTACAATTACAGGTATCAAATTTTTTTTCCTTAGAGATATATTCACAAGAGAAGAACTCATAAAAACATAACAAAAGTTGGATGAAGGAGAAACATAGTCTAGTTCAACATGAGGTGTGTTAGAACCTTAAAAAAATTCCTAGTTCCATCATCACAATTAACCTTGAGCTCCATGACCCTAGCCTTGACCCTTATATTTTTTTATTTTTTTTACTGAACATATAAATTTTTTAGGTCTGACTGACACTGAAAGACCTATACAAAGCCAAAAATTCATCATATATATACTTAAGCAAAAAAATGTCTAGCTAAAAAATTCCAAATCCCTTAATAGTCTCTTATTGTGACCCCACAACGGTAATTTGAACCTTTGGCGGGTTGGCGGTGTGTAACAAACAACATGAAGATGTTTACCACCATACCGAAAAATTATTATGATGAGGACAAGGTTGGGCGGTATGAGAGAATTTAAATACATCATAAAATGCCATACTGCGAGAAGGAAAAATGAAGGGTGTGGTATAACGGGGAATAACCCGCCATCATGCAAGGAAGATAATAAAGGCATGCAGTAGGGCGGTATGAACGGCTATACCACAAAAGGATGTGATGAAGCATGCGGTATGGTAGTAACCATTAATGTAAACCATACTACCATGGGTTAAAAAAGTCAAGCTTGCGATATAGCGGTTTATGCCCCTCTATCCCATGTCAGTTATAGAAAGTGGTGGCGATAAAGCGATATTAAATGCATGAATCACATCAACCGTCCGATCTTGTAAAATTAATGGTGCATGTTCAAACTTAAACTATGAGAAAAATATTTGGTGTAAGGTTGATATTAATGTTGACATGACTGAGCTCAAAATTCCATTAAATCAAGAATTCAACATTCTCTTTGCCCTCATTTGCAAAAACTATTGTGCAAGGAGCTGGGAGTTTGAGGAGGTTAAACTCTGCAACCATCGTAACCTAGGTAAGTGCACAAAAATATTGTGAATTATGTTTTACGAGTACAAGATTGTTTGGAATTTTGCATTTTAGAAGTATAGGAGAAGTAAGATAGTTAAACCGTGAATTAAGTTTTAAGAGTACAAGATTGTTTGGAATTATGCATTTCAAATATAGTAGGAGAAGTAAGATAGTTAAACATCATGCTACCCAAAAAGAAAGAACTTGAAACTAAAAAGGACATCATGCCACCAAAGAAGAAAGAACTTTAAACTAAAAAGGAAGAATCTAAGGTTAAAAAGTGGTCCTTACACTAGCCTATCATGGATATACTCCTTGAATCAATTAAGAGAGGATTTAAGAATGTTTTTAATGATGTAGCTCATGGTTGTAGAGATTCCCTTATCCCTATCTCTGGGTGGGAACTATTTTGGTACTTTTATGACAAAAAGGAGGGCAAGATTTCAGTGTCAAATCCATGGGCATTAGATCTGGCCAAGTTAATTGTCCCAAACATTTTTATAGATGTAGAGTTCATCAGAGTTATTATCCTGCTACTAGATCTGTGAGATTGCTAGATGGTTCACCATTAGTTGTGTTGACTAAATCAACCATCATTGAATGTTTTGACCTAAACAAACAAGCTCTAACTAAAATTGATTTGCAAAGAAGTAAAGAAGAATATACTAGATTGAAGAAAACCCATAGAAGTGATGAAGTCTCCATTTACATGAAAAGGGGTGTGAACAACAGGATGATTCCTATATCCCCTTCTACTATTGAACCATTTGAAGTCTCAAATTTATAATTCTATTTCAAGAAAACCTACTTTTCTCTCTGTCAAGTACTTGGGATAGATGCATAAGGGCGAATGCAAGTTAGTTTAATGATGATGGCTATGAGGATCCAAAACCCTGAGATGAACATTGAATATTATTTTGCCTCATATCTTGAGAAATCATTGCATGAAGCATTTCTACAAGTCAGGGAGAATAGAGCCCCCATAACATTCAGGCAATATTCTTTGTTGTTCCACCTGATATTATACCGGAATAAAGATAGATGGAGAAAAAGGATGTGTTTGGATCAGATTGAAAAGTAGGGGAAATTGCTACTAGTGAAACTATGGTGTTCTATATGGGACAACATATGTAAGAATTCAAATTATGTGATATTATACAATGAGTTTGTGTACAAAATTCTGAGAGTTCTTGGCGACCAACCACCAAGACTGCACACACTTGTGCTATAATTGTTAAGACCTTTGGCTTTGAAATATGAGAAAGGCCATACTCATAACTTCAGTGATTGATTTTTTCTACCAGATACCACAATTATTAGGATTTATGGATGCCCACATGTCCCACATATACTGCCAAAGTTTGTCCCCCTTTGATTAGCCTTTTTAGAGCTCATGTGGCAGATTCTATGGATGGAAAAGGATGTCATGAGTAAACAAAGGAAGGGTACATTTCTACCCAATTTGACAACATCTTGGGAACTATCAGTAGGATCCGATACACTTGAAGAGTTGCAAAATTATCTAAAATCTAGGTACTCTTTACAGTTTGGAAAGGAAAGAGCTTTTGATCCTGAGGGTCACATTATTTTTGTAAGACACACCATCCTTAACAAGACTATGGTTACTCACCAAATTGACTATGAAGAAGATGTAATCAGAAATTGTTTCACTCCTCAACAAGTATATGATAGGAGGAGAAAATGGGAACTTATGAAAAGGCTTGAGTAAGATAGAAAGATGAAGCACAGTGATTTCTTGGGTTATTTCGTAGATGAAGCAAATATTGTCAAGAGGATTGATATGATAATTGATAAGTTTTATGAATTATATAAGACTACAATAGATATGGGAGACTTTCCAAATTGTGTTCCAAAAGGCTGAGCAGTATTATAATTATAGAACCAACTCTGAATACTGTTTTAGTATGTCATGCTTCTCCAGGATCACCTCCTGAACAACCACCTTTAAAAAAACAAAAGACACAAGAGATAGAGCCACTTGTTTCCTATGAAATAAGTGAGGAGGTTGGAGATACAAAAGAAGCAATTAATATGTTAAGACATTTCAAGGATGATGTTGAAGTGGACCAACCTATGCTTGAAACTGAAGCCCACGGGCCTGAAGCTAGAGTCAATATTGAGGTACAAGGAGAAAGATAAATGCAAGAGGATGACAAGGTAGTTGTAGCTTGCAAGTTATTGGAATATGATGAATTTATCAAAACCCATGAATTTAAATACTTTTAGGTTAAGATGAAAATGAGAGAGTTTGAAGTGAGGATTGAAATAAATAAAATGGGAGCCGAGGAATCCCAACATGACCAGATAGTAGCCCAAAATTTTAATGAATTAAGGATTGATAATATTGATGTCAATTTGTAAGAGTCTAGAGAGATGATTTTGAAAAGTAATATACTTATTGTCCCTGGTATGGAATTAAATACTTTTTTTTACTTGATCAAATGAGAACACAGGAGGACCCAATGTTGATTGTTGAGTTTGACTTAGATGAAGGGGTAAGTGGCATAGGGTATAATCCTAAGATTGAAACCTTGTAATTCTAGCACAAACAAAAGAGTACACAAAAACCAAGGTTACTAGATGTAGTGCAGGAAATGAAAGGGACAACTATGGTGAAAACATTAAAGGATACATCTCCTCTAGAAACTGCAACCATGACAATGCATTCAACTATGTTCACCTGAGCTGCAGTTAAGGAGATGGAAGCTAGATTAGGAGAGTACAAAAAAGAACAAAAGTTTTTAAATGATGAAGTCAATAAATTGTTCATGGAAAATGTGAAGCTAAAGGAACAATTGAAAGGAGCAAGCCCCTCATAGAACAAGGAAATAATGTTATATCGGCATCCTCCTCCTCCACCCGTTGATATAGAAAGTTCTTCTACTGAACAAGTGAGAATTATTAGACAAGAGATTGAAGAGTTAAAGAAAGCCAAAAATGAGGGTAAGGAAGGAGTGAATAAGCAAATCTTTAATGTTTTAGAGAAGTTCCTCGAGCATAGGATAAAGCTAATTGTGGATAAGTTGGAAAGTGTGTATGATTGCTACAACTCACTGACACAAGCAACTGATCAGATGAAAACACATCTACCCATACTGGATCCCCTTTTTAAGAACTAATAGCACATACACCACACATTGGTAACCTTATGCAAAATCTTAAAGAGGAGTACTAAGGCTCCTACAACATTAAAACCTATAGAGAAGATGGCCAAAATAGTTATTGATGATTCCAATAAATGCAAGGAGAGGACCAAAAGATTAGAACAAGAAAACATTCATTTCATACTTTGAATCAGTGGTTTGTGCCAAAACTATTGAAATATGATGACCACTTGAAGGACCTCAATGAATGGAAGATTAAATTTGGCCAGATTGTTCCACAATGCATCACTTGCATACAAAAGGATGGTGAGATGAGTCTTGATAGGCTTCACTTGATAATGGATAGAGTAATAGCGTCAGATGCTAGATATTCTAAGTTTATCATGGATGGTAGGGTGTTACTAGACAATTGATGGAAGATTCACCTTGCAAATATATTGAAAATTAAAGAATACAAATGACCACATGTTTATATAGTGTATGAGTGGGAGTAGAGGTATATGGGTGCTTCCCCCAAAGAGTAGGCCTTGGGGCTATCATAGTGGAAGAACTGCACATTCAAATACACTAATATGGAGAAACGACCTTGAATAGATCTTCAGTGATCACAGGTGCCTTATGGATATTAACAGACTATGGTGTCATGAGTGTTGTGGAATTCATTAGTTATCTACTCTTTTTTTTTATATTTTAAGAAAAACTAATGTTTAGTCTTGTTTATATGAAGAGGCATGAATTTTGAAAATATGCCATATTTTGTAACGGTTTGAAGCTTGTTGCTTCTCTTATAAAAGAGAAACCAAGACCAAATTTTGATATCATCATCATAGGAATTTATGGAAACGTATATGAGGAGACTTATGTTATATTGTAATATCTATTTGAAGCAATCAATTGACAAGAAGATTTAATCTGGTGCTTGAATTTTGGTCTCAATTATTTGTTGATAATACTATGTATGATTGGTTTTTTTTATGTATTTTAGGTGAGAATATAGGGGTATATTATGAATTGGTATCAATTATTTGTTCATAATCATTTGAATTTCTGATTACATTGCATTGCACATCTTTCAAACTCAACACATTACTTCACATTGTATTACTAATAACTAGATGCTGATAGATGACAAAATTTCAATTACAATATAGTTTTTACAAAGTCAACCTAAGTAGTTATGCAATTAATCCACATTGCATAACTAATAACTAGGAGCAACTTCCAATTGCATTTTATTTTCATGGCATTCCATGAGATCACATTTCTTTGAGGCATTTTTTCAATCAGTTCACTACCTTGTCTATGCTACCATATTTTTCATACATATTGTCTACCAAAGAATTTTATCAAAAAGTTCACTGCCTTGTTGCTATGGTTAAAATCCAAAAAGAAGCGCTTTAAACAAGCTATGGATGCTTGGAAAAAATCTATCAAAGCATAATAGTAAGCAATAGCATAGACAAGATAGTGAACTGGTTGAAAAAATGCCTCAAAGAAATGTGGTCTCATGGTGATGGAATGCCATGAAAATCCATAACAATTCACTTGTCATCGAATTCATCATGACATTCCATCACCATGAGACCACATTTCTTTGAGGAATTTTTTCTAAAGTTCATTGCCTTGTTTATGCTACCACATTTTTCATACATGTCTACCAATTTTTTTTATCAAATAGATCACTACCTTGCTGCTATGGCTAAAAGCCTAAAACAGGTGATTTCAAACAAGCTATGGATGCTTAGAAAAAATCTATCAAAGTATAATAGTAAGAAAAAAAATATGGTCTCATGGTTTTTTTTTGGTGCGAAAATCAACGTGATTTTATTTGTATTCTTTTGCAGGTTTTAAACGCTTTTTTTTTTGGCAATTTTGTTATTTGAAATGGAAACAAATCTTTGTGGTAAGTTTTGTGCATTTTTTAATTGTAGGATTCTCACAATTAGTGAAAAAGGTGTGTTCATGAAGGAATGGAAACGATGCATAAAGCCTTTGAATTATACATGTATTGTGCGAAGGTATTGAATCATTTAGCAAACCATTTTTTCTTCACGGGGCAACATTTTCTTATGGAACAGTTCATTGAGACAAATCTTGTTCAACTGACCACCCTCTCATAAAATCTAATTCATATTATAATATTGCAAAATATTATCATAGTAAAGGTGATTATGAAACGACTGGCTGCTACTACATGGCATCAATCAAGGAAATCTAGAGGCCACAAGATTTTGTGGACACGTTCAATTGAAGTTGGGAGATCTTAAGAGTTCTCTCTCAAATTTTGAAAAGGTTCTAGAGGTCCACCCTGAGAAGTGTGAGAGCTTAAAAGTTGTAGGCCATATTTATGATTAGCAAGGGCAGGCAGAGAAGGCTTTGGAAATTTTAAGAAACGTAACTCACATAGATCCATGTGATGCCCATGCATTTATCAAGATGGGTGAGTTATTAATATCGACAGACCCCAATCCATACTTAGATTATCTTAAGACAACAAAGTCTCTTTTGAAAAAGAGAAGAGAAGAAGTGACCATTGAATTTTTAAAAAACACAGGGGTTCTTCATTTTGAGTGTGATGAACAAGAGTTGGCTCAACAAAATTTTATGGAGGCATTAGGAAATGGCATTTGGGTTGAATTAATAAATAAAAGCCCCAGTGCCAATTATGCAATTTTTTTGTGCACTTTAAGGATGTGTAATTCTTCCATCAACTAGAAGTGTTGGGGATATGGGATTGGTTTGTCATCATAGAACATGTCTAAGACAACAATGCCTTAGTGATTTTCATTTATTCAAATCACATCAAAGACACAAACTATGCCATAAAGTGGAAGCAGGCACAGTGGATCCCCCATTGATCCTTAGAGAAAAGTAAATGCTTAACAAGATAGCAGATTCAACACAAGCATATATTCAAGAATATGAATAAGACAACCATGAGAGACAAAAATATGGGTACACAGATTCACATGGGGAAAACCTTTTTAGGTAAAAAACCCCACCCTCTAAAACAATAAGCTCACTTGTATTATTTAGTAACAAAAAACCAGTTACAATACAAACATAGAGCTATGCTCTTCAGGAGATTACATCTTGTCCATCTGGAGAAGGCAAGCAACAAAAAATACAGAACCTTCACACAGTTACAATGTCTTCAAAAGATATACCATGTAGATTCCCTTCAACTCCTCAGTTGACTGTCACAACCAACCTCATGGCCAGCCCAGCCACACGGCCTCCATAGGTTCACATCTTCGTAGAACTGAGAGACAAAGTGTTCACGGTCAGGACCGCTCAAACACTATCTACCTCTAACTCAAATCAATCTTCATTAGACCGTGCACGCGAGATTAATTAATCTCTTACCGTGTGCCAACCTATTCAGCCTGTCCAAACAATCAATTGACATCAGGATATTCACTGACAGATCTTCTTGCATTGGGCCACCCAGGCATTCAATTCCTTGCCTTAATCGGGTCTTGTCTTCAGCTGAAAACTCAACCTCCAATAACTGTCATACACTGTTTTAGCTTCTAGCCAATCAACATCCTGACGTTGAGCCACGTGTCACCTTTCTGTTCATTTGCTACGCTGACCTCTAGTCAAACTTGGTCAAGCTCAGTCAACCAAGCTCCGAGCTCAACTCTGCCATCCATCGCGCTACCGCTCTAAGTCCAAACACCCTTTGCGGTATGGTGGTGAGCCTATGTGAACCCTCGGCCTCCAACCGTGCTACCACAAAGCTCAGTCGACCTGGTTGCGGTATTGCGGTGAGCTCACCTGAGCTCACCTGGACTCTACCCGCGCTACCGTCGAGCCCACTAAGCCACCTCGCGGTGAGGCGGTGAGCCCACCCGAGCTCCATCTCTGTCTGCCTCGCACTACCGGGCCTCGACCACCAGACAACTACGGTAAGGCGATGACACCGCCAACCCAGACCGCTAACGGTCAACCATACTACCACGGGGGCCGACAAGCCACCCCGCGGTAGGGCGGTGACCGATAGGCAGACCGCAAACGGTCTTACTGTGGCCTCCACGGTGATACATCTCACCACCCACAATAAGGTGGTAACCGCCAACGTTGATCGCCAGCCATCCACCACAGCCAGCGCGGCTCCCTCGAGCACCATCAATAGTAAAGTGGTAAACATCACCAGACCGCCGCCCTCCAACCGCTAGTTGCTACCGCACTACCGTGCCACCAATGAGAAACTCTTGCGATAAGGCAGTAAGGCCTTTCTCCGCCAACATGCTGCCAACCGCGCTACCTTGCCACCTCTGAGCAACCCCTGCGGTATGGCGATAACCACCACACCAACTTTCGCCGCTCACTGTGCCACCGCCAGTCTAGAAGAAGACCATTGCGGTAAGGTGGTAATACTGCCCAACTGCCAGACCAAGCAAGGTGGCCCGCGGTAAAGCGATAAACCGCACAATGATGCCACCAAGGAAAGCTTGCAGCAGTATGGTGGTAAAGGCCAGAAACAGGGCTCCAAGGCAAAATGGAAGTCCAAGCTAGGAAGATGAGGCATAAATATCCAACAATCTCCCACTTGACAAAGTCTTACTGGCTTCTTCCAAAAATGCGAAGCATGCTCCAACCAAGACACCTGCAATGACATTCGGAAAATGTCCACCATCTCATGCTACAACTCCAAACAAAGGAACACGCTAAGGCGAAAAAAACACCAGTCTCAAGAATGCAAACATTTGATCCTTCAGGTGGAAAAAGCACCACAACAACAGAAAAAAAGCACAATGTGAACACAAAAAGATAAACCATTCTCTAGAACAAGATAAACCATCAACTAGAACTGCAACCAGAAAACTGGCTGCGCCCATCCAACTGATCAAACCCACGCGACTGAAAACCAGCACCCACAACTCGTGCTATTTAATCCAACCACCCATACCTCAAAGGTATGACTATCAGTAAACTCACGCCATCACATAACCACCCATCAACAGCAAAAACAAGAACCAATGTCAACCAGTCAAAATACCAAACACATCCAGGTACTCCCACTGCAAGGGTATTGTCCAAATGAATGCAAACAAAGCATCGTCACAAGTGATCCAAGCATACTAATCCACCAATCACCTACACAAATAAATGAGGAACCATGTAGTTCTGAGGAATAGTCACACTGATATGCACCACTTGCAACCACCTGCTGCAAGAAACATTTCTCTCAACTGTCTTCCAGAGCTCTTCCAAGAAAGCCTCCCTATCTGACTGAAGAAAGAGGCACAGGAACCTTCGTGTCATCACCCAAGTGACAACACATGACCAAAAACTATGACCAACTTGGCTCCACAAAGGCATCTCACATCTAAAGTCATATGAAAATGAACAGATAAGAATAAAAGACCGGATTAGAGAGAAACTGCAAATCAAAACATGTAGCACCCTCCTACATACATTTCTAAATGCTAGTTGTGTCAAGAATGATCTTCTTCACATCCAAAAGGGAAAAGCCTTAAAAACATCCAACAAATTCCATGAATGTAAGCATCTCAAAAGAAGATTAGACTAACCCATATAACCATCTCCTATTAGTCCTTAAAAGCACAAGGAGATCGACTATGTTGTCCACCTTTCATTATGAATCCTCCAAAATTCTAAAACAACAACTCAAGATTCATATCCATGAAAGATAAAGCATATCACACATCTGAAAGATATAATGGGAAATACCTTTCAAATAAACTTCACTGCCGAGCAAACCAAGAGAAAAGAGATGCTCCTCCAAGATATACATGTCACTGTGACTTACCCAAGAACATTCTCCTCACTGGTCTCTATTGAACTCATGTTCAACCAAGGTGTAGGTTTCTTGGACTTTCAACTATAAAAAACAACATTCTCTAAAGAATTCCAGCATCACCTTATTCTCCATGCATCCATGAGCACCAACAACCTGTCATTTCATGCTAACTCCAAACTGCATTACTGCACTTATCATCATGAAGTCCACCAACATATGACCAAAGTACTCAAAACATAAAGAAACACCAGACCACTGTCAAAGCTCCAAACCAGCTAAATAGGAACTTATCATGACACCATGATATTACACATCCCCCTTAGGAGATACCATGCTTCAAGTGAACTATCCATGGTCTCAAGAGCAAAGCAACATGCGAAAACTCTAATGCACAAGCAAGAGTATACATGACATCAAGCAAACAAAATCCAAACCAACATCACCTATCAAGCACCACCAACATCTCAGCCAAAGGCTACCAATGTCCTTCATGGCTCCAAGATGTTGCACATCTTCAAATAGTGACCATGCAGATGTAAAATAACTCTTCTGTAGCAATAGGATCTAAGAGTCCCACCAAAAGCATCTACAACACCAAAGAAGATCAATCACCAGAAAGTGATGAATCCATAGTCACTACTAAAGCTCCCACTAAACTGTGACACTGAGCTCTCCAAGCATCATGACCGACCACACCATCATTGTAAAAAGCTTACACTAGTCAGTGTAACAAGCTTTCCATGAAATCATGAGTCACATGCTACAAGTCCCCATAAACAACTATTCAGGTACTCAAACACCATTCCTTCTCTCATCTCAAAACAACCACGCCAATGCACAAGTGACCACAGACAAGGTCAGCTAACAGATCTGCAACACAATGTTACAACCTCGTGGATATTGACAGTCCACTTCCGAGTTGTATCACATAAAACATGTAGGTAAGGACAACCCACAACATTGCACAACTCGTGGATGCAACCAATGAAAAACTTACAAATCTATCATCGCACTGGAAACTGCAAATCTAAGATCATCAAAGAGAACAACCAAAGCAAACAACCATGACTCAAACACCAGATCAGCAACAAATCCGATTTTCCAATCACATCCACAACTCAAGCACCATAGTCTAGGAAACCAGCAAGCAACACCACAAGAATAATGAATGAAAAACACAAACCAACACTCTCATGCAGAGAAGACATCACACCTCCTCAAACCATGTCAAAATGTGACTATCTCATCCAGTCACACCCCAAAATCTAGGGTCTAGAAAAATAGCAAAACAATAGCTCCACAAACCACAAGTTTTCCTTGATCGTATAAAACCTGCAAAACCATAGTCTTTATAAAACACCCACGCATCTCCATATTCACTGCTCATCTGGACGACCCAAGAGTTTGCACATAAAAAAAATGGTTAACTAGAATAGTGAAAGACATGAATATGCATGATAGACTTTTTAGGAAAATCTACAAAAAACCTTCAGAGCCAAAGACATGAAACTAAAACATGCAAGTGCAAGATACAGGTAAGCAGGAACAGTAGGTCCATTCTAGACTAGTTCCAAAAACCACAACCATGCACAAGCATACGAGAGAGCCAGGCTATTGAGAAGTTACATACCACCCAAATCAACTTCATAGCCTTCATGCAATTAGAGCAACAAAGAAACTACCTTCAGTGCTAAGTCAAAGCACCCAACACAAGCACAATACTCCATGGCTGAATAGAAATACAAACAACTCCATAACACTAGGGAGCCTCAGACATAGACACCCAGTATGAAACCACGCTTTTCTACAACACAACCACAAGCACATCTCACGCCCTTTGCATTAGGAACATTTTTTGTGAGCCAAGAGCCTCAGACCACATTGCCACAATATGATCAACTCCAGTCATCTCCAGCGTCTTTCAAGCCTGCGTGTTGAATCAAAGAAGCAAGAAATTCCACTCATCAAAGGATCAAACAGCTAAAGATTCCTCCAAATTTCCTCAAGCTTGCCAGGCTAAGAAATATTCACAAGAGAAATACCTAGAATTTAGTAACCAAGAGAAGGATTTGACACCTCTTGTTGGTATCATCAAGCCTTGACCTCCCTTAACCAACTTTGATACCACTTGTTGGGGATAATGGTATGTCATCATAGAACATGTCTAAGACAACAAGGCCTTAGTGATTTTCATTTCTTCAAATCACATCAAAGACACAAAATATGCTATAAAGCAGAAGTAGGCATAATGGATCCCCCATTGATCCTCAGAGAAAAGTAAATACTTAACAAGATAGCAGATTCAACACAAGCATAGATTCAAAAGCATGAATCAGACAACCATGAAAGAAAAACATATGGACACATAGATTTACATGGGGAAAACCTTTTCAGGAAAAAAACCCCACCCTCCAAAACACTCAACTCGTATTATTCAGTAACAAAAAACTAGTTACAATACAAACACAGAGTTATGCTCTTCACGAGATTACATCTTGTCCATCTGGAGAAGGCAAGAAACATAAAATACAAAACCTTCACATAGTTACAATGTCTTCAAAAGACATACCATGTAGATTCCCTTTAGCTCCTCAGTTGACTATCACAACCAGCCTCATGGCCAACCTAGCCACATGGCCTCCACAGGTTCACATCTTCGTAGAACTAAGAGACAAAGTGTTCACGGTCAGGACCGCTCCAACACTCTCTGCCTCTAACTCAAATCACTCTTCATTCTACCATGCACGCGAGATTAATTAATCTCTTACCGTGCGCCAACCTGTTCAACCTGTCCAAACAATCAACTGACACTAGGATATTCATTGACAAATCTTCTTGCATCGGGCCGCCCATGCATTCAATTCCTTGCCTCAATCAGTTCATGTCTTCAGCTGAAAACTCGGCCTGCAATAACTGTCATACACTATTTTGGCTTCTAGCCAATCAACATCCTGATGCTGAGCCACGTGTCACCTTTTTGTTCGTTCACTGCGCTGACCTCTAGTCAAACTCGGTCAAGCTTATTCAGTCGAGCTCTGAGCTCACCTCTGCCATCCACCGTGCTACCGCTCTAAGTCCAAACACCCTTCGTGGTATGGCGGTGAGCCTATGTCAACCCTCAGCCTCCAACCGTGCTACCGCCAAGCTTAGTCGACCTGACCGCGGTATTGCGGTGAGCTCACCCGAGCTCACCCAGACTCTACCCGTGCTATCGTCGAGCCCACTAAACCACCCCACGGTGAGGCGGTGAGCCCACCCAAGCTCCATCTTTGTCCACGCCACGCTACCAGGCCCCGACCGCCAGACAACCACGGTAAGGCAGTGACACCACCAGCCTAGACCCTTAACGGTCAACTGTGCTACCATGGGAGCTGGTAGGCCACCCCACGGTAGGGCGGTGACTGCCAGGTAGATCACCAATAGTATTACCAAGGCCACCATGGTGAGACATCTCACCCCCCACGGTAAGGCGGTAATCGCCAACGCTAACTGCCAACCATCCACCGCAGCCATCGTGGCTCCCTCAAGCACCGTCCGCGGTAAAGCATCAACTGTCATTAGACCACCACCCTTCAACTGCCAACTGCTACCATGCCACCAATGAGAAAATCTTGCAGTAAGGCAGTAAGGCCTTGCTTCGCCAACATGTCGCCAACCACGCTACCTCGCCACCTCCGAGCAAACCCCTGCGGTATGGCGGTAACTGCCACACCAATTGTCACCACTCATCGTGCCACCACCAGTCTAGAAGAAGACTGTCATGGTAAGGCAATAACACCGCCCAACCGCCAGACCAAGCAAGGTGGCCCGTGGTAAAGCAGTAAACCACACAACCGTGCCACTGAGGAAAGCTTGCAGCGTTATGGTGGTAAAGGCAAGAAACAGGGCTCCAAGGAAAAATGGAAGTCCAAGCTAGGAAGATGAGGCATAAATATCCAACAAGAAGAAGGTGGTGTTTCACTTGAGTTACCATGGGAGAAAGCCACAACACTATTTAATCTTTCTAGGTTGTTTGAACAACTACATGATACTAAAAAAATAAATCTTTTATAGAGGCCAAAATTGTTCAAGTTTCTTGATTATATGGATGCATATCTATGTCTTGCATCCATGGCTCAGGCTTGAAGTGAGATCCAACTAGGCCTAGAATTGATTGGGGATGCAATTAAGGTGGATAAAAAATAATCAAATTCTTTTTGTATGCTTGGAAAGATGGAGCTGAAAATAGATGACTGGCTTAAAGCAAAAGAAACAATTAAAGTAGCACACCAACTTGTCTTGGCTAATGAAGAACAAAGGGTTCAGATGGAAAGGAGAAATCACGAGGAAGAACTTCAGAGGGTGATGCAACAAGAGGATAAATTTGATTGTGTGAAGGAATTATTGAAGAGTAAGTGTAAGGACATGGATGATGACGATGATGAGGCTGGTCAGTCTGAGAAGAAACAAAAGAAGGAAACGAAGAAAAAGAAGAAGGATAAGGAGCACAAGGCTTATGATTCTTCTATGGAGGAACCTGATGTTGCCATGGAAGATGAGGAAAATTATATGAGCAATAAGGCACAAGATGATGCATAAAATTCCCAAGATCTTCTTGCAGCTATAGGTCTAGAAGGCTCTGATGATGGTGAGATAAATTCTCTAGTTTCAACAAAATCATAAAGGAGACATGCATACTCTGATTTTGAAGATGATGAACCATTACAAAAATAGAGTCTGGGAGAAGATGATCCATATGATGATGATGTCTAGGCTTCCCGAGCTTTAACCAAACCTAGCTCCTATTTTCCAAAAAAAAAATCCCCAAGGCCCATGGGATATGAATGATGAGCATTTGAGTTTCAACAGACTAAAATAGGTTGCCTATTAAAAATAAGAAAGAGAAAAAATGAAAAGATAACATATATATGATTCATATGAGGTTTTTGATAAGATCTCATTTAACTATGTCAAATGGATTTGGAAGGGACAAAGCATATTTCATTGACTAAAATTTTGACATAGCCTATCCATCATCATTGTATGCATCATCTTCTCTTGGAATCAGTTGAAACTCAAATGCTCATCATTCATTCCCCATAGGTGTTGGGGATTTTTCTCTTGGGAAATAGGAGCTAGATTTGGTTAGAGCTTAGGAAGCCTAGAAATCATCATCATATGTATAATCTTCTCTCAGACTCTATTTCTACAATGATTCATCATCTTTAAAATCAGAGTATGCATGTCTCCTTTGTGATTTTGTTGAAACTAAAGAATTTTCTCGTCATCATTAGTGTCTTCTAGACCTTCATCTATAAGAAGCTCTTGGGAATTTTCTACATAGTATTGTTCCTTGCCACTCATATAATTTTCCTCATCTTCCATGGCAACATCAGGCTCCTCCATATAAGAATCATAAGCCTTGTGGTCCTTATCTTTCTTCTTTTTCTTCTTTCCTTCTTTTGTTTCTTCTCAGGCTGACCAACCTCATCATCGTCAGCATCCCTGTCCTTACACTTACTCTTCCATAATTCCTTCACAATTTCAAATTGCTCCTCTTGTTGGATCACCCATCGAAGTTCTTCCTCTTGCTTTCTCCTTTCCATCTAAATCGTTCATTCTTCATGTTGTACCCAAACCAATTGTTTTGTTTCATTAAGCCATTTTGCTTAAAAATGGTCTAAACCTTGTAAAAATGATGTCAAAACTCAGTTTTTGGGAAAATCAAGTATGGGATTTTGGTCAATGTGATGTTAGGAAGATACTGGAGAATTTTGAAAATTTGAAAAATTAGGGTTTTCAGACCCCTATTTTTAGGTTAAAAACCCAAAAAATAGAAACTTGTCAAAATTGGCTAAAATTATTTTTGATTGGCTTGTTTTGCATCATGATCACAGTGGTAAAGTCAGTTTAAGTTAAAAGTCAGTTTAAGCCTAATGGGTAGTTTTCACTTTTTTAGGAGAAAAGTTAGGACCCTCGAGGTCGTCGATGGTAGTTGGCTAGTACCAAGTGTCAAAATCTAAGTCAAAAACTCAAAGCAGAAGATTCTATGGAGAAATATGTTAGAAAAAATGCTTCACGACGGAGGGGATTTTCAAATGGAAAAAATTGGAAAAAATATTCTAAGTTTGGAAACACTTCACTTTGTAATGTGGGAGACACTTGCACAATCAATGCACAAGTCAACTTTGCAGTGTCTGTACATGTAAAAGTGGTAAAATATAGTCACACACACGCATCAACAACAATAATGCTTCTACGTGATCAACTCAACAAGCAACATGGTGTTCATAGAGTGAGAAGTGGAGAAAATCATCAAGTCTAGAGAAAATCTGCGCCCCTGTAGCTCAAGGGCACCCTTCAATTTGGAGGCTTAGATTCAGTTGTTTCTAGTTGCAAATGCATTCATTCTCTTTGGTTTTTAGTCATCATTCCAACAAGATATCAAGCGAGTATATTTGATTTGCAGAACTCCGACAATTGGAGGCAAAAGCAGAAGTTATAAATAATTTGCACATTATAGAGATAGTTAAATTTGCAGTTTTTGTGCCCCTGTAGGCCAGGGGCACCCTTGAATTAGATATGTTAGATGGATTAATTTGCAGATTCCATTTCTAGGGGATCTCTTTTGATTCAACCCAGCTCCACGATGCATATGATCTCGAGATCATCAGATGTGCTGAGTGACCATGGCAGTTGTTCCAATGAGCATGTAAAATAGAGGAAAAATAAGTGGAAATATCAAATTTTACCTCTACAGGCCAGGGGCGCCTAGCCTTTTGGCCAGCTAGATGAGGTTTTTAGCAGCCGTCATCTTCATGAGACCTATGTAGAATCCTTCTAGTTATTCAGTGAATCCAACTGTCAGCTCTCAGGGTTTGTCAAACGCGTGTGGATGAAGAATCAATGAAAAATACTGAAGAATGAAAACAAGCAGAAAAATGGCTTATGGAATTTACACTCTCTTGAAAAAGGCGCCCTTCTATTGGAGGTCTTAGAAGTAGTTTTCTCGCTTCGTCACTTCCAGGAACATCTCTTCCAAGTTGTTCCATCCTCGCAATGAGATCAATGACACACGTATTGGAAAAATTCAGCTCCCAGTAGTGAGGGTCAAAGTACAACGTTCAGTTGAAAGTTACAATTTGTAAAATCAATAAAAAATGCATTTTTCTCCCCTACAGGTCAAGGGCGCCCTTGCATTTGAGGGCCTTAAACTAAATTTCACACATTGCACATACATTCATTCTTTGTGGAATTCTTCTAGCTACGTGATGGATCCAACATCCAGTCGACGAGAGTCATCATTCACCGGCAATGACAAATTGAAGCACGAAATGGAAAAACAAAAAATTGGTTGTCTGGTGTCATGTGCACTCTTTTTGAGAAAGGCACCCTTGCTTTTGAGGTACCAGACTTAGTTTTTAGCACTCACAACTCCCAACAGAAATTTCATCAGAGTTGTTATAGCTATGCAGTGGATGTGTTAGCTCAGATCCAGGATTAATCGAGCACCCGAAAATCAGAGTTCAACAGAGGTTGTAGTGACATTTTCAACGAGCTACGAAATAGGGACTTAGCTAAAAAACTCAACTTTTGAAGGAGGATGCCTAAAAAGTCAAACTTTGACTATTTGGAATCAATATGCAATTGTAAGCGAACCCATAAAGGTGGAATTTAATTAACTCAATTAAATAATATTAAATCCTTCAGTTTCACCAGTCAATTTTGCTTAAGGCGTATTTCTTCAATATTTTAAAGGTGGTGCCTATTTTGAGACTCAATGTCAGTTTTGCATGTTGAGTTAAACAGAACTATAAAAAGGTGGCACCTATTTCTAACTCCAAGTCAGTTTTTGTTAAACAAAGTGAGGTCCAATCAAATAATTCCTTTTCCAAATCAGGGTTTTTACTTGCAGTTGGCACCTAAACCCTCAAAATTCTTTGTTTATTTCATTTAGGTGTCCATTTCTCTCACAACATGTTGAGTACAAATGAGTTTTCTCTTGTGCAAGCAGTATTTGAAGGTGCTACAAGTATTATTTTTTAGAATTCCATTGCAGATATAGGTCTAGATTAATCAACAAACTTCAGACAAGAATATGATGACTTTTTCAAAAGAAGAACCATAAAATTCTATCTTTTGTCTTAAATTATTCTATTCTTGTCTTAGGTTTTCTCTCACATGTCCAAGAATTCAATGAATTTTGATAATTTTGATCATCTGGGTTTGTTGTGCATAACTTTCTCTACAAAACCCATGTGTTAGAATTCTTTAGAAAAAATTGCCTCATAATTTTGCTTTCTTTTCGGAAATTCCTTTGCATGGTAGAGTAAAAGTCATTATTTTTCAAAACAGAGGATCTAGGTTTGCTTAGAATCATCTTCTGCACAAAACCCATGTTCCAATTTTTTTTGAAAAAATCTACCCCCGTAGCCCCTGCTACCCTCAGTTGCTTTATTCGGAAAAGTCTTTGCATGTCAAGCTAAAAGGTGTTTTTTTGGATTTCTGACATTGTGGGTTTGCTTAGAATTATTTTCTGCACAAAACCCATGTCTTAGAAATTTTCGTGAAAATTGCCCTCCGACAGGCTACTTTTAGCCTCATTATGAGTATTTTTCAGCTTTTTGGAGAAAGTTGTCAGAACATAGTCGTGTTTACAATCAACAGGAAAGTTTTTTCATAATGTAGTACACACAGACTGAATTCAAGACCAAGCCGGTCTTAATTCATGACTTCATCAGAACGACTGACATAGATTCGCATAAGATAAATCCAAAAGTTGACTTGAAAGGGTAAAAAATAAGTTCAAATACACTTCAAAGCATCGAAGAATCTACGTTGCTAGAGGTGGCTTCACTCCCTATTTCAGTTCATTACATATAATTCATGATGGCTTGTGTAAATCATTACAATTCTATTGCCCAATAAATTCAATCGACAGATGAACGGGTGATTTGCAGTCTCAAGCCCTAGGATATTGAGAGGTGTTTTGGTATTCCTCAACATCTGAACAATTTGGTCATTACCATGGATTAGTGTGAAAAGGAATTCAATACTGATAAGGACATGTGTTAGAGAAAAATGGCAGAAAGGTGGATACAACAGAAGAAGGTTAAATTGCCAAACAATGTGGGTCGTGAAGAATTCAAGGATGAGTACGCGATTTTGATCACTCTTCTTAATCATGTTTCTGGTCACGTAGACCCTCACAAATTTCAGCCTTGGATTTACTACATCATCGCTTATATTATTTCCAGGCGAGAGCATTACAATTGGGCCTCTTTGATCAATGACGTTCTCCACAAGTAGATTATCGGTTTCCTGGTTGCTCACAAGTTTCACATGTGTTCGTATCTCGTATACTTGATTACTTACCAAGGTCAGTTTAGAGGGTTGAACACAATGGGGATTCTTAGTGTACATAAAGTTCATCAATATTATGACCAGCTTGAGTTCACAAAGTCTAAGTGAAATTTTAAGTGTGTGCAGGAAGCATTCTTGATGTACATAGTGATGAACCTAGACCAAGAATTGCATGTTCGTATCTCAACGATTTTCAAAGAAGCAATGGTAGAATGGGTGGACTGGTTCATTTAGTTCCCTACCTATACCTACATTAACGTCTATGGATATACATGAAATCCAACCATGCTACCTCGTTATCCTTTGGATAAGACAATTTTCATGGAATTTCTGAGGCAATTACACGATGTTCATTCACATCTACGCCACAAGTGCAAGCCAACTTCCAATTTTCCATTACAAATGGGAATCCACAGGTGTAAAACAATAGTTGATTCCAAGGCTATGGGCCATGATTTAGTGAGAATTAATCTTAAGTACCTTGTTGATACATGCTCATATGATACTTGGGGTTATTACTCAACATGCCTTGGCAGTCGCTCTTACCACAAGCCTTCTATGGAGGATTACTAGGTCAACTGCGAGGATGAGTTTGAGGTGTGTCAACGTAGTTACAGTAGGTTCACTCTCTCATAGATATATATCTTCATGTCAGATGATGTGGGAAGATTTTCAAATGATGATGGGGATACAATTCATCAATTCTTCAGAGAACAAGTTGATACACAACCACTTCTAGTTGTTGATTGGTTTGCCAAGGAATACTCATTTGTCAAAGAGAGATCAAGTAGAGTTATCCAGAACAATATACTCTACTTGGATAAGAAGAAGACAAGGAGGATAGTCATGCCAAGTACAAAGCCTCCATTGGTGGAATCTTCACTGCCATCATCATCAAAACCAAAACAAAAGAAAAGGAGCAACCCTCCTAAAGGAAACAAAGTGCCTGATAATTCAAAAGGGAAGGCACTTGTTACAGAAACACATGTGGAGATAGCCACAAATACAGTTCAGAGCATGCCAGAGCCAAAGGTACAACCTCCTTTGCCATCGCCAACACCACAACAGTCTCCAATTCCTATTCACATTGACTTGGAACTAGACTCACCACCACGTAACAATACCTCTACACATTCCCACTCATCAGGCTTTCCTATGACTAGCATCGACCCTTTCAGTGAGATTAGTCAAGACTCATCTTGGCTTGAGAATCAATTGGGTAGGAAGAGGATGCATCCATCCTACAAACTAGACTTCTCATATTTTGATCATGTCTACCAACACACTAGATAAGAAAATAAAGAAGCAGGTTCATGTAGAGAGGAACATTGACAAGGAGATCATAATAGAGACCGCTACACCCCCAGAGGACAAGAAATTGAATGAGGTATAATTTGAAGACTTCGACGTGATAGAGGTCAACCTTGGTAAAAGAACATACCAAGCAGAGGTTGATTTCCTTCAGGTTGCAACAGATAGCATAAAGGATAGAGTCATGAAGGAGGGAGAAGATAAAGCAACCCTCAAGGTTGAAATCCAACAACTTCGTCAGTATATCTCTAACCTTATGCATAGCACTGAGAATGTCATTACCTTGCTCCCGCAGATTCTAGAGCTACTAGTAGAGAAAAATTAGCTTAATCAACTAGTTGTATATAGGAAGCACCTAAAATACTAGGAGGAGGAGCTCATCACAAGAGTTCACTTTGTACTTACAAAATTGTATTAGTTGAGGTATAATGCCCGCCAACTTTGTCTATAGATTTAGGAATCAGAGCAAGACGTGGAGGTTGACAAACCAAGAGATGAAATAATGATCTCTCATCTGAGGATGGCATATGACTCAGTCACCAATGAAGAAGATAATGAAGCTATTTTTACTTGGAGAACACAATTAATCTTCAAGGCAAAAATATAAGAGACAATGGATTCAGAGTTGGCCAAGAGCAGAGAACACGTGACTGGTGCACTTCGGTACACGAGAAATTTCATGTCTCGAGTTCCTTTCCAGTATCAGCATGAGGGTGGTGATTGCATTGAGCTCACTGATGTTCAGTTAGAGTTACAGGTGCTCATCCATGGTATTTTTAGTGGAGATTATGTTGGCTGTAAGTTAGATCAATTGACAAACATGTTAACATTATTTGATGAGGCAGTTAAGAGTAGAGGAGAACTTCAGAGTCAGATCACGAGTGGTGAGGATATGTTGCAAAGACAAAGTGTGATGTAGAGAAGTATCAGTGCCCCAGATGGTGATGTAGTCAACAACCTCATGGAGGGGTTACTTTCTCGAGATCATGGCTAGTGAACTCTAGATCAGGATGTCCCACCTTTTCAGGATAAATATTATACCTAGCAATTAACTCGATGTCTCTTTTTGAGTTAGCTCATTGTTCCACATCTCATGCATCTCTATTTTGGATTTTCCTATGTATAGATGGAGTTTTCATTCTCCGTTAATTGATGTTAGTTATCAATTAACATGCATATCAATAAGGAATTGCATGTTGCATACGTCCATTTGATTTAGTTTATTCCAGTTAGCTGATGGTAGCTTTCCAATTAATTGTATAGTTTCATACAATTAGGTTTAGGAATAAAATATCGCATGCTTGCGAGGGTTCAGTTGACTCAAGGTGATTTTAGGGTTCCCTACACCTTTGATGTCTATAAATAAGAGCTCTTTTCTCATTTGTAATTAAATTTTGCATGCAATAGTAATATGTGTTGAGCCACCTTGCCTGAAATATTGTTATTTTGTATCTATTCATGAGATTTTACTGTGATAATAAATAGTTGTGCCACCTTGTCTGGATGTTATTATTATGGTACTTGTTCATCTTAGTTAAATATAGTTGCTATTTTACCATTTATTGCATGTGTGTCTCACCAATGCAATTTGTTGTCCTAGTTTTCTATCTTATGTTGTGATTAATAGTTGTTATTTCATATCTATGTCTTCGATAGGGGCTCGTCCTCGGAAATTTAGTAATTGAGCTTATCGTTTGATGTCATGCCTAATAAACTTCATATCAACCTATGCCTCTGATAGAGATTCCTCCTCCTTGGAAATCCTATTGTAAAGTTTATCGTATATCACATTCCTGCTCCTAATTCCTCATGCTTTGTTTTTCTTGAGGGAATAGGATAGATTAAAGAATTTAGTTAGTTGTAGTTAAGATCTAAAAAGCTAGAGAAAACCCTTAGATAGAATGTTCTTGGTTTCCTTAACCTTGTGCCTCTTCTAGTTGAGTCAAAAAGATAGGATTTTGGAATACTTTACTTTTATGCATATCAACAAAAGAGGGAGCTTCCCTTCCTAATTTGAAGAGCAGTCATTACACACTATACATAGATTTCTATACCAACTCGCACTCTAGAGGTGCTAATTGTTACACCAACACTTCATCAACTTTACATTTTGCTTCATTAGCCAAGACAAGGTGGCATGCTACTTTAATTGTTTCTTTTTTCTTTAAACTTGTCAGATGTTTTTAGTTCCATGTTGTCAAGAATACATAAAGAATTTGATGATTTTTTATCCACCTTAACTGCATCCCCAATCAATTCTAGGCTTAGTTGGATGTCATTCCAAGCTTGAATCATGGCTGCAAGATGTAGATATGCATCTGTATAATCAGGAAACTTGAACAATTCTGGCCTCTATAAAAGATTTTATTTTTTAGTATAATGTAGTTTTTCAAACAACCTAGAAAGATTAAATAGTGTTGTGACTTTATCCCATGGTAACTCAAGTGAAACACCACCTTCTTCTAGTTGATGGAAGAATTCCATATCCTTAAAGCACACATAAAAAACTGCATAATTGGCAATCATAATATAAATGATGTTCTTTATGTTAAGGGTTTGATACATAACCTCTTGAGTGTTGGAAAAATGTGTAGCAAATGATATAATATTATTTTTCAAGATGATGGATGTGAGATCAGAACAAAATCTAGAACTATGGTTACTGCTGGAAGGACAGATGGAAATTTTTATCAACTTAAAGGTGTTTATGGTCACTTATTTATGACTTAGATTAATGAAAGTTAGTTTGGTATAGAAGGATGTGTCATATTAATTTTAATAGCCCAGTGAGGATCAATTCAGTTCAAGTTGTGAGAGATCTACCAAGGATTTCAAAGCCCATTAATGTTATCTGCAAGGAATACCAAATTGGGAAGCAAGTAAGAAGAAGTTTCAAAGTCAAGGAACAATCTACTACCAGACTATTGGAATTAGTGCATATAGACCTTTGTGGTCCTACTAGAGTAAGAATTCTTCAAGGTGACAAGTATTTCATGCTATTAATTGATGATTATTTTAGAATGACATGGGTTACTTTTCTCAAAGAAAATTCAAAAGCTCTAGACAAGTTTAAAGAATTTAAAGTTATGGTTTAAAATGAAATGGATATGAAAATAAAATGTTTGAGGTTTGAAAGAAGTGGAAAGTTCACCTCCAATGAGTTTAACAGTTTCTATGAGAATCATGGAATAAAGAGGCATTTGTTTTCCCTTAGGACTCATCAGAATGAGTGGTTGAAAGAAAGAATATGAATATTTAGGAAGCTATGAGAACAATGATAAAATATGCAAACCTACGAGAAGTTTACTGGAGAGAAGCAATTCATATTGCTGTCTACATTCTTAAGAGTTTAAGAAAGAATAAATAATGCAAAGGCTCCCTATGAGTTGTGGTATGGAAGCATTCCTATTGTAAAATACTTTAGAGTATTCGGAAGCAAGTGCTATATCAGAAGAGATGAAGATAACTTAGGAAAGTTTGATACAAGATCTAATGATGGTGTCTTCCTTGGATATTCTACAAGAAGCAAAGCTTATCGGTACTACAACAAGAGATTAAATAAGATTATTGAAAGTGAAAATGTCAAAGTGGATGAAGAATTACAAATGAGTCCTCTTGCAAAGAAAATGACAAAGATGAAGGTAAGGAGAAATAATTTCAGATTGAAGAGGAAGAAGCTCCAAAATGGATCCTTAAGACTCCTAAGTATGTGCAAAAGAATCATTCTGAAGATCAAATTATTGATGAAAAAATCATAGGTGTGTTGATAAGGAGAAAGTTTTCTATGTCTGAAGAACGGGTAAAATTATGCTTACTCTCTAAAGTTGAACCTAAAACAGTGATTGAAGCATGCAAGGATGAGTATTAGATCAAGGATATGGAAGAAGAACTAATGCAAATTGAGAAGAATCAGATTTGGGAACTTGTCCCAAGACCAACAAACAAGAATGTGATTAGAACTAAGTGGGTATTCTGGAAAAAAATGAGTGAGAATAGAGAAGTGGTAAGAAAAAAGGAAAGACTTGTGTGTAAGGGCTACTCACAAGTAGAAGGAATAGATTTTGAAGAGACTTTTTCTCTTGTGGCAAGAATGAAAGCTATCAGTATGTTTTTAGCTTTTACAACACATAAATATTTCAAATATATCAAATTGATGTAAATTTTATTTTTTTGAATGGTGAATTAGAAGAAGTACACATTGAAAACCCATAATAATTTCATTTATCAAACAAATTGGATATGGTTTGTAGATTAAAAAATGAATTATATGGATTAAAGAAAGCTCCTAGAACTTGGTACACAAGGTTGGATAGGTACTTGATACAACAAGGATTCAATAAAGGTATTGCAGATAGTAATCTTTATTTCAAAGTGGAAAAAGATCAAATCTTGATTGTGGTTGTGTATGTTGATGACATAATATTTGGAGGAAATGAAGCTATGCGTAAGAGATTTGCAAAGAGATGTAGAAAGAGTTTGATATGCCTATATTTGGAGAGATGAATTTATTCCTTGGACTTCAAATTAATTAGAGAGAGAAATGTATATTCATTTCACAATCAAAGTATGTGAAGGAAATGTTAAAGAAGTTTGTAATGGAAGATTCTAAACTGGTATGTACTCCTATGGTTATTGGTTTCAAGCTAATTAAGAATGATAAATCTCCTAAGATTGATTAGAGAAAATATAGATCAATGATTAGAGGATTGTTATAGCTAACTGCTATTAGACTGAATATCATGCATATAGTTTGTCTTGTGGCTATATTTCAAGAAGATCCTAGAGAGTCACATGTTGTAGCAGTGAAGAGGATATTCAGATACTTGAAGGGAACTTTGGAACATGGCTTGTGGTATCCAAAGGATACTAAATTCTCTCTAAGTGCCTATACAAAAGTAGATTGGGTAGGATGTGTTGATGATGGGAAAAGTACAAGTGATAGTGCATTCTTTCTTGGATGTATATTGGTGTCTTGGTTAAGAAAGAAGCAAGATTAATTATCTTTATCTACTACAAAAAAAAAATATACTACGACATCATCTTTCTGCATACAGGTGTTATAGATGAGGAAAACATTAAAGGATATCAAATTTGTAAATGATGAACATATTTCTATCTTTTGTGATAATAAAGTGCTATTAACATTTCAAAGAATTTAGTGATGCACTCAAGGAAAAATATATCTCAATCTGGTATCAGTTTTTGAAGAGAAGGTTGTAGAGAATGAAGTGAAGCTTGAGTATGTGCCTACAAAGGATCAATTTTTTGATATAGTCACTAAGGCTATTCCTAAGGATACTTTTGAGTATCTCTGAGAGAAGTTAGGGGTTATTACCCCCTTCTTTGAACTATATGCAAAATGATATGCATTAGTCCGATGGATTTCAAGATTCATTCCTCATTTTGGATAGATGTTGTAGTCAGGGGGAATTAGTATTGGTGCAAATTGGAGTTTCCCTTTGTTATCTATGTCAAAGGATATATGAAATGGTTGCTGATTGGTATAGTTTGTTGTGTGCTCCTAAGGGGGAGTAAGCAGAGCAGTTTAGAGATAAAATATGTATGTTTGATTTCAAAAGGGGAACAAATGAAAATGTGTTTCCCTTTTCCATTGATGTCAAAGGGGGAGAGGGTAATGTGAAAAAGAGAGGGAGATAAAGTAAAGGAGAGAGGAAGTAATGTAGAAAAAATAAGTTAAGAGAGAGAGAGAGATAGATGGTATGGACCAGTGTGTTGGTGATCAAAGTTGTTATGTTTGTTGTTGATGGTTTTTTCACATCATATGTTGCCACTAATGACAAAGGGGGAGATTTGTGGAAGTATGAGTAGCTGGTGTTGTCATTGATGTCAACAAGCTTATTTTTGTGTTGTCATTAATGTCAACTAATGATGCTTTGATTAGTTGCATTATGTTGTCATTAGTAAGTGCTATTGGTGTCAACCTGTAGTGCTTCTTTGATAAGATTCTGATTATGGATGTTGTTGTTTTAGTGGTGATGAGGAAATATTGAAGATGATGAGTAAGTGTCTCTAGTGCTTGGTTTCCAAGTGCTTTTGAGAAAATTTGAATAAAAGAGGAAACTGTGTTGTAGAGGTGTTCTAGTATATAGTATGGTGTTTTGGTTTTGATCCACATTTCTTTTGTGTTCAAGATATGCTTGTGCGATTTGGATATTTTGGTCAGAGGTGTTCAAAGGTTTTATATCTAGAATTTATTGGTCTAGATCATTGTGCAGAAGAAGTTGTGTTCACCAGTGTGTGAACTAAATTATAGTGTTGTCTAGGAGAAATGGTTTTTCTCTACATTTCTCTATAGTTTAGTTTCTAGCCTTGTGTTTTTGGAAGTGTGTTGATAAGGTTCATATCTACCTTTAGTAAAATAATTTATGGTCTGTTGCTTTTCAAGGTTGTTTCTTGAGTTACAGTGTATGGAAGGTTTTTTGAGTGTACTGGGTGTGTACAGTCTTCAGGTGAAAGTTGTTGTGAAGGAATTTTTTGGATTTTAGGGTGTTTGTGGAATATTCTAGATTGTGTTCAAGTGTTTTGTGTGGTTTTAAATTTGTCTTTGGATTTGAGGAACTGTGTACTTAAATGATAATGGTGTTTACATACGTTCAACTGACCTTGGGTGTTTACACTAATTGAGGATTTTCTTTGATGTTTGTGGAAGTGTGGCATGTTGTATATGTATAATTTGGGTCTGAGTTAAGATGTGATGTGGTCAACTTTCATTCCTTTCCACCATGGTAATGCTTGGTGTCAACCTAATTTGAATTTTCATGGTTGAGGTGCATAGCCAACCTTGGAGAATGTTTTCAAGGTTGAAGAAGATACACATAAGTGTTGTATTGATGGAGAATTATGTTGTGAAGAGTGTGATGCAAATTGTAGAGTTGTGAAGTGTGAATTTATGAAGTGTAGTGCAAGCTTAATGAGTTAGAATATTGGAAGCAATGAGAAAAAGGTGTCTACAATATTCAGTGAGGTTGTGAATTGTTAGTGATGTTGTAGTGGAATTTTTTGTTGCATTGAGATGGATTTCTCATTGTAAAATTCTTCTTTCTTATTTTTTGTAATATGGAAGTGAAACCTTCTTTCTTTTGGGAAGTGAGCCCTCTAACAGTGAGCCTATTATATTCAGTGTTGCAATTAATTTATATTGTGAGTTAATCCTCATAGTGGTTTTTACCTTCTTGGGTTTTCCACATAAATCTGGTGTTCTATTGTGCATGGTGTTGATGTGTTTTAGTTTATGTTATTTTATTTCATGCTAAATCATTCTAACAAATTAAGGGTTAATAAATTTTATGTGGACCTAAATGTTTATGAGGGTTTTGAAGTTTTAATGTACAACTGATTCACCCCCCTCTTAGCTGTATTATGTGCATTCAACATATTTTTCCTAGCTTAAAAGGATTTGAAAAAATGTTTTTGCTCCAATTTTTTGTACTTCATTTTTTTTGAAGAATAATTATGAAATTCATTTCATTAGGGATATTACAATGGTATTAGAACAATGATCTTGCCAACTTGAAGGGTATTTTTTGAATGATTCATGGTGATAGAGATATTAGGTATTAAAGAAGGGAACAAAGAAAGTTATTGGAAGAAGTTTTAGGTTTAAATAAGAAATAATGTCATTTATATGTATTTTTAAGAAAACCCTTTTAGACATTCATGAGAAACAAAATAAGAAAACATAAAGATTGGAGGAGATAAGGGAAGTATTGAAATTATGGCTAGAAAAGTTAATCGAATTTGAAATCTCACAAAATAAGGAAAGTTCCCTAGTGAATTCGAGAGCTACAAAACAATCTATTTTCAAGCTATCAAAACCATTATTTCTACCAAAAAGAGAGGCATTTGAAGGTGAGGCATCTACTACCCCTGATTTTTTTTTTGATGAAAAAATGCAATATCATAAGCAAATTACAACAATCATCTGTATCATTCAAGGTCATCATAGCATATAGAAACTATGTTGAGCTTGCAATAACTCGACCAAAATGATAAAGGGAGCTACTAGAACCAAAATGGAAGGGAATTGAAGAATAAATTGAATAAATTGTCATCACCTATATTTGATGGTAGTAAAAATATTCCAGCTTGGACTTGGTTTCAAAAATTGTAAATCTTTTTCTCTCTCATCCAAATGAAGGAGAAGGATTACATTCAATATTATTCGTTACTTCTTGAAGGAAGTGCTTATGATTTTTGGTATTATGGTGTGGCCACACAAGGTAATAATGAAGTATGCACTTTTGAATATTTTAGCCAAATGATACTTGATAGGTTTGAGCTTAAATATTAGGATGATTATTTCAACAAGTTGTCAAAATTCAAGTAAAAAATTGTAGTTAATGATTATGTGAAGAAATTATAGAAGATTGTAGTAACGGTTCCAAATGTACTAGAAAACTGAATCATGTATCTTTTCATTGAAGGGCTTGAAGATTCTTTAAGGGGTTTTGTGAAAGATTTTGCACCATCTTCTTTATAGGAAGTAGTTAGAAGAAGCTTGCGAATTGAACCATCTATTCTCAAGAAGACATTAGCACAACAAACCAAAGCACATAATCCTTGGAAGAAACAAGGTGGTTTCCAAAAGAAGAAATTCCATACTCCTATACAAAGGAATACATCAACACCTTCAAAAACTAAGAAGATAAATGATAAAGCAAAGAATGAAAAATAAATGTTTCATGTATAGAGAACCATGGATTTCTTAGCAAGGGGAAAGTACATTCCATTGAATTTGTATTAGATCTTGATGATTGTGATGATACATAAGAATTTCATGACATAGAAGAATCTATCCATGAAGTTGATGAGAAGGAAATTAGAAAAGGAGGTTCTTTAGTGGCTTTTTTTGGAGCTCCTAGATATCATCCATGTAGGGTTCATGGGGTATTAGCTGAATAAAGAATGAGTGCGTTGATTGATAGTGGGGAAATCCTATCATGTTCCCCAAAAGTGTAAACACCAAATGCATAAAAATACAAATAAATTTCAAAATCCAAACATGAGTAATTACGATTTAAATATAATTATAATTATCATTAATAATATTATAAATATAAATATAATATTAATAATAATTATAAATATAATATTAATAATAATCTAACCATTATTATCTCAATCATGATAATTATAATATTATATTTATTATAATAATAATCTAACATTATTATCTAAATCATGATTACCATGGACTAGAATAACCAAACATTATAATAATAAATCTGAGTGTAATAAAGATTATAAATACCATTAATATAATTATCTATACTCAAAAGAAATCATAAAAGAAACAAATACTAAATAAAACAGATACAATATACAATATACAAAATAAAAAGAATAAATACTATGAAAACTGATTCCCAAGTAAGAGCGCTCAAACATAACCAAACAAAATAATCAAAACATCACATCGATTCAATTATAGTATGTGATAATCTGTAGAGTAGGATTTATAATTGTGTTCATCATTGTTTGTTTCAATTATAATGTAGTCAGAATTTATGAAGTAGTGTAATGCCTCGCCACATAACCCTAGAGGAAGTTGCAATTATCTATGCAACACATAATTTTTTTTTAATTTAAAAGTATAATAAACATGTAAGTTCACTACCTATTGCCAACAACCTCTAAGGCTACAAGACTAAGGTTACTTTTAAACCCATACAAAAAACATAAGCATCCATAGTAAGATTAACTACTTAAGGAAATAACTGATCATACATTCCATACATAAAATTACTTCATAAAGATAATAAATACATCAATATTCCATATAATATTAACTCATCAAATAAGATTACATCACTCATTCCCCAAATGAGGTAGTACATAAAAATGTGTTACATTATACAACCATCCACCTCGAATACAATTGAGGGGTAATAAATTACAAGAGCCATCTATAACAACTACAAAGCATCAAATATAAGCTAGAAACCACGAGCTCTCCAATTGGAAATATTGCTATCACGATCTGAAGATAAAGGGGGACACAATGATGTAGGGTGCACGTTACTCCCAACCAAGTGGTACCCGAAGGCCCACCCCCCGTGCTAGGAGATAGTAACAAGGATACATGACCAAACCTACTACCTCTAGACATAGGCTGACACATACTGACTCAACCAGACACAAGTACAATACTACAACACTAAACAAGGGTTACATTGCTTCCAAAGATGAACAAATCAAGTATGTTTAAAGAACTATACACACAAACTACGTTATCATAGATAGATTTTCATCACACAACTCGACATGGGTTACCCAAGGAGGATCTTCCTAGGCCCCGACCCCCATCTTGGGATCTCCTGGAAGCCTATCTCGAGTATTTGAATAAATTTATTGATGAAATTTTGGTGATGAAAAGAAGATCAAAGACAATATTTTGAAGGGTTCAATGCTATAGTTGTAGATGGACTCACTATCTCGTGCACCAAAGTGATTGAACAACTCAATATTAGGTTAAGCGATTATAAGGTAAGTGATGTTTTTTATGATAATATTGGTGAAACTGATGTTGTTCTTGGTGTTTAGTGGTTTCATTATATTGGAGGATATTACTAGAACTACTAGACTATGGAATTTAAGTTTCAATTTGATGGGAACAAATATTTTATGAGAGGGATTTAAATTGGAGCTCCAAGGTTTGCGAGAAAAAATAATATGGAAATAAATTGTCAAATACATCAAGTTGCTTGATTCATCCTACAAGATCTACACAAGAAAAATGTAAATATAATTTTGAAATTCAATGTTTTTAGATAAACATAGTGTAGTTTTCAATGATTTTCCTTTAGGACTACCTCACGATAGGGGATTTCAACATGCGATAGAGTTAGAAAAAGGTGTAAAACCTATGATAAGTACTCCATACCAACATTCAAGAGGTTACAAGGAAGAGATAGATAAGACTATTAGGTAAATTTTGGATATGGATTTCATTAGACCAAGCTCTCACCCATTTATAATATATGTGGTTCTTGTGAAAAATAAGGATGAGACTTTGTGGATGTATAAAATAAAGAGTATTGAATAAGAAGACCATTAAGAATAGATATAATATTCAAAGGATAGATGAACTCATTGATGAGTTGCATAGAGCTATGTATTTTTCAAAATTAATTTGAGATTGGGTTAGTCACCAAATTCATATTAGGGATGAAAATGTGGAGAAGAGAACTTTTCAATGCTACTATGAACATTTTGAGTTCTTGGTCATACCATTTGCCCTTACTAATGCTCCAACAACATTTCAATCATACACGAACAAAGTATTCAATAAAAAACTCAAAAAAATTGTTAAATTGGTTTTTTTTATGATATAGATCTATAATAAAACTTGGAAATAACATTTGAAACATCTAGATATAGTTTTGGGTATTTTGGAACAATAACATTTCTATATTGAATTGCCTAAATGTGAGTTTTGGATTAACTAAGATTATTTACTTGCATCACATTATAAGTTTTGAAAGTGTTTAGGTAGATCAATATAATATTCAAGCAATCCTTGATTGGCCTCCACCTACCAATCTAACATAATTGAAGGGGTGCTTGGTGCTATGTTGTTACTACATTTAAAGTGATTTTTTCAATTGGATATTCATTTGAATCATTTGAGCAAGATAGGAGCTTTTGTATGGTCCAAGAAATCTCAAAAAAGAATTGACAAGTTTTAGGAGGCAATGAGCTCATACCCAATACTTTCTATTCTTGATTTTTCATTACCTTTCTTAGTTAATGTGATGCATTTGGAGAAGGTTTTTGGGTTTTCCTAACTTAAGAGGGACATATAATTATTGTTGAGAGCATAAAATTTGGTAATTTAGAGAAAGCATATTCCATTTATGATAAGGAAATTTTGGCAATCATGTATGCATTATAAAAGATTAGACAATATCTTCATGTTTGTGGGAATTTTTTTGTGAAGACTGGCCATAATAGTTTGAAGCACTTCTAATTTTTTTTGCAAAATAAATGACTACCAATAGAGGTGAGTAAGAAAGCTGCAAGAATATGACTCTAAAATAGAGTATATAGAGGGCAAGAGAAATGTGGTGGCTAATGCACTTTCTAGGAGGCCTACTTTATACTCATTGTCTACTATTTCTATTGATTGGAAATACTCTATCATTGTTGAATATGATAAGAATTTATTTTCATTTAATGTTTTGGATGAATTAGTGAAGGATGACAAGTACACAGTGATAGATGAGTTGATCTACTACAAGAGCATAATTTTCTTGGTACCAAAATAAAAAACCAAGGAGAAAATTTTAAGGGATTTCCATGACACTCATTTAATTGGACATTAAGGGTACTATAAAACATACAAGAATATCCCCAAGATATTTTAATGGAAGGGGCTAGAAGAGGATGTTCATTGGTATATTAAATAATTCATGTCTTGCTAGCAAAATAAAGGAGAACATTTTTTTCTTGCAAGCCTATTTCAATCGCTTCCAATACTTGATTAGAAGTGGGAAAGCATTTCCATAGAATTTATCATGTGACTTACCTAGGTCCAAGGTAATATTGAATTTATGTAGTGGTGGTTATATTGAAAAAGTATGCACATTTATTTCTAATCACTTTAGAGTTTATGACACTCCAAGTATTAGAATTATTTTTTAAAGAATTTTTTAGATTTCATGGGTTGCGAAGAAGCATTGTTAGTGACAAATATAGTAGATTCCTTAGCTATTTTTGGAAGGATATTTTTCACTTAGCAAAAAAAATCACACCAAGAATAAGCTACCATCTACAAAAAAATGGTTAGATGAAGATTGTTAATAAGTGGAAAGTGATAATTGAGGAATTATGTGTCAAAAAAGAAAAATGCTTAGGTCAAATGGTTGCACCTAGGAGAGTACTATTACAATGCATCGCATGACATGTCCATTGGTATGACTCCATCTCAAGCACTTTATAGTTATGATGCATTCTCTTTTGTTAATTTATTGTTCATGGATATTAGAGTACATATCGCAAGTGATTTTATTAATCAAAGGCAAGAAATTTTATGATCATGTAGCATGGTCAAAATCAACAAAAGATGTATGTCGATAAGAAGAGAATAGAGAGAACATTTGAGGTAGGTGATCTATTTTTTTTAGATTACAACCTTATAATCAGGTTTCTCTGAAGAAAAATGAGGCTAAAAATCTCAATTCTAATTACTTTGGACCCTACAAAATTATCAAGAAGATTAGTGAGGTAGCCTATGAGTTGGAGCTCCCTCACAACAACAAAATTCATAATTTTTTCATATCTCATGCTTGAAGAAAGTTGGACATCAAGTTGTACCTATAGTAAATATACCACCATTGGAAGATCAAGGGAAATTTGATGATTCATGAAGAATTCTTGGATATGAGGGGAAAAAGGCTGGGAAATAAGAGCATTGCAAAATATTTGATAGTGGGAGAAGTCTCTAGTTGAGGATGCCACCTAAGAGGGGCTTGAGATACTTGAGCATTCTAATTTACATTACTTTAGGACAAGTAAATTTTGGCAGGGAAGACTTGTCATGTCCATTTTCTAAATTAAAAATTTGGGATCACCGTTAACCCATCCTATTTCCCGTGGGTTAATATAAATTTCAAGGAAAAAAATAAATTTAATATTTCATATTATCCTAATAATTCTTATTTTATGGAATAATTAAATATTAAATTTAATGTTCCTAGCTTGAGGGGGTGTTGGGAATATCCAAGAGATAATTTTTAGTTAATTGAAATTTATTGAAGCATCTTTGAGAAATTATATTTTTACCCATTTTGGCCAACAGTTACAAAGTGTTATTTTTAGGGCTAGTGAAGATATTATTTCTATATATCATGATAGTTCCCCCATCACACCTATATATTTTCCTATAGATAAATATCTTGATCTATCATTCTTGACATTTATAAGGTTGTTCATTTCATGGATATATCTCCTTTAAAGCTACATGAGGTTGTTGTCTCACATGTAGCTCATTATAGTTCTTCAAGTCAATATATTTTAGATTTTGGTCAATTAATGATTTTTTTAGCAAAGAAATTAGTCATGAACATTTTTTATCCTTTACTTCACATGATATGGTTGAAGACTATTTGTTTCATGATGGTTTGGTTTATGATATTTATTTGTACATAATTTTTTAAGAGTATTAATTATAGAAGCATTTAGTGGATTTATAGAGATTAAATAATACATGTTATTTTTGTGGAAATGTGATTACCATATATAAATATTATTTTGGAAAGTATGGATACCATTGGTTTTTCAATGTGATAACTAGAAGAGGTTTAAATTTTGAAGATTATTAGTTAGGGTTTATCATTGCTTTATACATAGGCATATGATGTATCCTTCCACTTGTGTCATAAATAGAAACTTTTTATAAATGGGGTTATCCCTTATAATATGTAGTTTAAATTAACTTTTGACTTAAGTGATAACCTTCAATTGGGTTGTAAGAACAAACTAGTCTTGTCTTTAAACATTGTGAATATAACATAAAACTTGAGTTCTATTCCTACATCAACAAAACTTAAAATTGTGACTAAGCTTCATTTTCCTTATGACCCCTTAAACATGTTTCCTATTTATTAGGACTTACCATTAGTTTCTAATGCATTTCCTTAGATAATGAAATTTTATATAGATATTCATCCCTTCATAATCATATGATACTTAGTTTGAATAAATAGAAGTTATCACAATTAAATAAAGTGTATACTATCCTCAATTGACTTGACTTAAATAAATAAGTAGATTCTACCATTCTAGGTTATGACACCCTATAGATATTCTAGAAAATTATTTTTCTTAATTTATTGTGATTAAAAGTATGCACTTGAAAATTAAAAAGATAAAAATTGGATAAAATGCAAGTAATGAGGAATGATTAACAAATTTAAGTGTTAAAAATATAATGAAATGTATTCTAATTGTTAAAATCAAAGTGCGTAAGCTTCTATCAAATGGATATTTTTTTAGTCAACTTTATTTAAGAGTCAATTCATACCTAGGACATCATACTTCTTGTGTGTGTACTCATGTGTTCTATAATTAATATAGGTGTAGGATGTGGAAATGAAATACTTTTAAATACACTTATGATATGATATGATATGTAGGGTGATATCAAATGAATTTTTTTATGATACCATTATTGATATACAAACCTTTTGAATTATATCAACCTTATTATGTCTCAATAATCACTCACAATTTCTTGGTAATGTGATGCAAATCAATAACTAATAATCTTATTGGATTGTTGGTTATTGTAGCTCCTTCACTTACATAGGAAATAAGCTTGAAAATAATAAGAAAAAGTCAACTTATTGGAAAAATCAAGACAAATTCTCCAACACTGATAATGATAGAATTTCACAACAATTTTTTTATTACATTCCTTACATTCTCCAAGAATTGGAATGGAAGACTATTGAATTTAGGAAAAAATGAGAAATCACCTACAGGCAAGTTGATTGCCTTCAACAACAAGAATGCAACAAAAAAATAACTCTAAACCATTACCACAGAAGCAAAAAGCATCTCCAACTTCACTCTTGGGCGCCCCCCTTGATTCTCCAACTTCTCACAAGAAAATTTTTCACTCCAACCTCTGATTTTTTTGATGTTTCCACTTGTTGGTTCCTTCTTCCCTCTTGGGAATTGGATTTTCTCTTCCTACAACCAACAATAACTCTCCTCAACACCTCCTAGGCATCACCTCTTTTTCGTCATTCAATTTTGGCTGGCATTGAATAGAGTTTTCAAAATTTTAATAATTACAATCTCCTTCCACAACCTAGATTCCTCCACTTCCCAATTTTTACCAAATTTTGAATGAAATGAGGAGTTACACATGCCCGGAATGGCCTCCATGAGCCAGGGCATGAGATTTGTGTAAATCCCACAATTTAATTAAATAAAAATTTCCAACACCTTCCCATCCAAATTTGAATTAAATTTAAATTCAGTTTTTAATCTATTTTCAAATAGATGAGAGAATAATTAAAATAAAAGATAATCACACCTAAAAACCACAACAAAAAATTAAAAGAACAATTTTTTTTTTTTTGGGTGTGCAGGATTGCCTACGCACTTGGATGCTCTTGCATCAAACAAACTTGGTAAGGAAGAATGTTTCATGAGTGTAGACTCAAGAAAATTCACATGGACTTGGAATTCTAAGCCTCTGAAGTTTTGAAGCTGCAAGCCATGTTGCCTCTTTCATCTTCTTTCCCTTCCATTTGATCAAATATTCCTTGTATTCTTTACCTCATGTCTTCATGATTGTTCTTGAATCCATTACTTTATCGATTTTTGTTTTCTTCTTCTTTGATACTTTCTACCCCCATTGCTTTGAGTATTAAAAAATGGAAATAATATCCTCCTTTCTACTATGATCTCCTTCATGAAAATGGTACAAATCAACCAAATTTTAATTTGGTGAAGCATCAAATTCTTCCTTTCTCCCTTTTAATTTAGCGTGCCCTTCATAAAACTAGATTTCTTAAGGTTGACCAACAACTTCTCTTCCTTTAAATTTTATAAAATATTTCTCATTTGATTCAAATGGTCTAAATTATCATTTAAAACAATTGCAAACTTACCAAGGAATGTTTTTTGTGCTTTATTCTTTAAAATATCACCAAATTCTTGCAACATACCTTTGATCTCCATGGGTGTTTCTTTCTCCTCCTTTATTGTCTCAATTTCCTTGGGAATAGGAATAGATGCATAACATATTTCTTCCTTTTGTATTTATTTCAAGAATAGCTTTCCCGATATTACACATACCCATGTATCATTGACCTCTTCCTTTTGTTGGTCCTTCAATGGATTTATAACATACCTTTTCTTGTCCTTTATTATAGTGTAACTATTTTCTTCACCATCATGCGTAGCCTTTTCATAATATTTCCATTACCTAACCAAGAGGATATGACAAGCATCCATTGGCATCACATCACACATTACTTTATCTCTATAATTACCAATCTAAAAAATCACCAAAAATTGTTGATCACTTACCATGAGTTGATGTCCCTTTTGCAACCAAGTAACCAAATATGGATTTAGGTGCTTTATTTTCTCCAAATTTAGCTTCTCCATCATATCTTGTGACACTAAGTTATTTGCACTACTGATGTCCACAATTATGGTGCAAAACTTTCCTCTAGAATTGCAAATGGTTTTGAATAGAATCCTCCCTTGTGCCAATTCCTATTGCTCCTTCTCTAGTTTTACAAGTAATTTCTTCAACATTAGAGTTTCCCCATCTTCTAGATCTATTTTTTCTTCCTCTTCTTCAACCTATATAGTAAAAGTACTTCCAAAATTTGTTTTCCACCTTGTTGTATTTGTGGGCATTCAAAGGCCCTATGCCAAATTTTCCTATTAACTAGGATAATAGAGAAATTGTAAATATAGAGGGAAAGAAAAAAATTGTGTTGAAAAGCACCAAGGAGTGGATAGTCAAGAGAATAATAGATTCACAAATTATTAAGGAAACATGAGAAAAAAAGGCCACAAAACAAGGAAATTTGATTCAAGTACATTCTCCTCCTCATACCAAATTTATAGCAGTAGGATCACAAGCTATTGGAAGAGGAGATCGAGATGAACCATAAAGGGAGACACATAAATGGATTTGGAGATCATCTAAAGGAGAAAGGGAAAGAAAATAAAACTTTAAAAATAGTGGAATAGGTTGTTGTAGAAGTGTCATCATCCTCTTTAGAGATAATCATTTTTCCCTCACCTGCACATGCTTTCTTAATAACCTATTCCTCCATTATATTTTAATGTGTCAACCTTTGACACTCATCCTATCAATAGGTCCTTACAATTCACTCCTAATGTCCCTCATATTACTCTAACTTTGTGGCCCTTGAAAACCTTTTCCAAGAAAAGAAAACTTGTAGAGTTGAGTCTTCTAGAGGATGATATTGTTTCAAATTTGTTGCAATGGAATCCACAACCTAAAAAAATAAAGACTACCTCAAGGTTGATGATCAATGCTACATATAGAGGTTTGTATATAGAGATTCCTCACACCTCTATACAAAAAGATAACATTCAGGAAACATAAAAATATTTTAACACCATCAAAGTTCATTTAGGACCATCTTCTTAGGATGATGATATTCACAATTTTCAAGTATCAACTAGAAGATTAGTGGAGCGAATTGAGAAAGAAAAGAAATCAAAGGTAGATCTTAAACAATACGTAAATTTTTTGATTACTTGTTTAAAATATATTGTTGATACTTCAACTTAGCTTATAGGATAAATTGATTCTTCTTTTGATCCTAGTTCCATTAGTGGAAAGATTGTTATTATAAAGTTTTGAAAACACAAGTGTTATGGATAAGTGATTGAAGATTGGGACATATAAATTATAAATAAAGTTGTAAAGTTTATTGAGGAAGCTAACAAAATATTGAATGGATTGGAAGATAGAAAGAAAGAAATCAATGAAGATATTTTAGTCTCAAAATCATAGGAAACTAAATAACTCAAAGTGGATAAGAACTTGATGGAAATGATACATCTAAGAGAAAAAAAAATTAGTTTTTGAGAAGATTATAAATAACTCCAATGATAAAAAATAAGTCATTTTGAATAAGAGTTTTGAGTGGAAGATAATTTCTCTCAAGAAGAATATACAACAAAGATTTTTTGTTTTTAAAGAATGTGAAAAAATCAAGACTGATATTTAGGGTAACCTCTTGCTTGTCAACTTGGGTGATCAATAAATCCTATAGATCACATAAGTCTTGAATATTATGGACAAATTGAAGGAAAAAAATATTTTTTTCTTAGTCTATAGTCTTTCTACATTGATAACATGGAAAAATTGAGTGCTATTAGTGTGCCACTTAGTCTCATAGATTGTCAAACCAAGCCGAAAAAATCATAGGTAAGAAATCCATATGGAGCTTAATAACCAACAATGTTATCATTTTGAAGAATAATGAGCCGAGACCAATCATGAAGGAATTTTAAGCATACAAGGCCAAAAATATTATGCAAATGTCACAATCACTACAAAAGACCAAAGATAGATATACCATCTTAGCCAAATGTTTAATTTTCTTAAATTTTTCAGACATTAGAAGTTCCCAAAATTTTATGGGGCATCTTTATATTCTCATGGACATGATCTAAATGTTTCAGTTACATGTTGATGATATATGCAATTAATATAGACACATAATATCTCTCTTTTACCATGACAACATATAGTTAATAAATGATTGTAATTCTGTGAACTCTACAATTTTGGGCATCATGAATAAATAATCTTGGAGTATATTTGCTACTATTTTTTTTTGTTATCATTTTCTAATAGCTATTTTAGAATGATTCTTCATTAAATAAACATGTATACTTAATTTTCTCAAAAGTAATTACATGTGATTTGTTACCTCATCTTTCTTTTAAAATTAGTTTTGCCTTGAGCTTACCTTTCCTTTTTATAGTTAAAATCACACCCTAGAAAATTGAAATTTTATCATAGGAGGGAGTTGTACCTCTAAAATTTTGAGGAAAGTTATATGGAGAAAAAATATAACTTATCCAATTGTTGGTACATGTGTTTCTTGAAAAGGGACATTATAGAGTTAGAAAATTCAAATAAATTGTAACAAATCTGCTAATCGACACCATGAATCACATTTCATAACTATATAACTTAAAAACAATAATTTCAATCAACCTCTTCAACCATGTCACTTAAAATAATGTTTTGTAACCATATATTCATCTTTAGTAGTGGATAATGCAACTGTCTACTAGCTTTTTGTCATCTATCTCACTTATCCTTCAAATAGAATGAAGATATAATTGTTTTTTGATATTTGGTTATCAAGATATCTAGTCTAATATGAATATAAAAATCCATTTACACTCAACACTTATTTCAAATTTTTAGCACCATGATAATTTAAGTAATAGTATAGAGTTAATTTCAAGTTGATGAACCACTACTTTTTTCACATATTTCCAATGCTCTTTATTGGGATTTTCCATGAAATTACTTAGAAATCCCATTATTCAATATAGTATTATGAAAACCATCACTTACATAGCACAGGGAATACTACTCATGCCCAAATCTACTATAGATTTATGACATTTTATACTCTTTTTTTCAACTAGTAGGGATGGAATTACAAGTTTACAATCTTGCATACTGAAATTTTGTAAAATAATTTCAAGGTATTTCCTTTTTCTTAGCCATAATTTTGTTTTGGTCATATCCATATATATCTTAATACCAAGTATGTATCTATTAGCTCCTAAATCTTTCATCTCAAGCTTATTGGGAAACTAATTTTTAAGTTCATGAATTAATGTTTTATTTTCCTTTAATGATAAATATATCATAAATTTGTATAAAATGATAACTATAATTCCACCATTTTCCTATTTAAAATACACATAATGATCAATGCCACTTCTTACAAAACCTAATTCTATCATTTTTGTATCAAAATTTTGGTTCCACATCTGTGAGGACTACCTTAATCTATATAGTGACCTTTTAATATTTCCAAATCTATTCTCCTTAACTTTCATCTTTAATTCCTCAAGTTGTTCCATGCAATTTTTCTCTTTTAAATCTCCATACAAGATTGTTGTCTTGACATCCATTTTCTCAATCTTCAAATAAAGAACCACAATAATAGATAGCAACATCCTAATACAACATGAAATATCAATAGGAGAAGAGATATTATTAGAGTATGTTCCCTCAACCTAGGAGTGAAACTCTCTCATCAATCATCCCTTGTACCAATGAAGTGATCCATCTACTATAAAATTCCTCATGAACACCATTTGCAACCAATCGGTTTCCTACTCTCAATTAAATCAATTAAATCCAAAGTCTTATATTATCCCAATACCATCATCTCCTTGTCCATGATGTTCTTCCACAAATTTCTATAATTGGAAGGGAGCTACTTCCACATACTCTAGCTCAATATTATTACAAGTAAGATAAAAATAACAACAAAAATATTGTGGAATTTACCCTTGGAAGGTAATCTTTATTGCTATGTAGATCTTCTCACTACTATTTGTAAAGAATTCCCTACCACACTTACACCCTAGTATTATTTAGACTTTGCACCAAATTTCCTTGCCTCTCCTCCCAATATATCATGTTTCATTTTCTAATCAATTTTAGATGCACTTTGTTGCTCTTTTATTTTTTTCAAAATATAATGTTACCCTATCTTTCTCCTTTGGCTACTTATCCTTAGCTAAGACTCAAATTTCTCTAAATGGAAGATCCCTTGAGTAGATAAACTTCAAAGTTTCTAAATTTCATATCTTGTATCCTTTAACATTATCACTTTGTATGATTAAAATAAACATTTTTCTTTGAAATTAAACTTATATTTCATCTCCTTAAGTACTTAAAGTTTTTTAGGTCATCTATGAAAGCCATAAATGTGTCATAACTAGTTTTCTACATGTCCACATTTAATATGGTGCCTTGTTTTATAGTTTAGAAATTGAATACATATTATTAAACTAGCATGTGATACTAATCACCTTGGCCTAAAAACCATGTCCTAGATCAACACTACTTAACATAATTTTGGTCCATTCTAGCAAGGATATACTCAACCTCTTAGCAAATTGTTGTGTGGTCTCACAACACACCCCAAGAATACAAGGCTTGGGGGTCCAAGTTGAAAATTAATGCTTAAGGAAAATGTTGGTTGGTTGATGATCATCAAGAAATAATGCAAAAGTAAAAAATATTGAAAATGATTCATTGCTTAAATATTTCAGAGGTGTTAAATATACCAGGTGTTAGGAATCTGGGTATTTTGAGTTTGTAAAGAAAAGTGTAACAAGTTTATGTAGTTGGGAGTTAAAAGCTCAAGGATATGAAAAGACCAGTAAAAGTTGGAAGCTAGGTCAAGATTTGTTCTAGTAAAATGAATAACATGTCAGGAGTTGGGTACCCAGGTAAATGGTGCATCAGTGTCAAAGTGTTTAAAGTTTATTGTTTGGTTTTTCTAGAATACCTAAAATATTTGGTAGCCTACCTAAAGTGATAATTACATGAGAATGCATTAAAGAATGTTATTTATGAATTATTTTAAAAATAATTAATCATAATGATGGTTTTATGCTAATGAAAGTTTTATTAATGTTTTAAAAAAGAGGATTGATATATGTGTAGGAGAAATAGGTTGTTGGACAACATTTTGGTATGGACGGTTAGGAAAATTTGGATTGCAAATAGATCCAACAATGTTACTAGGTTTGGTGGTGTACTCCAAAATATCATGCAAGGAAAAATCCTGTGGAGAAGAAACACTAGTAATCGGGGACCTGTGTATTACACATGTGACAAAGGAGGATCCCTAGCTCTAGGGTGATATACTTTCGATTATTTGTATCTGAATCCCAAACTTGAAAGTAGGAACATAGTGCCAGAGGGTTAAAACTTCAAAGGTCTACCTAATCACTCTAAACATCCTATAGGATGTTCCTACCTTTTTTTTGACAAACCCGCTCAATCCAGTTTGATATCTTGATCAAATTTCAAAGACATAAGTCAAAATAATTTAAGTGCAGAAGAAGGTCAAAGTCTGTTGACTTATTCAAAAGTTTCTCTTTCCAACTCTCACATGCTACATGATCTGCTATGATTCATCCCATAGATTCTCTCATGTGTTGATTGAATTTCCTGACTGTCTTGTTTTTATAAAAGGCCAGGAGTTGTATTATTTTAGTGAAGTTCAAAATTTGTGGATTCTGAAGAATTAATTTATTTTCAAGTCTTATTATTTTTCCTATTTTTTGTTCCATTCTAGATTAAAAACTTGTATGTTTCATTTAAAGTTAACTAATATCAAAGCCAATTCAAAGCTATTTACTGATATGAAATCATACGTAGTTGATTGTTTGTTCCTATCGAAAAAGATTATGTGCTACACTATATAAGGGTCCATATTGACACTATTCAATGGAAAATAATACTTTTCTTTAAACTCTTGCATCATTCTATGCCTAGCTGTGAAGCAATCCAATGAAGTATAGAATGGTTTGATTTGATTTATTTATTTATTTATTGAGCCATGCATGGTAGGAGAAATTTTACATATTAGTATTTTTATGCTTTATTTTAGAGTAGATGTTTCACATTTTTAGAAAATGTTCTAAAAAAAGATGAATACATGGAGTTTTATTATAAATCTTTCGATTCCATGAAGTTTTTGAATGCTTAATGCTAAATATACTTGAATGTATGAAATTAATTTGAATATTCATGAAATATTATTGAAAATTATTTGGTATCATGAAGTTATTGAGTGACATGTGAATGATCAAACTTATATTATGTTTCAATCTTCTGAATACCAACTAATTTTTGATAACCATAGACCCCTCGTGTATAACAAAAATATCACAATGAACCTTGAGTGAACCTAGTGTGTCGAGAATTGACATTCCCGAGCCTTGGGATCGAGCCCAAATTTACTTAGATTTAGGTTTTCTTGGTGGATCTTTCAAGAAAGGTAGGTTCTTGTGGTACTTTGTGAGAATTTATCTACCTATTGGTGTGTGTGTACAACATTTGTGTCAACAAAAGTAGCATTAGAAGGAGGTCCTTTGTGTTCTTAAGCCAGTATTGTTGTCTTGATCACATAGTTAAAGTTCTCTTGTGAGTTGAGAGTCTAAGAAAACTTATAATGGAGAGTGAAAAAAAGACAAAAAGCTATGAAAAATTGTTAACCAAAGGCTTTCACCCCTAAGTTTTTTCACTTTTGGTTGGGTGAAAGAATGAAAAATTAATAATACAACCAACCATAGTGAAATTGATTGTAAGGTTTTCTTAACTAAGGTAAGTTTGGAAATTCATAAGGTGATTCCATTAATGGAGGCATCCTTAAGTGCGAAAAGGAGGGAGATATTACTGGATAGGTGTCTAAATTATAAGAAAATGTACAACTCTAGTAGAGATCAAATTTTTAGTGGTTTAACCATTAGATCAAGAAAATTTTATAATAGTGATTGTTACGTGGAAACTCTAGAAGTTTTGCATTAAAAGAAGCAAGGTCATGATAATTTCAGAATACCATGCTTTAAGCATGAATTTGAAAGAAGTAAGTTATCATTCTTTTCACATGTGGAGGATAGTGAGAAGAAAGAATGAGTGAAACAGGTGGGAGATGCATTTTTTTTCCCCTAATTGTGAATCCATGACTTAAAGGGATAAAACCTTTGATTTTACACAAATAAAAGAGTATCAGGATTTTACTTTCCCTCTTTCTAATAATTGTACAAATTGTATTGAAGTCTGGTCTATTGAAATAAATAGGGTTTATTAAGGTTGAAGATGAGATAGATTACCGATGAAGTAAATGCAACCATTCATGGAATAGAGCAAAAGGAAATGAAATTCCATGAACAAAGGTTGGAAGAAGGTATAGGTTTGGGACAATGGAAAAGGTGTGTGCAATCGATCATTAATCAGGTCATTTCCATTAATTTTAGCAAAATTATGGGTAAGTATGGCTTTGAATTTTCATTTATTAAACACATAAAATCTTGATTTATTCATAATTATAGTAAAAGCATTACGAAGATTAGGGTAAATTACTTAATTAGGGTAAATTATTTGATTAGGGTAAATTTCTTTTAGTTAGGTTAGTTTTCTTTAGGAGTTTTTCCCTTTTTTTTGGTTTTGGTCTTGGAATCAACAAATTCTTCTTAATCTAAAACACATGATAATTGAATTCTAAAAAAATTCTATTGAAAATTGGAAAATATAAAACCATTTGAAGTAAATACACGCATGAATAGAGAAAATATATTTTTTGATTATATTTCATAGTAATAAACTTGTATATACATGAAAATACAAAATTGTCATTATAAGTTGATATGAAAAAGGGAAAAAAGGAAAAAAGGGGTTGGATGTTTAGAACATTGTGTCATAGTAGTTGGCATACTGGTTAGTTAGTTTTTTGTGCTTCATCTTGGAGAAACATATACCCTAGTTAGGTATTGTCTTTGTGGTCGTTGAGGTCAGGAGTGTGCAATGTAGTGAGAAAAGGTAGGAGAGGAACTATTTCCCTCTGGTGTAGAAATCACGGAATGCCATCAACCACTCGTATTCCTATGGCAAGCTGAGCAACAACTAGAACAGTGTCCAAATTTCCTAGATAGTTCGACCACACTATCATTACCACAAAAAAACATACTTTAGCTACAGAAAGACTAAGGTCCAAGAGAGAAGCCATGAACCATGAAGAAAAGTCTAAATTCACTATGTTATAAGACCTGATAGTCATGAAATTTTCCCCAAGGATCATACACAAACAAGATTTGGTGGAAGAAGTCCCAAGGAAAACTACTTTTCCAAGTTGTTGACTCATAACTCGGCTTAGAAAATTGGTTTGGCAACAAACATTGGTAAGGAAAATGGGAGTATCCATAGCTTAAAGATGAGAAAATGCAAAAGAGAAATTTAAATTGAAGATAAACGTGCATAATTTGAAGGAAAAGTGTTGTATTTATAGAAAGATGTGAGAAATATGTGTTACATAGTTGCTTGGAGATAAAATTTTGGGAATGCAAGTTGAGGTGGTGGAAGTACACTTATCTCTAGAATTGAAAGGTAAATCAAATAAATTCTCATGAAATTGGTACTTAGTGCTTCGAGGATGGCCAATACGAAGATCATGAATCAAGTGAATTTGGGATTATAGAATTAAATGGTGGTCATTTCAACTCATCCAATCGAGCTATATTAATCATGAATTGTCCAGGTGTGTTGTTTGGAAGAAGAGTTGGACTGGTGAGGTGGCGCATGTTGGAATGTTTGGAAGTTTGAGAAATCTAATATGTGTGTGATTATGCGTATGAACTAAATGAAGAGAACGATATCAGGAATAATATTTAATTATGATAAGCCTAGTGCATTAATGTAAGTGCAAAGCCACCAAACTCAAATTTGTTGACCAAAGTTTAATTTAGTGGGTTGCCATGGATAAAGTAAAATGGATGGGTGGTAGCTAATGTTTCTAAATTTAGAAGTAATCAAGTGGTTTGATAACTTGTAGCTAAATTTTAACTTATACCTTTTTTTTAGCAGATAACGAATTGTAATTAGTTGAAGTATGGCATAAAGATGGTAAAATTTCATTGGAAAGTTCCACATACAAGAAATTCATTAAGTGAATTTTATGAGAATCAGTGAAAATGATGAGGGATATCTACATTGAGTGAAAAATTAAAAGCTAACCTTCTCTACTTCTATAATTTCTAACCTAATAGCAGGCTTCATTGCCTACAAGTTGAAGCAAAAGAGCTTACAAAGAAATATAAAAAAAATGAAAATGAAAATGAATAAAAAGAAATATCAAAAATAAAAATTCAACTCTTTAGGCTATCTAAATACCTCTACCGGGGCTATAGATTCTTGACTGGTAGTAGAGCTATGTTTGGGGGGGAAGAATTAAAAAGATAATCTTGTCGAGGCTATGGACACTTGACTGGAAACAAGGTAATATCCAGGTTGGATACGAAGGATTTCTAAATTAGGTAGCTCAATGTAGATGGGCTAATCCTTTTCACCAAGTTTCGAAGATGGGAATAAATCAATGCACACACTAATACTTTCCGGTGGAGTTCTATTGTTTTTATGTCGGGATTCAAGTGAAGGTAAGGAGCTATTGTAGGAAAATATGCATAAGTTATAATTTATGGAAGGTGATTGATTCCGGGTTTTCTTTTAAATTTGGTTTTGTTGGTTGCAAGTTGTTGTGTGGTCTCACAACATGCCCCAAGAATACAAGGCTTGGGAACCCAAGTTGAAAATTAATGCTTAAGGTAGGTGCTAGTTGGTTGATGATCATAAAGAAATATTGTAAAAGTTAAAAAATATTGAAAATGATTCATGGATTAAATATGCCAGAGGTGTTAAATATTTCGAGTGTCGGGAATCTAGTTATTTTGAGTTCATAAAGCAAAGTGTAACAAGTTGCTACAACCGGGAGTTAAAAGCCTAGGGATGTGAAAAGACCGGTAAAATTCAAAAGTCGGGTCAAGATTTGTTCCAGTAAATTGAAGAATATGTCAGGAGTCATGTACCCGAGTACTTGGGTAAATAGCACATCAATGTCAAAGTGTTTAAAGATTATTGTTTGGTTTTACCTGAATGCCTAAAATGTCTAGTAGCCCACCTAAAGTGATAATTACACGAGAATGCATTAAAGCATGTTATTTAGGAATTATTTTAAAAATAATTAATCATAATGATGGTTTTATGCTAATGAAAGCTTTATTAATGTTTTAAAAAAGGGGATTGATATATGGAATTTTATGTGCTGGAGAAATAGATTGGTTGAAAACATTTCGATATGGACGGTCAGGCAAATTTGGATTGTGAGCAGATCCAACAATGTTACAAAGTTTTGTGGTGTACTCTGAAAGCTCATGCAAGGAAAAATCTTATGGAGAAGAAATGTCAGTAACCAAGGAACTGGGGACTTGAGTATTACACATGCGATGAAGGAGGGCACCTAACTTTGGGGTGATATAATTTCAGGTGTTTTTTCCCGAAGCCTAAACATGAATGCAAGAACACAATGCTAGTGGATTGAGATTTCTAAGGTCTACCTAATCGCTCTGAATATCCAACAAGAAGTTCCTACATTTTTTTTGACAAACCTACTCAATCTAGTTTGATATCTTGATCGAATTTAAAAGACATAAGTCCAAAAGTTTTAAGTGTTGAAAAAGGTAAAAGTTTGTTGACTTATTCATAAGTCTCTCTTGCCAACTCTCACATGCCATGTGCTCTGTTATGATTCCTCCCTTGGATTCTCTCTCATGTGTTGATTGAATTTTTTGAGTGTCTTGTTCTTATAAAAGGCCAGGAATTGCATTATTTTAGTGAAGTTCAAAATTTGTGGATTCCAAAGAATTAATTTTTTTTCAAGTTTTATTCTTTTTCCTATTTTTTGTTCCATTCCATATTAAAAACTTGTATGTTACATTTGAAGTTAACTAATATCAAAGCCAATTCAAAGCTATTTTTTGATATGAAATCATACATAGGTGATTGTTTTTTCCTATCAAAAAATACTATGTGCTACAACATATAAGGATGCATACTGACACTATTCAGTGGCAGATAATCCTTTTCTTTAAACTCTTGCATCATTCTATGCCTAGTTGTGAAGAAATCTGGTGACGTATAGAATGGTTTGCTTTGATTTAGTTATTTATTGAGGCATGCATGGATAATACCTAGGAGAAATTTTACATTTCAATATTTTTATGCTTTATTTTAGAGTAGATGTTTTATATTTTCAATAAATATTCCAAAAATTGATGAATACATGGAGTTTTATTATAAATCTTTCAATTCTATGAATTTTTTGAATGCTTAATGCTAAATCTACTTAAATGTATGAAATTAATTTGAATATTCATGAAATATTATTACATTCTTTGATTTCATGAAGTTATTGAGTGACAAGTGAATGATTGGACCTATATTATGTTTCAATCTTCTGAATACCAACTAATTTTTTATAACTGTAGACCCCTCATTTTTGATAGTAATATCACAAAAAACCTTGAGTGAACCTAGTGCATCAAGATTTGACATTCCCAAGCCTTGGGATCAAGCTAGGATTGTCTTATATTTAGGTTTTCTGAGTGGATCTTTCAAGAAAGGTAGGTTCCTATGGTACTCTTTGAGAATTTATCTACCTATTGGTGTGCGTGTACAACATCCATGTCAACACTAATTATTTATGTTACAATATTTATGGAGCTTCCCTTTATTTCACAATTCTAACATGCATATATAATATATTAAAATCCTTATAACAAATTTACAACCATAATTTTTCCTTATTTCCTTTATCTTCTTGATGATTTTATTCTAAATAAGAGATTAAACTCCTTAATCTTGAGAAAAACATCATACTTTCTTCTAAGAAAATATATCAAAAAGCACCTAGAATAATCATCTAGGAAATTTTTCATCAAATGCAATATGCATTCCCAAGTCATCAATTTTAGACACAAACATAAGATTTTTAGATAAACTTGAAATATGAAGTATATAAAAGATTTTTATTACTCTATTATCCATGAAGGAAATATTAAATTTTCCTTTACCAACTAACATCATCACCAAGGAACACTTTCCTTCATTACTCAGTGTATTTTTTGGCCACTCCTTACATGGTGTCATATGAAAGGAATCATTTGAGTCAATCAATTAGGAATCATCATCCATGTTGGGAATTTTAATCCTTCTTACAATTGACTTATAGGAAACTTAAGAACATGTATTAAATAATAGTCAAAAGTACTTATAAAATATATCTAACAACTTATACAAAAGTAAATAGAATAGTATATATCCACAAGATTATATAAAAGACTCAAGATTTACATGGGAAGACCTTTCAAGAGAAAATATACCACTAAATAAGACCTTCATAGTTACAATATTCAAAATCAAAAGAGACTCAATTCAACAAGGTCTTTGGAATTTTAAAAGTATAAATCTATAGCATACTATCTTCTATAATTACTCTAATTATGCACAAACAACACATAAGGGAATGCTATCCTTTCAAATTGTATAACCATCTGATATTGGCATGTTCACATGGGATAATATATATACACATAAACATTTTAGTGTAGAAAAATGTAACCTTTTACATTTTCTCACTCATTTGGGCCCTCCTAGTTAAATTGGACCTAATACCGCCTTAATATAGTGTTGTTAAATGTGCCCCTTTACATTTACACACTTATTTGAACCCTCTTAATTAAATTGAGCTTAATTATGCCTTAATTATCCCATTAATTTATTTACACTCCTAATTTATTACATTTTTCGAAGGAGAAACCCAACAACAATTAATGCCTAAACATAACACTTTACATTGAGAAATGTGTTTTCCAAGTATAGGGACTTGGGACCAATTCGCCCATGGGCAAATGGTCCTCCCTAGACATTTGGACCTAAATTTAAATTATGTTTTTTATGGTATTTTAATGATTTCAAATCTATAATTCAATTTCAGCTTGTGATATTTAAATTTCGGGAAATTAAGGATACATACCTATAAATACAATGTTATTTCACTAAGTTTCACCTAGAGTTTTCAAGATAGAATTTTCAAGTGAGAAAAATTATAGCAAGGTTTACGATCAAGGGCATTCAAGAGAAGACATATTAGAGATTTATTGTAGTTGCATTCAATATCTATTCATCTTGTCAAAGTCTTCTTGCATCATGCATGTTTTTAGAGCTAACATTATGATGTAGGTTTCATGATCAAGTCAAGCGTTCAAAGTATCATTTCAAGCAATATTCAAGTGTCAAGATTTGCATCTAATTAAGCCATCTCATGCAATTTGTAGACTTCCTAAGATGTCTATTATCAAGGTTTCATACAAGGGTTTGTTGAGTGGTAACATAGATTTGTTCATTCTTCATTCCCTCTTTCATGCATTATTTCAATTCAAGGTTTGATTGCCAAAATGGGTTTGACCAAGGCAAACCCCCATTCACCAAATTTTTTTTCTCTCTTGTGTGTTTGATTGTTGATTTAGGTTGAAGAAGAATTGAAGACCTTTTGAATAGAAAGATTTACAAAGTTATCAAAGTTGAAAAAGTTTTCAAATTTGTTGTCAAATCTTGGAATCTAATATATAGATAAGATTTCTGACTTTTAGACACTAAAACCTGGGTAAATTAAAAGATTCAAATCTATACGAAAGACTCCTAAAATATTGTTACAACCCTTGTAATTGGACTCATTCACCCATGGGTGAATGAGTCTCACATTAGCTTACATAAAGCACTTTTGGTGATTGGTCCACATGTTTTTTCCCTTATCTGCTCTGTATTTTGTTTTCTAGTTCTGCAAATATTGAGCTTAAAATCTTCAAGTTTCAAGTGTTAGATTACATTTTGGAGTTGATTTGCTATTTTCATTTTTTCTCCCCAAAGTGTTGTTTTACCTTGACCCTCATCCTTCAAGCATAAGAAAATATGAATATTCTCACTTAGGGTTAATTCACCTAAGGGTTGTTAATCAATTATTTGTGGGGATCTCATTTCCCAATGAATTAGAGGAAAATAGGTCCCTCACCCCACATATTTCCATCAATCCATTTTGGGAAAACCTATTTTTCACCATTTCATTTTGGTGAACCTAACTTTTGAGCATCATATCTTGCTGATTTGGAGTCCATTTTTAGCCCTAGATTTAGGTTTTTCATTCATTTTCATTGGATTGCATTGATTTGCATCTCATTTAGGGTTGTTTACTTGCATTATTTTGCATCTCATTTAGGGTTGTTTACTTTCATTAGTTTGCATTCTTTAAAATCTAGAAAATTCAAAAATATCAGTCATTTTGCATAGTGTTTACATAATATTGCATCATCATTCATTTACATTACAAAATTGAATCAAAATTGTATCTCCAATTAGGTCTTTTTTCTTTTTATTTGGAACTATTTTGCACTTGGATTTATACCTCATTTTACATAAATTTGAAATTGTAACTCATTGTCTAAAACCAAAATCTGAATACCATATAAATCATCTCAGAAACTTGCAAATTAATTTTTAAAAACAAGTGAGACCCATTCTCCCATGGGTGAATGAGTCCCTGATAAGGTCTTTTTCTAAATTTTTTGAGCATTAAAATCACTGTTTCTACCTTCTGTGTTTCTGTATTTAGTTTGCTGTTTCAGTTTCTAGAAATTTTGTTATCTAAAATTGTTCATATTAAGCATAATTTGTCAAATTCAGTGCATTGTTTGAATTCCAAATCACATCTAAAAGACATCATTTTCAGGTTTTTTCATAGCATAATTAGAAAATTATCTTTCTTTAAATCTAAAATTTTTCAATCTCTTTGTATTTCAATTCATTCTTTCACAATGGACATGTGAATTGGTAATATATGGAAATCCTTAACATATTTAGTTGATGTCTCAAGTTTTTTTTTTTGGTAATGATCCTAATGTAGTAGAACCTAATCATGCTCAACCAACCCCTAATGAATGTCCTCGTGAAGTTGACATCTTAGGTGAAGATGATGAAAGCATGCATAATTTCATACATAATTTCTTTGACAACCTTGAGAAAAATGCATCATTTTACCCTTCCATGCAACAACCAACACCTCCTACTATTTCACCATTAGCGATGTTTTCTCTTTTACATCCTAAGATTGAATCAAAAACCAAGCCTAAACATCCGACAATGAGTGAACCTAGTTCCTCTAACCAAGTGCATACTCATCCATCCTACATTAATAAAGTCACCAACACACCCATCAACCTAGAAGAGACTTATGGCCAAGGCTTTACGATCTTAGCTAAACAAGGATGTAACAAAACAAATGAGCATGAGATTCATAAGTTGTTAGAATAAATCCCAATAGAAGATACTAAAGGTTTAAGATATCTTGTAAGGAGCTCATTCTCACCACCCATATTGGCTCATCCTTCTCTTGCACTTAGTGGGGGCAAGGAGTTAGATAGCCTTGTCCTAGTTTTTCACTTGATGTTGTCCCTTTGGCTAGTTGTTTGTCTTCCACATACGATGGACAATATTGTGATGCAGACGACCTACTATAGGTTGACTCACATGTGCCTTACTAGTCTTGTCTTTATTTTATTTTTCTTGTTATTTTTGTGATTGCATGTGTGTAATGTGATCCCCCATACTATTTTTTTTGATGTGTCTTCATGTTCATTCCTCTATTTGTACCTTCATTCTTCTATATGTCATAAATATTTACATTTTCTTTTTTATTATGTTTTCCTTTTGGGGATGACACAAGGTGCTAGGAAATTTAGGTCTCTTCAATGTCAACTCAAAAGGATTTTTATTTGTTTTCTCTCTCCATGTTTCATTCTTCTTGTTCCATGGGTTATTTGGGGAATGATGATATTTTTGAGCTCTATAATATCATTGTAGCAAAGACATACGCTAACCCTTAATCCTTGGATCCCTTATTGATTTTGGGATTTCATTTTGGGGGCAACCCCTTATTTTTCATGGTGTAGCTTCATTTGGAAATATATGACTTGGCATAGGGATTTCCAAATAGGCTCTCATTTCTTCTTTATTGTTAGCATTTATCATTTTCTACTTTAAAGTAATTTCTCATAGCAAGGTGTTAGAAATTTATATAAAGTCGGGGCATACATTGACATTATCATTTTGGATATCTTGGACTATATCTTATGTTTCATTGAGCGGTATTCTTATTTCTTGCGATGTGTCTTCTTCTTGGTGGTTTCATTGGGTTTGATGTTCTCCATGAGTATGAAATTTCTTGGCATACAAATTTCCTCTTAGTGGTTATGCTACACGTTGCATTCCCTAAGTTGTGAATATTTTATCCTAGACTTGTTCTCTATTGGAGATATTAGGCATGATGTTCCCTAAGAGGAGACCTTACATGAACTAACCAAAATCCCTTTGAACATGTCTTATCCTATTTGCATTTTGTTCATAATTTTTTAGCATAACACAACTTGCTAACCTTATGAAGCTTGAAGTTACAACCTTTTTCATGGCCACCAAGCATAGCACACTTTGCTTGCATGTGGTGACTTATTTGTTCATAAGTGTTTAGTATAACACAACTTGCTAAGCCTTATGAAGCTTGAAGTTCATATTGTGAGGTACCTTATTAAAGTCATCAGAGGTATAAATTTGGTATGGTATGGGAGCCTAATAAGATTATATCATTTTCCACCCTTGGGGGCTCACCTATTGGACAATTGATTTCACTAGCCTGTGTGAGTGTGCATTATTTTTTGCATAGTGGATAATGAGTTCCACTTGTAAATTTTTTTGGAGAAACGACTAAGGTGTGTTCCACATCGCATTGGACTATCGAGGCTTGATCCATCTCTCTTTTCCTTTTCCATTTTCTCTTTCTTTGAGTCTTTGGCATTGTATGATTGAGCATCTTTTCATTATTTCATACATATATATGTTTAACATAGGCATGTGTCTCCTTGTTCCTTTGTTGGTTTTTCCATGAGATCTTGGGGACTTGATCACCCTCCTTGATCTTTGTTGTCTTATCCTTCCAATGATTGTACAATTATACATCTCTTTATTATCTACTTTAGTGTGAGTTTGATGCATGGCCATCCTCTCACTAAAGTGGGGGCTAAATGTAGTGTATAAAAATGTAACTCTTTACATTTTCTTACTCATTTGGGCCCTCCTAGTTAAATTGAACTTAATATTGTCTTAATTTAGTGTTGTTAAATGTACCCCTTTACATTATTTGGGTCCTCTTAATTATGCCTTAATTATCCCTTTACTTCATTTACAAGCCTAATTAATTATATTTTCTAAAGGATAAACCCGATAATAATTAATGCCTAAACATAACACTTTACATTGAGCAATGTTTTTTCCAGGTATAGGGACTTGGGACCCATTCACCCTTCCCTAGAACTTTGGACCTAAATTTAAATTATGTTTTTAGAAATATTTTAATGATTTCAAATCTATAATTCAGTGTTGGAGCTTGTGACATTTGAATTTTGGGAAATTAAGGATACATACCTATAAATACAGGGTTATTTCACTAAGTTTCACCTAGAGTTTCCAAGCTAGAATTTTCAAGTGAGAAAAATTATAGCAAGGTTAATGATCAAGGGAATTCAAGAGCAGATACTGTTAAATATCCAATATACTAAGAGGGGGGGTGAATCATTAGATTCTTAAAATTATTGAGCAGATGCCATCCAATCAATCCAAAACATGTGATAATTAAGATAAGAAGAATCATCAACAAAACATGAACACAATGCACAAGAGACACCAAAATTTTTACATGGAAAACCCAGAGTGGGAAAAACCACGGTGAGGATTAAATCATAATATAGTATAACCAGTTATAAGATACTACAAAAGGGTGGCTCACTCCCAGGACTCATTGTCCAAAATGGGAGGCTCACTGCCTACAAAAATGAAGTAATAAAATGGCTAATGGCCAAAATGAAAACTAATAGATATACACCTCAAGTGCAGATTCAGTTCATTTGTAATTCAGGAAAATTCGCATGCTAACATATCACACTTCACCCTTTTCACTTCCATCTATAGTATGCTAATATTTGCTCAACACCATACATTCATCTCTATATCCAACTCTACAAAAGCATCTTGTATATATATCTGATTGTCAAGGATTACAATCAGGTTAGCTTGACAAGTCTTCTCAACTAATAATCCAAACATGTGGCATGCTATAGCTTGTCGACAAGATTTAATCCATTACATCTTCTACTATATGATAGGCTGGCCAACAATAGACCTAATAGCAAAGACAAAAAATAATATCAGGGATAACCATGAACAACTGCACTCATGAGTTCATGTCCATGTATGTATTTCTCAGTCATAGACCATTTCCCAAAAATTGAAGTATTAACTTTTTGCCGAAGAGGATTCTAGAGAAAAATATTGGAGACTGGTCCTGTATTGCCGGTTCAAATTACCAGATTGGTATGAATTAGAGTCTTGCAGTTGCAACTCATTTATCATGGTGACATCATTGACAACAAAACTGTTAACAAGGGATATGATCTTCTTCATTCTTTCAACAATCTCCCCCTTTGTCATTGATGTCGACATCTACCAAAAATGAATATACAAAACTGTACAGTATATGCTCTACTTCTCATTCCTCTTCTCCCCCTTTGACATCAAGGACAAAGGTTGAATAACAAAAAAAACATGAAATATATGTACACATGGTCCAGAATGATCAAACACATGGAATCAAACTTCTGAACTCCCCCTAAGGAGTTATCTCATGTAATTTAAAAAAGAACAAAAGATTTTACTCGAAGGAGGGGGCACTTTCCAATTCCTGTAGAATGCCTTGCTAGGCCATTTTTCCATCCTCCCAACTCCTCTTAGCAGATACCAACAACTTGTTCAAAGATTCTAAAATAATAAATCTTTCTTCAGCTTCATCTAGAGTATCTAGAGATAGATTTATCTTGTCCAAATTCTCATGTTTAGCCAAATAATTGGCTATCAAGGCATACTCCATTCTCACATTATCACCAAGCAAGCCAAAATTTCTAATTATCTCTTCCTTCTGATTTTGTAACATAAAGAACTTTTCTCTATGCACAGAAATAGCATTCCAAGTTGATCTATCTCTATCCATTGATGTATTATAGGTGCTAGAGATAGTGGCCAACTAGGACTCAATGGAGTCCATGAGATATTTTATGATTTAAGTGGCATCAGACCATCTTATACAATATGTAAAAACAAAATTGAATTTAACTTCACAAGCCTTCACAGCTTCAAGGCTCTTCTCTACATTGGCATGTGTCGAGGCACATTTTTCGTGAAGGATCAACAGTATATTATCATTCAACTTATCCTCTACATCCTATTTTTTTCTCAATAAGTCCTATAGAATGCTCCTTAAAGGAGTTCAATAGAAGCTTCAAGTTCTCAACCGGAGAAAGAGACGTATCAGCAGATGTATCCAGAGTAACATCCTATAGGGCCTTAATGGCATCTTGAATAAGCTCAATCCCTTTCTGATGAATTTCTAAGATTTCTCTCCTACCGAATGCATGAGATACATCACCTACCACCAATTTATGTACCAGAGAAATCTTGTTCAGGTCTGCATAACCTTGATTCATTGGAAGTTGTAGGAGTTCTGGAGGAATTACTAGTTGGAATCTAATATGCTTTGAAAGAAATCCCTTCAAGACATCATCACCGGAGGAGGATTCTCTTGTGGAATTTTGTGATTCTACAACTTGTTGGGATACTTCTTCATTATTTCCAGCAACAGATTCCATATTTATATTTTCTACTTCCTCCTCTTCTTTTTTCATCCTCAGCGTTCTCCTTTTCTGCACTCTAATCTTCTGCTTTGTTCTCTTCCATTTCCTTTTCTTTTGATTTTTCTTCTTCTACCTTATATTCTTCAATTTTATCTTCTTCTTTTTTTCTCCCCTTTTCTCTTCTTCTTCACCAGGGTGTATCAGAGGGGTGGCAACTTGAACTTTTGGATTTTCTTCAACAAGTTTTTCATTTTCCGGATTTTTATTATCAACATTGATTTCTAGTAGAACATCTGTACTACCTGTTTCTAGAGGGATATTATTGTCATTCACTTCCAGAGGTTCATTATCATTAGCAACACTGGAAGGAGGTTCTTCCACAACTTTTATAGAAGTTTCCTTTCTATATTAAGAGGTTGAACCAGATGCACTAATCATGCCATACTTTTCTGCAGTGTTTCTGATAGTGCTTATTATTTCCTTCCTTATTCCTTTGATTTCTTTCTTATCTTTTGTCATTAGGGTATTAACACTTCTTTTCTCCCTAAATTTTTTAGCACAAATCCTTTTCAAAGGTTCTAAGTTATCTAGAGTTAGAGAGGGTGCAATATCTTTATATTCTTTTTTTCTTATCTTCTCCTCTAACTCAACTGCCTCTACTCTCCTTTTCATTAGTTTTTCCCATAAATCATCAAGAACATCACACCTAATATTATCCCATTTTTCTTCCAAAATGATAACATATTTGATGATGGCCAAAATTATTGTTTCTTTATCCTCTTCTCCTACTAAATTATACACTTCCATAGTGGAATTCACCATATCATCTTGATTCACCAAATTATTTACCAAAACATCTAATTTAAGAGGGGAACCAAGCCTTATCAGAGAGGTGTTTTTCTCTTCCTGATTCAATAGAATTTATTTTATAATTTTGGCATTCTTTGTTTCATGATCATCTTGTTCATCATCTAAAGATGATACATATTAAACGTTGCCAGTTTGCTGTGATGCACCTTCATCGGAGGAGACACTAACCCTTCTTTTTCTTGTCAATTTTGCAGCAGGGTCTTCTTCCTCTTCCTCTTGATCATCTGTAATACTCATATTCTTTTCTCTAGTAGATTTTTCTTTTCTATGTTTGACAGGGGATACTAGAGGAACACCTTTCCTTTTTCCTAATCTGGTAGTCAGTAAGGAAGGAGCCTTTTCCTTTGCCTTTATCAGTAGTGTTGGGCACAAAATTCGTTGTAGTAGGTCCAGAAGTTGGTATGGAAGGAGAGGTCCTGCCGGATCTCAATACATTGGGTAGTTCAACATAATTTTTTCCTTGAATAGCTCTTTTTCGAGCTAACTGTTCAGGTGTGAACCATTGATTAAGCATTTTCTCCACATTTTTCTTGCTTTTAGATTTGTTCTGCTCCAAGCGAACTTCTCTGGATTTATTTGCATAAGTTCCTATTTGGGGTACATTTAGATCTTTAGGAATCTTAAACAAGAGTTGCACATATCCTTCAACATCATCTTCTGAGACTTCATAACCCAGAGGCTGAATCTAGATGGTCTACGGTTTAATCACTTCTATCATCCACTCATCAAAAGATACATGAAATATAATCTCATTTTTGTATTTCTCCACGATCTTCCTTGGAATTATGTCTCACTCATTCATATTATTCTTGAACACAGAAAATAAAGTCTTCATGGAATTTGCTACATTGTTCACATATCCCAAATTCCTCATGTGCTCAAAAATTTGATGGGCAGTAGGTCGGGATGGATCCCAACACACAGTTCCAGATCTTCCTGGAAGAATTCTCAAAAAGTAGAATAACAAACATACATTTAGAGAAACAAACTTAAATGGGTACTTCTTCTCCTTTGACATTCTCAGGTTCTCAAGAAATTGTTGTCAAAGCAATTCACACAAATCATAGCTTGTACCATTTACAAACATATCATAGCCAATATAGATAGTTGTGGAAGACACATAATTCTCTTTGTTGGTGAAGTATATTTTGTGGCCAATCATTATAGATGCATAATTCACGGCTAGGTTTTTAATAGGTTTTGTCGCTAGATCCCTTTTGTCATAGGTAGCACTGGTGAGATTTGATACCATTTCATTTTTCACTGCCTTCAACACAAGTACTGATCCAGTGTCATAGAGTCCAGTGAAAGCTTTAATTGCTTCCTTGTTTATCAAGTGTGGTTCATTAGTCCATAAGAATTGATCATGTATTTTTTTAAGAACCAACTTTACATATAGGTCATCCACTATAGAACTAAAGTTTGGAAAATTGTTCCAATAGTCCAACTTCATCGTCACAAGATTTGAGTATTCAGGTTTTAACTAGAATTTATCATCAGTGAGTTCATTCATCCATATATCAATCAATTTGATATGATTTAATTCTTCTGACTTAACCCTAATGTGCATTCTGGTATCCTCTATCGGCATGATGTCGTGAGGAATCGAAGAGAAAGTGCCCATAAGGTCATCTTCGAAGACCTTCATCAAATATTTTCTGTAAGAGGGCCTAGGTCCTTCTATTATTTGTACAACTATAGGAGTTGCCATTTTCTATATTCTGAACACTTAAAAAGATTCAGGAAATAATTTCCACAAACTCACAGTAGCACAAAATCAAAAATACCTTTTTCTTCACAAAGATTCAAAACTAGGGTTTGCACCAGTCGCACCTCAATTCGCTTCAAAATCACTCCAAGACGCTCTCCACTTCTTTCGAATGCACAAATGACCGAAATGACTTCACAATATTGCTTTATAGATCAATGTGATGCCTTAATTCATATTTAATGCATTTTGAATTCGAAAAGATACTAAATTTCTTTAGTTGAGCTGAAAAACCCTAATATGCTTTGTAAACATGCATACAAGCCTCTTTTCTCCCAGTTTCTTTTCCAAAACCTCTACATACTAATTACTTACAACTTTTCTTCATTTCATGGATCTGACACGCTTGCAATCAGGGGTTTTAAGGATTTTCTACTAACTCCCCCCCTAATACCATGCTAGGTCTAGTTACTAGAGGGATCAGCTGCACCGGATGAGGGTACATATGCATTAGTAGTCTTTGAATCTTCTTTCTTTTTCCATACTTTACTCATTTCCTACTTGAATTCTTCCTTGTCAACCTTCTTCTTAGGTTCATTCTTCCTTTCCACAGCAGATTGTTTTCCCTTTTTGCTTTTGCATACTTTTGAAATATTTCCTAGTTTGCTGCAATTATAACAAACAAAATTTCTTTGACTTGATTGACTTCCACTAAACCTTGTTTTGCACTGATTCACTTTATGCCCATATTTATTGCATGTATAACAATATCCAACAAAGGATTGATTCATCCTTCCACCATTAAACTAGTTCATCATTTGAGTTATACATTCATTAGCTCTATGTCCAAACTTATTACAGGCATAACATTGTCCGAGGAAAGAACCCAAAAATTGATTCATCATGCTTCTACATTCATTTTCCTTATGCCCAACCTTGTTGCAAGAAAAACAAGTTCTATTGAAAGATGGGTACTTTTGTGCATTTGGCTATCTGACAGGTGGTTTTCTTCTTGGATTCATTTTCTGCTTTCCTTTATCTTGAGTCTTTTGATATTTTACTGCTTTAGAGCTTTCACTTGTTTCCAATCCCAATCCTCCTTTGTCTTTAGAGGGTTTCTGTCCAACTGTCAATTCATCAAGTTTGGTGGACCTTCTCTTGAAACTATCCTCACATAATTTTTCCTTTTCCATTTCTACTCTCAGATTCACAACTTCTTGTTCAAGTCTGGAGCATTCATCAGACTTGTTATTTATCTTTGTATTCAAGCACTCTTCAATTCTTTTGTCTTCTTCCACTTGTAGCTTCATTCTAGTAATGTCTTCATTTTCTTGTTTCAATTGGTCATTGACTTCTCTATGTCTCTCTTTGAAATTTCTTAATTGTTCCTTCAACTTCTAGACACATTCATTTTCCTCATCAAGATTCTCTTTCAGATCTTTATTCTTGTTTTCAACTTTGTCTAGATTATCAAGAGCAGTCTAAAGTTTTTCATTATCCTCCATCTATTTAATGTTCAATATCTCCCTCAAGTTGTTATAATTCTCTAGAGGAACCAAGCTCTGATACATGTTGTTAAATATCCAATATACTAAGAGGGGGAGTGAATTAGTATATTCTTAAACTTATTGAACAAATGCCATCCAATCAATCCAAAACATGTGATAATTAAGATAAGAAGAATCATCAATAGAACATGAACACAATGCATAAGAGACACCAAAAAATTTACGTGGAAAACACAGAGTGGGAAAAACCATGGTGAGGATTAACTCACATTATAGTATTGTGATTAGGTGAAATCTCCTAGTCTAAAAACACAAAATAAAATAGAATACAAGAGAAGAAAATGACACCTAACACCTCAAGATTGGGCTACGTTAACTCACACAAAATAAAGATAAAACAAGCAACAAACTATACCTTGTGTTGAGTTGATCTTTGGTTGGCCCTTTGATGGTTGATAATGTGTGCTCCTTGGAAGATAAGCTTGCAATGATGGTTGTTGAAGGATTAATGGAGGTAGATGAATGCCATAATGACTACTAAGATGTAAATGTAATGCCAAGATGTTGCAATAAATGGCTTGAGAGCATGAATGCATAAAAATCACAAGTTCTAAAATCTAAATCTTTTAATGAAGGAAGATGGGGTGATAATAGAAGAATTTGAATTCTCTAGAGGATTCAATGGTCAAGATTGAGCCACCATGGCCAAGATGGAGGGCTATGGTGAGTTGAGGACTCACAAGCCCTCACATCTCACCATGTGGCGGGTGAAGTTTCCAAAGGACAAGGTGAGATGGAAAGGGTACAAGTGACATGGAAAAGGCCATGTGGTCCCAAGGTACTTGGCCCCATATAGGGTTGAAAGTGACAAGTGAGGAATTTTAGAAAGTCCACTCTTGTCACCATGGGGATTGAAGAGGGCATTGGAGAAATAAAAGTGAATTTTTAATTCACTTTTTGGAAGAAACCAATGGGTAAGACAAGATTCCCCTAAAAGGGGTCCTTGTCCCATGGGTACGATGTGACCTTTGAGAGGTCATGGGGAAGACAAATGCATGGGGGGAATAAGTGTGAATTTTTAATTCACATGGGGAAGAGGTCAACCCAAAAAAGGTAAGTACCAAGAAAGGTTGACTTAAGGACATGCTAGAAAAGGTAAGTGATTAGGATTAGGATTGTGCAAATAGGCGATTAGGCTAATTAATGAGGATTAGAGGCAAGTGGATAAATATAGAGGATGTGATATTAATCCTAATTAAGGATATGCACATCTTAATGAAGGATTAATTAAATTAATCCAGATTAGTGAAAAGGTTATGGAGGATGGGACAAGGAGAGAGAAATAATGAATTTAAAATTGAAGAGGATAATTGACTAAATTAAATAAATTGATTGTTTATTTAATTTAGGGAGGAAATGATAAAGGATAAAGTATTTAATTAAATACTTTTGGGAACCTTTAGAGAAGGGGATAATATTAATTAAATATGTCATTTCATTAATATAGAAAAATTAGACAAGTAAATGATAGGATTTTGACCATATGGAAGTGGTCAAATTTGGATGTCTACATTTTTCCCCTCTTTGAGATGGTGCTACGAAGTAGCATCATTTCAAAGAAAACTAAAATATAGCACTTAGAAGAATATGGTTAGATTAATGAAGATGCCCCCATTCATTCGAGGAGTGACTAGGAGGAAAGATCACATGAGTGAAGATGAAGGTTAGGGATTAGGATGCCCCCTTGAGAGGACATATGGGTTTAAGAGAACTCAGGTGTGCTCTCGAAATGGATGAGATGATGCAAGAGTAGATGGGGAAGATGATACAAAATGATGAATGAGAGAGGATGCTGATATGAAGAGATAAAGGCAAGCACAAATGGATTCTAGGACAAATATGATGTTGCCCCAATCAAGCTACAAGCTAGGATGGATTGATGGTCGATGGAGTGTTGTTGATAAGGGAAGGATACATCCCAAAACAATGCAAGGATAGGGAAGGGTACATCCTGATGAGAGGGTTTCTAATGAGGGAAGGGTACATCCCAGAACAACACAAGGATAGGGAAGGATACATCCCAGAACAACACAAGGATAAGGAAGGATACATCCCATTGGTGATGATTGATGAAGATGGTGATTGAGTCAAATCTTGTAGCAAGGCTCGAAATAAGACCAAGGATGTGATTAGATGATTTGGGATATATTGAATGAACTAGGATTGGATGGAGATGTGATATGGTTAAAATGAATGCAAATGATGAAGGGAAAGATGCAATGCAATGCAATTTGCCATTTTGGAGCATTGATTTTTGCTATAGAATAAGACACCAGGCACCGTGGTATGTAGAACCAAGGTGGATTAGTGTCTAATGCATACATAAACACAAAATACAAGAAGGCTATCCCAACACCCCAAAGTCATGATGATTTTGGTTGGGCTAGGTATTGGGATAACCACAAGCACAAGAGGATGCCCCAACATAACACGAGACCTCAGGGGTCTTGGTGGGTACTACATGGGAAAATGAAGAAGACAACAATACAAAAAGATCAAGATATGCCCCTATGTTAACAAGTAAAAACACACCATAATATGACAGATCATGGCAGCCTTGACAAGTGATGATAGGGAGCTCAAAGGATAAATAGAAGCCAAAAGTATCAAAAGATCACAATAAAATTTCAAACATCCTTTTCCATAGGATCAAAAGGATGGATGGAATTGATGCAATATGTTAGGAAGGATACATCCTATTGATCCCAAAGATGGATGTGAAACTAAAAGATCGAGAATGACACGGGATACTCAAAACCAATTAGATCTCGGGATATTAGTGACCTTTATTTTGGAAGCACCAGCTAGGATAGGGACACACTTGATGACACAATGAGATAGACGATGACAAGAGGAAAAAAGAAAAAATACTGACACACCCTAAAGACCTAGAGGCTCGAGGGTTGATCAAAGATCAACCTTTCCTACGTGAAAGCACAAAGCCCTCGTAGTTCAATAAAATACCATGGATAAAATAAGAAAGAGGAAAATGGAGACCTCGATGGACAAATGCAGATTGGACAGAAAAATACCCTGGGGGCAGATAAAAAAATTGACCTTTCCTACGTGAAAGTGCAAGGGCAATGCAGTTTGACACAAGGCCAAAGATAGACGATGGAAGATAGAAAAAATACAGAACCCCGAGGGCAGATTAAATGATTGACCTTGCCTACGTGAAAGTGGAGGGGAAATGTAGTTTGAAACAAGACTAACGATAGATAAAAGATAAGGGATGATGAGATGACCATGATCTAAAGAGACATGGATGGATCTGATATGATGAGCTAGAATAGGTGGTGCAGATGGGATGGTCGATATGCCTAAGATGAAGCTTAGGGATGGGATAGTTATCCAAATCATCGAAAGATGAATGGGGAGGATGAGATGATGGATGGATAAGTGATGAAGATGTGAGGAATAGATAGGAATGATGATAGTGTAATGTACAACATTGGATTATGTGGGAGTAGCCTATAGCTAGATACCAATGACAAGGGATTATGAGATAGGAGGAAAATAGAGGTAAATGGATGGATGGATAAATATGGGGAGATAGAAGAAGCTAGGATAGGTGGATAGAGGGATAAGGATTTGGAAATATGGAATGGATTATTGGATGGAAAAATGGATTGGGGAGATAAGGATGAAAATATGGAACAAGACCAGTGGATGAGAGTATAGGAAGATAAGGATGGGGAGATGGAAAGGATTACCTGGGGTGATGGATGGACGATGTCTCCAAGAACTGAATCGCAAATAAGGAGATGCCAAAACTTTAGATGTGTCATGCATAACGAGGCAAGAGGGATAGTAGGATGGGTGGATAAGGGTGTGAGATGGACATAGATAGGAGATATGGGTGTTGGCATGATGGATGCAAATAATATGCATGGATCAGAAAAGTAGATGGGGAGGATAAGGAATATGATAGTGTATGGATGAGGGGAATATATGCCAAGAGGTGTCCAAAGCATGTATATATGTTTCCCCCTATCTAGGTCAAGATCACAAGCAATATGAGGGGACTAGATATAGATGGGATATGAGGGGTAGGATGTGGGAGATAAGCAGATGTAGGAGATGGAGGAAAGGAATGGGTAGGTGGATGTTTCCCCCAATTGTGGAAGTAGACTAGATGGGGGATTTATGCATGATGCCTATTTTCTAGGTTTTCATCATGGTACTTATCCAAGGTGCTTTTTTTGCCAAGTTTTCACCATTGGATGAATTATTTTCTCTTTACTATTTTCTTTTTTCTTTATTTTTTTCTCTTTTTTGATTTTTTTTTTAACTTTTTTTTTGACTTTTTGGACTAGGATGCGGATGGAGATAGATAAGGCTGGGGATGAATGGATAAATGGATCTAGAAGACATGCGATAAGGGGATAGATGAAGGACTCAAGAATCAAGTTACATATGAGGTAATAAGAGCCCATGTGTAAAGTGACCATTGGATGTGGGTATAACCTTATTAGAATGGATGGATTATGCAAGAGGATGGATTAAAGGGATTTGATGGGGTGTTGGAAATCGCATGGATGGAATGGGGGAGTGGATGTCTGATGGGGGAAGGTGTTCAGGACCAACATTGGCACATATGGTGGTGGGTGTGAGAGGATAGGGGGATCGAGGGATGGAGAATGTGGCAATAATGGAGGAGTTGGGATAGTGAAGTTTGGGACATAGCAACCCCCCAAAAAAAAAGGAGATGGAGGATGTGAATGATTACCTTTGGGATTAGAAAATTTGGATGTCTTTAGGGATTTCTCATTTGAAGGCATGGCCTCTTTATTCTTGGGAATCCACATGGTTTTGATTTTTTCTTTGGTGGGCCTTTGTGGCCTTTTGGATTGATTTTAATTTTGGATTTGATTTTTCTTTTCATCAACATGTATTTTGAAGGGGACATGAGGAGATTTAGATTCATGTGGATGTTCATATTTATGCATTCTTACTTTGGCATCCAAAGTGCTTGTAGTAGCAATGGGATGGGTAGGAGGCGATGGATGATGTGGAGAAGACGTGGATGGAGTGATAGAGGTAGGATTTTGATGGTGATGTGTGGATGGAGGATGCGAGATAGAATGTATGGAGGGGTGCCTTTGTTGATCTTGATTAGGAGTTATGAAGTTATGATTTTTACGTTGGGCACTAGGGATAGGTGGTGGATGGGTGAAAGTGTAAATAGGATGAGATGGAGGAGGTGAATTTGGGATATAAGGACCCAAAATGGAATGTGTATATGGAGGATGTGTGAAGTTTGGTGGAGGGACATAAGGACCCAAAATGGATTTAAAAGATGGAGGAAGATGGACGGTTATTTTGAGGTAATATGATGGGGGAGGGGGAATGTCGACAAATGATTTGATGGAGTGGTGGGAAGTGCCTCTCATTCCTTTAGAAGAGGATTGTTTAGGATGCATGGAGGTTGTACCAACATTTTTGGATTGTGATTCTTGGGAGATATATCCAAGATCGTGTGCTTCTGGATGTTCTTTGACCTGAATGGGCTCTAACATACCTTTCTCATGAAGGCCTAAACCTTTTCCTTTATAGTTCATGTTCTTGAGCATGTGATCTATGGTGGGATTCTTATTCTTTTGGAAGTATGATGCGAGTGCATTAGTAGGTGAAGGAGGAAGGGTGGTGCATATAATTTTTTTTTCTTCTACAAGAAGACCACCATGGAAGAGGGTAATGTTACCAAGGTGATACAAAAGTGGCATTGGGATGGTAAGACTAGATGGAAATGAAGGATCATGAGATGGAGAGGAAGGGATAGCAGCATCCTGATCAGGAGGAATAGATGATAAGGGATCGAGAGAGGGATTAGGTGGTATGACAAGATCTAGATTTATGGCAGTGGGTGATAAGGGGTCATGAGATTGAGCGGTTGGATCTTGAATGCAAAGGGGATCATGGGATGGAGTGAATGAGCTAGTGTGATCTTGAGATGGAGTAGATAGGTTGGTAGGATCATGATTCAGTTGAGGAAAGGAATCGTGAGATGGGATGGATGGGGGACTATGATCTTGGGATGGAGTGGATGAGATGGTAGGAGCTAGATTTTGAGGAGGGGATATGCTTGTATGATTTGGACCAAGCCCTTGGAATGGCTCATCTTGTGTGGGAGGCATGATGAGGGAGGAATGTTGGAGGGAATCCTCAGATGGGGGAGATGGAAGGATGAAGGATTCATGAAGGTCATGGGATTGGATTTCGGTGATACAAGGACTAGGGGGAGCGGATTGGATTTGGTTGTCTTCGATGGGTTGGATGGTGCTAGGAGTAGAAGATGGGGATTCACTGGATTCGATGGGTTTGATAGGTTCAACCATTTGGATAGTGTTCAGAATGGTAATGGGAGTGATAGGTGTAGGATGGAGGAGGGCCTCATCACTAGTGAACGCACATGATAGAGTGGGAGATCATGGCTCTACAACATCAAGATGCGGATCTAAAGATGTCTCTTCTGTCATGAGTCCTTGGATGACATTTGGAAGGAGATCTTTGGACATTGTAGGTTCAGGTGGGATGATGGGAATGGATGGAGGATTATGAATGGGTGGAGGAATATGATTAGATGAGTGGATGGGATTAGATGTAGGACTAGGAGTAGATGGAGGATGAGGATTAGAGACTGGTGGATCAAGATTAGATGGAGGACTAAGAGGAGATGAAGAATTAGGATTAGAGACTGGCGGATTAGGATTGGGTGGAGGACTAAGAGGAGATGAAGGATTAGGATTAGAGACTAGCAGATTAGGATTGGGTGGAGGACTAAGAGGAGACGAAGGATGAGGATTAAAAATTGGTGGATTAGGATTGGATGGGGGATTACGGTAGGAAGGATTAAGATATAATGCAATGGATGGGGAAGTGACATGGGAAGATGTGGATGTTGGAATAGGTTGGGGAGATTGGGATGGTTGATTATAGTAGGAATATTGAGATGGTGGATTAGCATAAGAGGACATGGGTGGTGGATTAGCATAGGAGGACATGGATGGTGGACTAGGATAGGAGGACATGGATGGAGGATTAAGATAAGAATATTGAGATGGTGGATTAGGATAAGAGGAATATTGGGATGGGGGATTAAGGTAGAGATATTGGGATTGTTGATGATGATAAGGATAGGAGTATGGGGATGGTGGAGTACTATAGGAGGATGTGTATGTTGGATAGGATAGAGGTGGAGAGGGAGGAAATGATGGATATGTGGATGGGGAGGATACTAGATATCCCCTGTCAAGGGTAGCATAAGGGCTTTTATTAGGTGTGGATTTAGACATGGGGGGGTAGTTTAGAGGAGTAGTTAGATTTTGGGGGATGATTGGAAAAATATTGCTAGAAATGATAACATCAAGGGGATCTATATTACACTCTTCTTGATCAACAAGGATTTCGTTATCATCATCAACATAGTTAGGATTCCCCTTAACTACTATTATTGGTCATGTGAGAGGGGGATAAAGATTCATGATGGATACAGATTAAAAGGAAATAATAGATGATGGAAGACGATATACTAGAGAAGGGGTAGAGAACAGATTGGAAGAAGATGGGGGAAGAGATTGTAAGATTTGGTTTGATATCAGAAGAATGGACGAACGCTCAAATCGGGATTCAGGTTAAGCTTAGGGTGGGATTAGATTAAAGCTCAGATTAGGATGATGGGATTAAAGCTCAAATTAGAATTGGATTGGAGCTTATATTATGGTCTAGAACAGTCTAGGGGTGACAGGATTGAAAAAAAAAGATCAATTTTTTCTATGTCATAATAAATCGCGTTTTCGGAGGCCTTCAGAGCGAAATTTGGGGTTGAAACTGGCGTGGGTTCAAAATATTGGATTGTCAAAGACACTCTATTTTAGGAGCTGAACTAGTAATCTAGGAGACCTTTCCGATGGTGTAAACAGTTTTGAATTTTGAGTACCAAGTAGAAAGTTATGACCCCAACAAGTTGGGGTAAATAAATTCCTAGTTTTTTTTTTAAAATTGGATGGTTTGGGGATGGATAGGATGAGGAGGAATGCTTGAATGATGATTTTGGACTGAAGAATATATGGGGTAATCGTGGTATAAAGGATTGACTCTTTGGATGTGATGAACAAAGAAAAAGGCAGCTGAACAAACACTGAAATGGACACAAATGAGGGGCCCTAGATGAAGAAGAAAAGGCAAGGACACTGGTTCTTGGGGTAGAGATGCCTGTCCAAGGTAGGATCGCCTATCTAGGGCAGGGTTTCCTATTCAGGGTAGGGTCGCCTGTTCAGAGCAGGGTTGCCTATTTTGGGGCAGGGACGCCCAAACAAATTCTTAGTCTGAAAAATAGTCAAGTGATATCGATAAACGAGGTGAACAGGATTCCAAGATGGGTAAATGGGTTCACGGTACGGGAGAATGATCACTTAGAATGGGTGAACGGATGCACGAGATAGGGGAACGATACTCAGAATGGGAAAAAGGGTTCCTGAAGCGGGTGAACGACTTCCCAGAGTGGGTGAACGACTTCCCCGAACGAGTGAACGGGTGGCCAAAATGATGGAATGATGTTTAGAAAAAGCAAACGGATATCCAGAATGGACATAAAAATGGTTGGAATGGGTAAATGGGTACTCCAAATGAGGGAACGACACTTAGAACTAGAAAACAGGTTTTCAGAACAGGGTAATGACTAGTGAACGAAGGTTGAAAAGGCTGTTTGGGGGTCAGGGTCACCCCTTTTGAGGGAAGGGTCAAAAATTGAGGGAAAGGTCACCCAAAATTAGGGCAGGGTCACCCAAACAATGGGAGGGGTCACCTAAACAGGGGGCAAGGTCACCCAAATAGGAAAAATTTCCAAAAGTTTGACTTGGTCAAGGTAAACAATAGCTGAAATAAGGGGGCAGGGTCACCCCTTTAGGGTAGGGTCACCCCTTTAGGGAAAGGTCACCCCTTGAGGGCAAGGTCACTCATTTATGGGTGGAGTCACCTCTGTGCATTGGTCTTTACCTAACTTAGTAAAAAATAGTGATGGCAAAGGATAAAATGACAAGTCAAAGGCCAAAACTGACTAATAAGTACTGGGTTTTCACAAGAAGACACTTCAAACAACACAAGCCTAGTTTTAGTATCAAGGGTATGGTCAACATGATCCTCTATCTAGGATTAACAAGGTTGGTAAGGGAGTCCCTGATAGATGCATGGTAAGTGAGGCACAACCGTGAACACCAATTTGTAACAAGCATGAGTCAGGAGTAGCAAGTGAGGTACTGAGAGCTCTGACCAACTCTTCATGTCTTATCTAGGTATCACCCTAGCTTTGATGCTCTTCCAGACATGACGTGACTAGATTGAGGTTCAAATTTTTCCTCCTTTATTTATATACCCCATCGATAACACATGGTTGGGATCGTCCCTTGGGGTGATGAAATCCCCAACTAGGCCCCTCTACTAAAATGAAAATGGGTAAAAAAAGGACTAAGTGAGCTACAATTTCTCTTCACCCACGATCACCAAACAACACAAGGGGATTGGATACATCAGTAGTCCACTTTCAAACAAAACAAGCAGATTCTTTGACCCTTTAATTAGTCCTAAGTTTCTAGTTTAAAGAAATGAAAGCACAAAACTAACTAAAAAAATTTTCTCCACCTGCAACACACTTGTCAGTAGTTTTGTTTTCTATCTTTGACAAGCGAATTCTATTTTTGGGCGTGGACGCCTCTATTTTTTGGGTGTGGCCTCCTATTCTGTGAACCTACAAAATGTTAGAAAGCCAAAAAACAATAGAAAATAGAAAGCAAAATAATCTAGCTATTTGGGCAAGGTCACCCCTCCTGGGCAAGGTCACCCCTTTTGTGAACCTGCAAAGTGTCAGAAAACCAAAAAAAATAGAAAACAGAAAGCAGAATAGTCTGGCTGTTTGGGCAAGGTCACCCCTCTTGGGCAAGGTCGCCCCTTCTGGGCAAGGTCACATGTTCTGTGAACTTGCAAACATTCAGAAGGTAGAAAGTAGCAAAAATCGAAGCAAAATAGTCTGACTGTTTGGGCAAGGTCACCCCTCTTGGGAAAGGTTGCCCCTCTTGGGCAAGGTCACCTATTCTGTGAACCTACAAACAATCAGAAGGAAAAAAACATCAAAAATATAAGAAAAAAATTTTGGTTGCTTGGGCAAGGTCGCCCCTCCTGGGCAAGGTCATATGTTCTTTGAACTTGCAAATAGTCAGAAGGTACAAAACAATAAAAACATAAGCAAAACAATCTGGCTGTTTGGGAAAGGTCACCCCTCCTGGGCAAGGTCGCTTGTTCTGTGAACCTACAAACAATCAAAAGGTAGGAAACAACAAAAAAATAAGAAAAATATTTTGGTTGTTTGGCAAGGTCGCCCCTCTTGGGCAAGGTCGCTTTTGTGTTCTAGAATCTGCAAAACTTAAAAAAAATAGCAAATGTGAAAGAAATGGACTCATGACGTGGGTCCCATCGAGTGTGCCAGAAATGTGATCAGGTGAAATCTCCTAGTCTAAAAATGAAAAAGAAGCAAATGACACCTAACACCTCAAGATTGGGCTACGTTAACTCACACAAAATAAAGATAAAACAAGCAAAAAATTATACGTTGTGTTGAGTTGATCTTTGGTTGGCCCTTTGATGGTTGATAATGTGTGCTCCTTGGAAGATAAGCTTGCAATGATGGTTGTTGAAGGATTAATGGACGTATATGAATGCATAAAAATCGCAAGTTCTAAAATATAGATCCTTTAATGAAGGAAGATGGGGTATTTATAGAAGAATTTGAATTCTCTAGAGGATTCAACGGTCAATATTGAGCCACCATGGCCAAGACGGAAGGCTATGGTGAGTTGAGGACTCACAATCCCTCACATCTCGCCATGGGGCGGGTGAAGTGTCCAAAGGACAAGGTGAGATGTCAAGGGTACAAGTAACATGGAAAAGGCCATGTGGTCCCAAGGTACTTGCAAGTACCTTGGGATGGGAGAAGATTTCCCCAAAAAGGTATTCCTTGGCCCCATATGGGGCTAAAAGTGACAAGTGAGGACTTTTAGAAAGTCGACTCTTGTCACCATGGGGATTGGAGAAATAAAAGTGAATTTTTAATTCACTTTTTGGAAGAAACCAATGGGTAAGACAAGATCCCCTTAAAAGGGGTTCTTTTCCCATGGGTACGATGTGACCTTTGAGAGGTCATGGGGAAGACAAATGCATGAGGGGAATAAGTATAAATTTTTAATTCACATGGGGAAGAGGTCAACCCAAAAAAGTTAAGTACCAAGAAAGGTTGATTTAAGGACATGCTAGAAAAGGTAAGTGATTAGGATTAGGATTGTGCAAATAGGTGATTAGGCTAATTAATGAGGATTAGAGGTAAGTGGCTAAATATGGAGGATGTGACATTAATCCTAATTAAGGATATGCACATCTTAATGAAGGATTAATTAAATTAATCCAGATTAGTGAAAAGGTTATGTTGGATGGGACAAGGAAAGAGAAAGAATGAATTTAAAATTGAAGAGGATAATTGACTAATTTGATTGATTTATTTTATTTAGGGCGGAAATGATAAAGGATAAAGAATTTAATTAAATAATTTTGGGAACCTTTAGAGAAGGAGATAATATTAATTAAATATGTCATTTAATTAATATAGACGAATTAGACAAGTAAATGATAGGATTTTGACCATATGGAAGTGATCAAATTTGGATGTCTACAAGTATAACCGGTTATAAGATATTCAGAATGAACTAATAGAAATACACCTCAAGTGCAGATTTAGTTCCTTTGTAATTCAAGAAAATTTGCATGCCAACAGATCACACTTTTCCCTTTTTGCTTCCAACTACAGTCTACTAATATTCACTCAACACCATGCATTCATCTCTATATCCAACTCTACAAAAGCATCTTGTATATATCTGATTGTCAAGGATTACAATCAGGTCGACTTGACAAGTCTTCTTAATTAATAATCCAAATGTGTGGCACACTATAGCTTGTCAAAAATATTTAATCCATTACATCTTGTACTATATGATAGGTTAGCCAACAATAGACCTAATAGAAAAGACAAAAATTGATACCAAAGATAACCAAAAACAACTACGCTCACGAGTTCCTATCCATGTATGCATTTCTCAGTCATAGACCATTTCCCAAAAACTGAAGTATCGGCTATTTATCTAAGAGGATTCTAGAGAAAAATACTGGAGACTGGTCCTATATTATCGGTTCAGAATATTGGATTGGTATGACTTAGATTCTTGCAGTTGCAACTCATATATCATGGTGACATCAATGACAACACAACTGTTAACAAGGGATATGATCTTCTTCATTCTTCCAATAGATATATCAAATATTTATTGCAACATTCAATATCTATTCATCATTTCGAAGTCTTCTTGCATCATTCATGTTTTTGTAGCTAACATTGTGATGTAGGTTTCATGATCAAGTCAAGTATTCAAAGTATCATTTCAAGCAATATTCAAGTGTCAAGATCCACATCCAATTTAGCCATCTCATGCAAGTTGCAGACTTACTAAGATATCCATTATCAAGGTTTTATACAAGGGTTTGTTGAGTGGTAATATAGCTTTGTTCATTATTCATTCCCTCTTTCATGCAGTATTTCAATTTAAGGTTTGATTACCAAAATGGGGTTTGACCAAGGCAAACTCCCATTCACCAATTTTTTATTTATTTTTCTCTTGTATGTGTGATTACAGATTTAGGTTGAAGAAGACTTGAAAACCTTTTGAAGAGAAATATTTACAAAGTTATCAAAGTTGTAAAAGTTGTAAAAGTTGTCATCAAATCACAAAATTTAACCTACAAATTGGATTTCTGAATTTCTAACACTAAAACTTGGGCAAATCAGAAGCTTCAGATCTGCACCAAAGGCTCCCAAAATATTGTTACAACGCCTATACTTGGACCTATTCACCCATGGGTGAATGAGTCTTAGATAAAATTACAAAAAACACTTTTGGTAATTGGTACACATGTTTCTTCCCTTCTCAAATTTGTATTTTGTTTTTTGGTTCTATAAATATTGAGCTTCATCTTCAAGTTTCAAGTGTTAGATTGCATTTTGGAGTTGATTTGCTATTTTTAGTTTTTGTCCCCAATGTGTTGTTTGACCTTGACACTCATCCTTCAAGCATAATGAAATATGAAGGTTCTCACTTAGGGTTGATTCACCTAAGGGTTTTTAATCAATTTTTTGTGGGGATCTCATTTCCTAATGAAATAGAGGAAAATAGGTCCCTCACCCCACATATTTTCATCAATCCATTTTGGGAAAACCTATTTTTCACCATTTCATATATCTATGTGTGTATCCATGTACGCACATATTTATGCATATATGTATACATATGTAAGTGTATGTGTATCTATACACACACACATATATACATATGTATATGCATGTGTATATATACCTATATACACTCACATACATATATACATACATACATGAATACATACATGCATGAATACATACATAGATGAATACATACATACACACAGACATATATCTATATATACATACATGTTTCTAGTATAGCTACATGTAGTGTTGGAAAATTTACTCCTTTACATTTTCACACTATTTTTGCATCCCCTTAATTAAGCATCTAATTGTCTAAACTATGCATTCCTAATCCTTACTATTCTTGTTTTCTGAAAGGGAAAATGACATTAAAAAATTGTCAACATTATATTAATTTCCTTGAAAGTTATGTGCCCTAGATTTATGGGTGAATGGGTCCTCCTTAAGTGCCAAGACCCAATTTTTAATATGTTTTTGGTGGCATTTTAATGATTCAAATTCAAGTTTCAAATTTTGGCTTATGGAATCTATTTTTTGAAAAATTAGATAAACACCTTTAAATACAAGGTCTTTTTATCAATTCAAATATCACACACTTTATGCAAGAATTCTAAGAGAAAATATTATTGTCAAGAGTATTTAAGAGTAGATTTATTAAGCATCTACAACAAAAAATCAAGATCACATCATCATGTCAAATTTATGTGTGTTCATATTATGTTTTGAAGCTAACATTGTGATGTAGGTTTCAAGCAATCATTCAATCCAATTCATGCAAGATCCAATCCTTAGAGATATGTGTTAGAATCTAGTCCTATAAGGGAACCATTGAGGGTTTGGTGAGTTGTGACATATATTTGTTCATTCATCAATCCTTGTCATTTGTCATTATCTTTATCAAGGTTTAATTAACAAAATGAGGTTTGACCAAGGAAAACCCCTATTCACCAAAAACAAACAATTTTTCCCTCTCTTTATGTGCAGATTTGTAGGTGAAGAAGGACTAAAATTGGATCAAAAGTAAAATTTTGCAAAGTTGTCAAGCCACAAAAACTTGCCTATAGATTTTATTTCCAACTTTTCGACAGTGGAATATGGAGGAATTAGGAGTGTAGATCCAAGATCAGAGGACTATGAAATCAAATTTTAGATCCTTGTACAAGGACCCATTCACCCTAGGGAAAATTTGTCCTTGTAGGACACTCAACAACCACTTTTGGTGATATGTACACATTAATATGCCCTTTTCAGATCTACTAGAAAATTACTATTTTTGTTTGTGCTATCCTTTAACTCTGTATTTCAAGTTTTACATCATATAATTGAGTTCATTAGGCATTTTATTTTCATCTCCCAAAACTACATTTCAATCATTTTCTATCATAAGGGAAAAATCATAGATCCCCCATCCCCATAGAGTTGACTCACCTCAAGGTTGATGGTCAATTCTATCCTTGTGAGAGATCTCCTTTTTTCCATATGAAACTAGGAAAAATGAGGGTGTGTTAGGTCATCACTTCATTGTGGTGAGCCCTTTATTTCCCCTCTCTTCTATTTTTTGATGTTTCATATTGGTGAACCTAACATTCTTACACTATAATATTTTTGATTTGGAGACCCTTCAAACCCTAGATCCAAGGTTTGCATTAGTTTGCATTACATCTCACTTAAGGTTTTCAAAATTGCATTAGTTTTCATTTCATTTAGGGTTTTAAAAATGCATGTTGCATCATTCAAAATCTCAAAAAATTCAAAAATTGGTATACATATTGCATCCATTTCACATATTAGTGTTTTTCATTCATTTATATCAAAAAATTCAAATAAAATTACATCTGGAAAGTTGTCATTTTTCTTGTTTTTTGTCATCAAATTTCACTTGCATTGCATTATAAATTTATAGAAATTTGTAACTAAAAGTATCAATTTAAAACCTGAATCAAAGACCTTAAATATCAACTCAGAAACCTAGATTTTCATTTTTTCAACCCTTGTGAAAGGAACCAATCACCCTAGGGTGAGTCTGTCCTTATACAACCCATTTTCTAAAATTTGAGGCATTAATTTGTCTTTGTCTGCTTTACATCTTGTTTTTTTCACATCTCAATTTCAGTTTCTAGAATTAGAGTTTTCTGAAATTGTTTTCATTCAAGTTACTTGGTCAGAACAAGTGCATGTTTCAAACATAAATTTTGCATAATTTTCAAGCTCTTTCATTTTACAATCATTCAATTATCATTTCAGATCTAAAACTTTGCATTCAAATTCGTTATGGAGATTTTATCTGGTAACATATGGATGACCTTAAGATCCTTAGTAGATGTTTCAAGTTGTATATTTGGAGATGATCCTAAGGTAATTGATCACTCATGAATCTTCACCTCCTAATGAATGACCCCATGAGGTGGACATCTTAGGCCAAGATGAAGATAAAATGCAATGATTTTAATACAATACTCCCTACACAACCTTGAGAACAATGCATCCTTTTATCCATCCATGTAACAACCAACATCTCCTATAATCCCATCACTTGATGTGTTCAAAAAATTTCATCCTAAAATGTTGGAAACAAGACACACTGAGAGGGGGGGGTGAATCAGTGTTGTGAAAAAAATAACTTTATTAACCTTTAACTTTCAAGCATTAGGAACATTCAATCATAAAGCATAAACAAGAAAATAAATACAACACCATAACACCAATATTTTTACGTTGAAACCCTGTTAGGGGAATAACTATGGTGGATGGCCAATCCACAATTATGATTCTGAGTATACTCAAAATGAAGATTACAAAAGGGGAATGCACTTGCATTCAGGCACACTGTCTAGAGCTCACTACTCAAATAAAAGAGGGATTGTTTCCCCAGAGTTCAGATTAAAACCATATGATGATTTGAACTAAGATGATAGCATCTAAAATGCTTGATTATAGTTCTAGATAAAGCACAATAATAGATCTACTACCTTACAAATTGATTATGTAATTCTATTCTATTTTGCTCATACACACAACACAGATCTTCTATGCTCAAGTGAAACTACACTTTATCACAACTCCTCTTTTCTCTAACTCACAATTTGGACATTAACTCAATATACACATCATACAAAATGATACAGACGATCATGTATATATACCCGCAACATAGGATTTATTTACACTTTGTCAGCTTCAATAGAACACAACAAAATTACAACTGTTGACTCACATAATGAGAAATATGCAATGCATACCCTTAATGGTTGGCCAAAACTTTACTAGAACCCAAACGAAGATATAAAAACATAGAGATACTCAATTAATTAGTTCTCATACATCCGTGATTTAATATATTCATGAGGTCGACCTTAATACAAGAAAAACTAAGAATACGCCAACTGAATATTCTAATTCCCATACGAATTGATACGAGACACTACGCTTTAGTATCAACGGAGATAATACACCAATAATCATTTCCTAAGATGCACAACACAAAATGATAACCTAAAATCTTTACCCAGATCGATGACTATTGAGTTACCAGATACTCTGTTTTGCCTTTATGATTTTCAATCTATTTGCTGGTAAGCTTGAATGAGGATATGTGTACCTAATCAATGCATAGGGTTGTCATCAATGACAACACTAGATGATAGTTGTAGTGTTCTTTTTCCAAAAATATCCCCCTTTGGCATTGATGGAAACACTTAGTGAAAAATAACTAAGTGTCAGATCAGTACCAAGATAAACTTCATTGCAATCAAAAATTTCCAAAAAATTCAAAAATGCTACTCCCCCCCCTGAGCTGATTATAAATTTCTCACTCCAGTTCTCCCCCTTTGACATCAATGGAAAAGGTAGGGGTCGCATACCAAAAAGAATCAATCAAAATTGTGTTTGTACAAAGGTGCTTCTTTACCTTACAAAAGCTTAAAGATGTCTGCAAAATCCTTCTTTAGTTGTGCCGGGTTTGAGTCCCAAACTCATTTGAGACTTTCCATTATGGTTATGTGTTCAAAAATTAGATAGGATAGTGTTTCTGTGGATTCCAGGCTGGTTGGGTCATTGAATACCATAGTTTCCTCTAATTCTTTTAGGGCACTTCCCATTACATCAATTTTGGGGCTAATGATGCTTCTAAGTTCACAGGTTTTGGAGAAAATTTTATCATTTTCATGCTTCAATCCTTTTATTTTATTTAGCAAAGACATTACTTCACCTTCAACCTTCCCAAAACCACTAGATAGGGGATCAAATGCCTCAGAGATAGTTTCTAACTGATTTTCTAGGTCTTTCACCTTCTTCTCATTTTCTTCTGTAAATTTTGAGAAGGACAAACATGATTTGTAAATCTTGCCTCCTTCAGATAAGTCATCCTGTATGTGATTGACACAAGTGACCAAGGTGACTTTGTCTTTGGTAATCAATATTTTTAGTCCAATGAACCTTTTAGCATTGAATTCCTTCTGTGCTTTTGCCAATGCAGACTTTTCAAGAGACTCAAAATGAGTACTCACTGAGCTGATAAGCCTCTTCAGTTCACTAGATGAAGATTTAGTCTAATATTTCACAAAGGAGGGCATGATCTTCTTCAATACTTCGAATGCAAGTGCCAACAACTCACTATCTTCAATATGAGATTTTAGCAGCTCCTCTTGAGCTTTTACTTGAGAAAATGAGGCCACCTTCATTATCTGGATTGGGCTTAAGGTTGATAGGTCAATGTGACCTTTAATTAATTATGGCTCAATCTCTTCCTTATGTTCCACCAAGAATTTATTAACTGTCTCAACAATGTCTCTTGTCTTCATCTTTACATCACTTTTCTTTTCCTCAACTAATGCTTCCTCAATTCAAGCTTTTGATTTCTCTTCAGTGTTCTCTGTCAACTCAACTGATACATTCAAAATTTCTTCAACTTCCATGGGGATTTCTATGTTGTTATCTGGAAGTGGAATCTTGAGGTTTTCACTAGCATCAAAATTTCCTTCTTTTGTATCTTTGACCAGATCAAATGAGACATCATATGTCTGAGTCTCCTCATACACAACTTTAATTTTGTCATTTAGAAGTAGCTTTTTCATAATTTGTTTTGTTTCTTGTATAACTTCACCTGTTTGACCAATCATCAGTTTATTGACCCTTGAATTGCTTCTAAACTTCCTTTTTTGCTTTGTTCAGGAATGCTTTCATGTCTTCCATAGACATTTCTAGACATAATTCTACAATAATTCTCTCTCTCATTCATTCTTCCTCAGTCAGGTCACTTAATCTCCTTGACTCTAGAATATCATACAATTTTTTTGGGAGGCTAGGCATGATTTCAACCAAAACTTTGTTGAAGATATTCATGTGCTTTATTGTAGCTTCTTCTAGAGTTCTTCTATCAGACTCAGAGAAAGATTCTTACGATTGATAAAGCGATTTAATATTTCCATAGAGATTATTTATTTTTTAATTTGTTCAATGGTCATACCAAGTGTGTCAACCTTGGTCTTCTTCTTTGCCTGAGCATCTACACCGAAGGTTTTTGGCATAGTTGTTACTTTAGTGCCTTGCTATTTGATTTCCTTGACATCTTCATTAGATTCTATTTCCTCATCATCAAAAACAATCATGTACACTCTTTTTCTTTTTATTTTCCTTCCTTTGGCTTCCTTTTTGGATCTCTTGCTTTCACTTTTCACAGGAGCAGATTTTGTTGCAGGAGCTGAGTGAGATGCCGAGCTTCTGGTTGTTCTAGATTGGGCAGGTGATGCTGCCAGACTAGCTGATTGTGCTTTTGTTGCCTCTTTAGCAGATTTCCTTGCTACTTCATCTTCTTCCCTTTTCTTCCTGGCTTCACTTAGTTTCTCCATGGATACACCCAAGCTTTCTGCAAGAATTTCAACTTCTTTTCTTACTCTTTTGGTTGTTACTAGTTTCTTAAGCTCATTATGAATTTTAGTGTGCTTTTCTACATAGGTACCAAACCTCTCTTCAGTCAAATCTAGAGGTTTGCTTGACAAATTTTGGGCATACATTTCCAAATGTTTCCCTTGACCTCATAGCCAATAGGCATGATCCAAACAGTTCTTGGATCTGTTGCTTCCATCATGCACCAATCAGAATTCTTCATAAAGAAGATTGAATCTTTGTATTTCTCCACAATGGTGGTGGGAATTATTTCCCTAGCTTGAATACTAGTTTGAAATATTTTGAAATAACCCCAGATATCTACATTTCTAGTTTTGATATATGTAAGATTGTACAATAGATCCCTAATCTGTTCGGCTACTGGGATGTTCTTTTTCCACTGGACTTTTCCAACACCCGAGACTTCCTCCATGAAGTAACAAAAAACCATAAAAGTAGACTGCCATATTTGAATGAATTTTTCTTGTCTTTCTTGAGCTTTGCAATGTTTTCCATCAGTTGAATCCTTAATAATTCACAGAGATCATATTCCATATTTTATTTTACCGTTTGGTAGGCAACATAAATCACCATACTGGATACAAAGTTTTCTTAGCTAGAGTGGTAAATATTATAAGTAATTACCATGGATGTGAATCTAACATTTATATCAAAAATATTGTCAACATTGATTGCTCTCCTGTCATATGTCGAGCTTGCATTGGTGACAATTTGATTTTTCACGGATTTCAAAATAGGTAGACCACTAGAGGAATTCAGACCAGTTACTACACTTATAGCTTCCTTAGTAATTTTGAAGGGAATAGTAAGCCACATGAACTCATCATGCACCTGACTCAAGACATAACGAGCCCATTTTGATTCCATAAACATGGGAAATTTAACCATCAGAGTGAATTTCTTTGTTTCCAGGATTTGGTGTTCCGGTTTTACATTAAAGTTTTCATCAACGAGATGATGATTGTACAAATTAATAAGGTGAGATCTTTCCAAGTCTTCAATATTTGCATAAATGTAAACCCTAATGTCCTCTGTATGCAAGACTCCATGTGGGACTGACAAAAAATCCCCTAATGGATCGATCTCTAAAGACTTGTAGGGATGCAATTTAAATTCAATACAGGGTATATCCTTGAATTTGACCACTAAAGGATTATTCATCTTGCCAAATCAAAAAATCCAAGAAGTTCTTGATAAATACCTTTTTCCGTTGGACCCAAAATCGATCGCTAAATCACCTTCACACTTGATTTTTTCCTTGATTCGCCTTAGGTCACTTGGAGCTTTCCAAATTCTTTCTCTCCAGAGGGAAAACTAACAAATGAGGAATAGAAGTTACCTTTTATCACTCGCATACCTAACCTTTTTGTCGTAATAAATGTGTTTTCCCTAATTCATCTGGTTGTGCCATTTCTATGTATAGAAACCAGATAAATTTTCTATGGAATTTTAATATGGTATACCACTTCCTCTGATGAGTTCAACAAAAAAATTTGGGCATCTGTCGATCTCCAGTATGTACTTTCATCCGATTTCATTTACTGGTTAGGAGGTTTGATGATTTTCTTAACTGCTCCCCCTGGGGCAAAGGCTTGAGATGAATTCCCAGAGAAATTGTCGAAGGTAGGTTCTAGTGCAGGTGTAGTTTCTTCAATGGAGGGGCTCTTCTTCACCCATTTTTTTTTCATTTATTGCCTGACCTCATCTGTAGTGACTTTACCTTTTCCTTTCACATAATTTTGTATTATTTTCCTTTGATTTACTAGACCTTTTCTGTTCCGACAGAATGTAGCAATGTGTCCAATTTTGTTGCAATTCTAGCATACAACATTCCTCTTACCAGATCGGTTGTTCCATTGATTTCCTCTTGATTTGCATTGATTAGAAATATGTCCAAGTCTGTTGCAAGAATAACATCTGATGTTTCTATAAAATTAATTCATCATAGTTCTATATTCATTTGACTTATGACCAATCTTATGACAATTGAAACACTAACCTAAGAAAGATGGATGACTTTGATTCATTCTACTTCTACACTGAGAAGCCATATGTCCAAACTTGTTACAATTAAAATAGTATCCATTAAATATTTGAGCATTAGTTTATCTTACAGGATACTTTCCAGTATTGTTCATCTGATTTCCTTTCTTGAATCTCCTTTGTCTAGAATCCTTTTGTCCGAATTTTGAGCTTTCTCCTTTCTCAAATCCAAGACCTCTTTTATCACCATGAGTCCTCTGATTATCAATTAGTTCATTGAGCATGGCTGAGCTGGCTTTGAACTTCTCCTTGTACTCATTTTCAGTAGCAAGTTAATTTATGATATCATCCATCTATCTTTCAAGCACTTCTTCACTATTTCTGGATACTTCCAATTCATCATCCAATCAATTGCATACTTTAGATTTTTCTTTCAGGGACTAAGCTAGGCTTTCTTCATTCTTCTTTCTGTTTTCAATCTCTTTGTTCATTCTCATCATGATGGATTCCATTTCAACCTTCAGAATTGTATTCTCTTGGGTAATATTTTCACTTTCCTCTGTCTTTTCTTGTAGGGATTTACCAGTTTGTTCATCTTCAGTGCTCTTTTTATCTTTCTATTGAATTTGATCACATAGTTACTTTCTCTTCTCTCTTGACTTGTTGATTTTGGCTTTCAGAGAATCAATGAACTTTTCTACATCATTGAGACTCACTTGTAGTTTTTGGACTTCATCTTTTGACTGATCAAGTTCATTTAGGGCCACCATAAGTTTTTGTTCAAGACTGCTTGAATCCATTTGAAATTTTTTCCAAGATCTCCCAAGCTATTAGACTTCTTCTTCTGAGGAACCAGGTCTGATACCAATTGTTGGAGACAAGCCACACTGAGAGGGGGGGGTGAATCAATTTTTGCAAAAAATAACATTATTAACCTTTAACTTTCAAGCATTAGGAACATTCAATCATAAAGAATAAACAAGAAAATAAACACAACACCATAACGCCAATATTTTTATGTTGAAACCCTATTAGGGGAAAAACCACGGTGGATGGCCAATCCACAATTATGATTCTGAGTATACTCAAAATTAAGATTACAAAAGGGGAATGCAATTGTATTTAGGCACACTTCCTAGAGCTCAACACTCAAAGAAAAGAGGGCTTGCTGCCCAAGAGTTTAGATTAAAACAATCTGAAGATTTGAATTGAGATGATAACATCTAAAATGCCTGATTACAATTCTAGATAAAGCACAATAATAGATTTGTTGCCTTACAGACTAATTTTGTAATTTTGTTATGCTCTGCTCATACACACAACACAAATCTTCTATGCGCAAGTGAAGTTGTGCTCTATCACACCTCTGCTCTACTCTAACTCACAATTCAAACATTAACTCAATATACACATCATACAAAATGATACAGATGATCATGTATATATATCTGCAACATAGGATTTATTTACACTTTGTCGACTTTAATAGAACACAACAAAAATTACAACTATCGGCTCACATGATGAGAAATATGCAATGCGTACCATTAATGGTCGGCCACAACTTGGCTAGAACCCAAACAAACATATACAAACATAGAGATACTCAATTAATTAGTTCTTATACATCTGTGACCTAATATATTCATGAGGTTAGCCTTAATACAAGAAAATTTGAGAATACACCAACCAAATCTTCTAATTCCCATATGAATTGATACGAGCCAGTGCACTTTAGTCTCAATAGAGAAAATACACCAATAATCATTTCCTAAGATGAGCAACACAAAATGATAACCTAAAATCTTTATCCAAATCAATGACTGCTGAGTTACCAAATACTCTATTTTGCCTTGTTGATTTTCAATCTATCTTCTGGTAATCTTGAATGACGATATGTGTGCCTGATCAACGCATAGGGTTGCCATTAATGACAACACCAGATGACAGTTGCAGTGTTATTTTTCCAACATAAAATTGAAACACAAAACAAGCCTCAACCATCAATCATGAAAGAACTTGTTAACAAGGAAAATAGTGATACTTTTGTATATTATGCTCATTGAGTTACTAATACACCCATCAACTTAGAAGAGAGTTATGGTCAAGGCTTCAAAATATTAAGCAAACAAGGATGTGACATACCTAATGAACATGAAATCCATCAATGACTAGAACAAAAATGATTAGAAGATACCAAGGGACTAGGATATCAAGGATCTCCTCCTCCTAATACCTCTCCTAATGGGAGAGGTATTATCTTTCACAATATTTCTTCACAACACTAGTTAAGGCCTCATGAGCATGATCAAGTAACCTTAGATCCTCCACCTCAATAATTTTCCCAATCAAGTAAGAAACCTAAGCCATACAAACTTAAGAAGCTGAAATTTCTTTGTCCAATGTCTAAAAATGAAATACCATTGCACACACTCCTTAACCAAGGAATCATAGCATTACTGCCTATTAAAGAAGATCATAAAAGCAAAAGTATAAACATATTTCATTGTCAATATCATAGAAATTTTGGCCATAACTGATGAGATTAGTGCTTTGAAGAGGAACCTTGATGAATTTGATATCATTTATATAGTTCCTTAGCATGCATGCACTTTTCTCCTTGCCATATGATAGTTGTAGAATCAGAGCATACTCACTATTACATGTATTACATTTAACACAAATCATTTCCATATTGTAAGGATCACATTCTCATCACCTGTTATAGCTCATCCTTGTCTTGCATTTTGGGGGCAAGGGGTTAGATATCCTTGTCCTAGTATGTCACTCATTGTTGCCTCTTTGGCTAGTCCTTCACCTCCTATATATGATGAACAAGATTGGGATGCAAATGACTTGCTTTAGGTTGGATCACATGTGTCATACTAGATTTATTTCTTTTCATATTCTTTGTGTGATTGTATGTGCATAATGTGATCTCCTATATTGTGTTTCTTGACATTTGTTTATGTTTTTGAAGCCTACTTTGGATGACCCTTTTCACTTTGTTGGTGCAAGGTTAAAATTGAAGCAAGCCTATCATGGCATTCTTCTATCTTTTGTAACCCATTATCTTTTCATTTTTCTTTTGTTTCCTTTTGGGGACAATGCAAAGCATCGAGACATTTAGGTCTCTTCCATGTTGACCCAAAAGGCTTCCTTTTTATATTCTCTCTATGCATCATTCTTCCTTTGTGCTCATTTTTCTATGAGTTATTTGGGGAATGATGACATTGTAGCAAATACCTACACTGACCCCAAATCCATGGATCCCTTATGTGTTATCTTAGGATTGCATATGGGGGGAAACCTCCTTTTCATGATGTAGCTTTATTTGAAAACATATTTTTGGAATAGATCTTTCCAAATAAGCCCTCATGTGTCTTTCATCAATTGGATTTTATCATATTCTATATCAAAGTAATTTCTCACAAGATGGTGTTTAGAAATTTCTTTAAAGTGGGGGTTATTATGCCTCCTTCTTGTCGCTTGCTTGATGTCATGACCTCTTATTCAAAGTGTGGTATTCTTATTTCACATGATGTGTCTTCTTGTTAGTTACATTAGGATTGATTTCCTTCAAGAGTGTGACCTTTCTTGGCATATGACATTCCTCTTAGTGGTAATGTTATGGCTTGCATTCCCTAAGGTATGGCTCATTTATCTCTCAACTAGTCCTCTCTTGATGGTGATATTGAGCATGATGTTCCCTAAAGTGAGACATTTAATTAAAATTAAGAAAAACCCCTTTGACTATCTTAAACGAAAACTTTTGTCCATAAGCATAACACAAATTTATTGTTGGTGCCTTTGTTTTATGAGTATCTAGAATAATGTAGCTTGCTAGCATTGTGATTTTCATATCTAGTGCCTTATCAAAGTTATTAGGGAGTATAAATTTTTGTATGGTTGATGTATGGGAGCCTTTAGACCTGGCATGACTTACCCATCACCACTTTTTTTGTGGGTACACACCTAGTGTATATCAGACTACACTAGACCTTGTATGTTTCTCGCTTATTTGGCCTCACCAAGTGTATATCAGACTACACTTGTGAGCATGTTTTTATGGCCACCTTGCATAACACAACTTTCTTGCTTGTGGTGCCATGTGAGCAAGTTTGATGAACTTGACATAATGCAACTCGTAGTTCATCTTTTCTTACATTAATTTTGATGTTGTATGATGTTGTGTCTTGTGTTGTTGCTACATTCATATATCTATTTGTGCCTTTGTTTGTTTACCATGGGATCTTTTATCTTGGGGGCTTCATCATCCTCCTTGATCTTTGTTATCTCAACTTTCTAACAATTTTACAATTAGACCTCTCTTGACTTATTTATCTACTTTAGTGTGAGTTTGAGCGTAGGGCTAATACCCTCACTAAAGTTGGGGAGTAATGTAGTGTAGGAAAATTTACTTCTCTACATTTCACACTATGTTTGCATCCCCTTAATTAATTGGACTTAATTAATCTTCTCGTTGCCTAAATTATGCATTCTTAAGCCTTATTATTCCTATTTTTTGAAAGGGAAACTAACATTAAATAATTGCCAACATTAAATTAATTACCTTGAAAGTTGTGTGTCCTGGATTTAGGTCCTAGGACCCATTCACCCAAGGCAAAATGGGTCCTCCTTAAGTGCCAAGACCCAATTTTTTATATGCTTTTGGAGGCATTTTAATGATTCAAATCCAAGTTTCAAATGTCGGGTTATGGAATCTATTTTTTTGAAAAATTAGATAAAAACATATAAATACAAGGTATTTTAATCAATTAAAATATAACAAACTTTATGAAAGCACTATAAGAGAAAATATTATTTTCAAGAGCATTGAAGAGTGTTATCCTCAAATTCAATTCACTCAATTTGTGGGATAACCCCTACGAAACTTTTCCGTTTCATAGCCCACGTACTCTAAGCATGCAAAACGAGGTGAATTAAATTGGTCCTTGTGTATGGTCCCCCATCTTAAAAAATCCATTCCGAGCATTAACCTTTGTTAGTTTGTCAAAATTTGCATTTTAAACCAAGTTGTGAAAATTTGGTTTTGGGAGTTAGAATTTTTTTTGTGCATGCAAGAGCGAGGTTTTTTAGCGCTTTTGCATATTACATGTAGGAGTGCTGATTTTTAGCGCTCTTGCATTTTTCATGCCTTAGTCATTTTCCGGCACATGCAGGAGTGGGGTTTTTTAGCGCTCTTACATATTACATGTAGAATCTCTATTTTTCACCACTCTTACATATTTCATGCAAAACCTCCATTTTTCACTGCTTTTACATGAAACTACCCAAGTCCTTCAATATGCAGAAGCACTATTTTTTATCGCTTTTACATATAATATGCTGAAGCATTGATTTTTAGCACCAAAAAGAATTTGAATACGAAGCTTTCTCAATAGCTTCAATGAACAAAATGATGAATTTACAGCTTCTTTTAGATTTGAAATGCATCAAAAAGCCTTCAATCTCATTGAAGGAGTCAATCTCAAGAATCCTCGTCATCTCCAAAGTACACTCCAATGCTAGCCAGTGATGAAGTGCATGTCATCATGAATTTTTCATGGAGAAATATGTTGAAGAAGGCTAAATTTTTCCTTAGATTAGATTTCCCAACTTTAGCATTTTTCATGCTTTATGTAGATATGTTTTGACATTTTACATGTCATTTTGGAAAAAAGTAATTACATGTAAAACAAATATGTTCTCCTATATTTATGGACAACATTTTTGAATAAGTCAACTAGTTGGTTAGGGTTTTTCCTAAATTAGCTCTCCTCTCCCATCTATAAATAAGAGAGGATTTTATTGTAATGGTTACCTTTTATCTTTTGCAAAAAAAATTTGCCCCATTGAGAAGATAAAATTGAAACTTTGAGTTCATTTTTGTGGATCTAATTTTTATCAATAAAGAAGTGAAGTTGCATACCAAACTTTGTGCTGGAAACAATTATCTTTTGATTTGATTGAATTGGAAATTATTAGTGATTGAGATTGAAAGGGCTTTGAGTGAATATATGTAAAATTTGAGTTACACTTATTACTTGAATTTGTGATATTATTGAATATTGTTGGTGAATTGTCTAAAGACTTTATGCTTATATTTATTCATCTTGTTCATGGGATTATTATGAAGTATATAGAATAATTTTTTCTTCTCATACAATGTTTGTTACTATCTTGAAGGATTCATTGTTGGAAGCTACAAAATGACTTTGTGCCTTCGTGAGATTTTCTTATTTGTTACTTATTATTATCATGCTGGTATTCCTAGGCTTTGCTTTGATAAGATAGGAATATTGGAATTATTTCTTAATTTTAGTTTGAAGTTGTATTGCATCAAGAACTTAAAATTGTGAAACATTGTAAAACACATTCTCTGAAAAAAAGAGAGAATCATGAATGTGACACACCCCCCATTTCATTATTATAAATATTTAATTATTTTTCCTTAGTTTTAATAATTAGTAAGAAGGGTGATTCCCCTTTCTAAGAGGAGAGATTGCATCTCACAGAACTGCATGGTTGAAATCAAGGTTTTGTAATCTATTAGAAGGGATTACAAAATTTTCACCCAACAATTTTTTGGTGAATCTGCTGGGGACACGATACATATTCGAAAGCCTCACGCTTTCATTTGAATTATACCTATGTCCTTTTTCATTATAATCTATTTTCTTGTAAGTTTTTCAAGCTTTCACCAAGGACATGTAAATGGCTACTCAAGGTCCTTGGGGAAATGCTTTTGGTCTGTTGAGTCTAGCTCTACCCCTGCATTCTCTTCCTGAAGGTTTGCAGAAGAAATTTCCCAAGTTCTTTGGTGATGGACAACAACATCCCGATGAGAACGTTGTTGCTTTCTACATCACTTGTGGAGTTCATGGTGTTGAACACGAAGATGTATTTGTAAGGCTATTTGTGGAGACTCTCCAAGGTGTCGCTATAGATTGGTTTTATCATCTGGTGCCACGTACCATCACAAACTAGGAAAATCTCATATCCAAGTTTGAAGAAATATTCAAACCTCTTGAAGATGCTCGTACTTTGTTGGCTCAGCTCATCCAATTGAAGAAGGAATCTCTCATGCCTATGTGTGAGTTCATTGCTCACTTCAACAAGTTGACACAAAGAATTAAAACTGCTGCTCAATTTGCAAATGAGAATTTGAAATATTAATTTGTAAATGCTCAAGTTCCCAAGGTTGGTTTCCTATTGAGAAGAGAAACCTCGGCTACTCTTGCAGTTGTGCAAACCTTGGTGACATAAATTGAAGATGATCTCATCCTTGTTGGGAAAATAAAAATTGAATCAAATGAATCTGAAGAAAGCCCTTTCTTTGGAGTTATTTTCTTCCATCAAAAGGATGGATCCTATGGTGAAAAGGTTGGAAAATGAGCTACTTGTCCTCAAAAATTAGCTAGCTCAAGGTGTGTTTTTTGTGCCTCACAAGGACATACCAGGGAGGTCACTTTCAAATGTTTCTCATAATTTTTCTATTGGGAATCAACACAAGTTATCTTCACCTATGAAGAGGCTTGCTCTTGAGGAACCATTAGTAAAAGAAGTAGCAAAGAATATTGACTCCAATCCAATTGATCTTGGTATTATATTTTGAGAAAAGGAAGCAAATATAGCTGGTGACTCTCAATTCTGGTTTATGCAGTCTCAAAAAGCCATTGATGAAAATCAGAGGATGAATGTCATTTTGCTGAAGTTGAAGTGAATGAAGACAATATTGTCTTGATATCTGGAAGGATGGACATGCATGAAGGTCTCAATCAAGTTGAAAAGAATGCATATGTGTTTTGACATCATGAACTTGAACATGTGTTGCATAAAATAATTTCCCAAAGGCATGATGAGGACCTTCTTATAAATAATTCAGATTTTCCCAAGTTTGAAGATGGAGAACAACATATTGAGGTATACAATGCAGTCATATCTTCATCTAAATTATATGAAGGAGATCATTCCAATCAGGATGAGGTTTCCATGGTTGATGAATCAGTTGTTCTAGTAGCAACTGGTAAGAAGCATTCAATCTTTGACCGATCGAGGGGATGTCGCATAAGACATCTCACTTGGTTTGAGGCCAATGAGAAGATAAAGGTTCCAATTGTAACTAAGTGTGAAGATAAAATTGAGGATGCAACTAAAGATGTATTTGTAGATGAACAGGAGTAGTTTGAATTCAATGATTCATTTTGGAGCAGCAGTATATTTTATATATTTTTAGAGATAGTTGAACCTATTCATCTCTTTCAAGAAGCAGTGCCTCAACTTCATTTATATATAGTGGCTAATGATCATGGAATGCATTGCAAGATATTGAAGAAAGGAAACTATTTTTTTGAACTTGTGGTTTCATTTGAGAAGGTTTCATTAATGGCTAGTTTTAATGAGGTAGGTTTTTACCTTTTCAATAAGTGCATTTGCATAAGTTTGCATCTTGTTTTTGTAGATTTGCTTTGTGTTAGTCATGTTCGACTTTGTTTCCCAATGGATGGATAAAGACACTTGGAGTCTGGATTTCTTCTCCCTTCATTTGTTTCAAAGAATGATAAAAGGAAGCTCCCCAGCTAGATCCAACTGTTATGCTCAAATTTAATGCACTCAATTCATGGGATAACCGCTACAAAATTTGTCTGTTTCGTAGCCCACATACTCTAAGCACACAAAACAAGGTGAATTAAATTGGTCCTTGTGCATGGTCCCCCATCCTAAAAAATCCATTATGAGCATTAACCTTTGTTAGTTCATCAAAATTTGCATTTTAAACCAAGTTGTGAAAATTCAATTTTGGGCGTTAGAAAAAAATTTGCACGTGCAAGAGCAGGGGTTTTTAGCCCTTTTGCATATTACATGTAGGAGCGCTGATTTTTAGCGCTCTTGAATTTTTCATACCTTAGTCATTTTTTGGCACATGTAGGAGTGGGGTTTTTAGTGCTCTTACATATTACATGTAGGAGCGCTGATTTTTAGCGCTCTTGCATTTTTCATGCCTTGGTCATTTTCTGGCACATGTAGGAGCAAGGTTATTTAGCACTCTTACATATTACATGTAGGAGCGTTGATTTTTAGCGCTCTTTCATTTTTCATGCCTTAATCATTTTCTGGCACATTTAGAAGTTGAGTTTTTTAGCACTCTTATATATTACATGTAGGAGTGTTGATTTTTAGCACTCTTGCATTTTTCATGCCTTAGTCATTTTTTGTCACATGTAGGAGTGGGGTTTTTTAGCGCCTCTTCATCTCAAACCACAAGTCACATGCAGGAGCTCTATTTTTTATTGCTCTTACATATTTCATGTAGAATCTCTATTTTTCACTGCTCTTACATATTTCATGTAGAAGCTCTATTTTTCACTGCTTTTACATGAAACTACCCAAGTCCTTCAAAACGTAGAAGCACTATTTTTTTATTGCTTTTACATATAATATGCTAAAGTGCTGATTTTTAGTGCCAATAATAATTTGAGGAGGAAGATTTCTCAATATCTTCAATGAACAAAATGATGAATTTCCAGCTTCTTTTAGATTTGAAAGGCATAAGACATCCTTCAATCTCATTGGAGGAGTCAATCTCAAGAATCCTCGTCATCTCCAAAGTACACTCCAATGCCAGATAGTGATGAAGTGCGCGTCATCATGAAATTTTCATGGAGAAATATGTTGAAGAAGGCTAAATTTTTCCTTAGATTAGATTTCCCAGCTTTAGTATTTTTCATGCTTTATCTACATATGTTTTGACATTTTACATGTCATTTTGGAAAAAAGTAATTACATGTAAAAAAAATATGTTCTCCTACATTTATGGACAACATTTTTGAATAATTCAACTAGTTGGTTAGGGTTTTTCCTAAATTAGATATCCTCTACCATCTATAAATAAGAGAGGATTCTATTGTAATGGTTACTTTTTATCTTTTGTAACAAAACGTTGCCCCATTGAGAAGTAAACTTTGAAACTTTGAGTTCATTTTTGTGGATCTAATTTTTATCAATAAAGAAGTAAAGTTACATACCAAAATTTGTGTTGGAAACAATTATCTTTTGATTTGATTGAATTGGAAATTATTAGTGATTGAAGTTGAAAGGGATTTGAGTGAATCTATGTAAACTTTGAGTTACACTTATTACTTGAATTTGTGATATTGTTGAATATTGTTGGTGAATTTTCTATAAGACTTTGTGCTTATATTTATTCATGTTGTTCATGGGATTATTGTGAAGTATATAGAATACTTTGTGCTTCTCATACAACACTGGTTACTATCTTGAAGGATTCATTGTTGGAAGCTACATAATGACTTTGTGCCTTCGTGAGATTTTCTTATTTCTTACTTATCATTATCATGCTGGTATTCCTAGGCTTTGCTTTGACAAGATAGGAATATTGGAATTATTGCTTAATTTTAGTTTGAAGTTGTATTGCATCAAGAGCTTAAAATTGTGAAATATTGTAAAACATATTCTCTAAAAAAAGAGAGAATCATGAATGTGACACACCCCCATATCATTATTATAAATATTTAATTACTTTTCCCTAGATTCAATAAGTAGTAAGAAGGGAACTTCCCCTTTCTAAGAGGAGAGATTGTATCTCACACAACTGTGGTTGAAATCAAGGTTTTGTAATTTGTTACAAGGGATTACAAAATTTTCACCCAACAAAGAGTAGATTTATGAAGCATCTGCAATAAAAAATCAATATCATATCATCATGTCAAAGTTATGTGTGCTCATATTATGTTTTGGAGCTAAGATTGTGATGTAGGTTTCAAGCATTCAAGTAAAAATTCAAGCATTAGATGAAGAAATTACTCAATCCAATTCATGCAAGATCCAATACTTATAGATGTGTTAGAATTCAATCCTCTAAGGGTAACCATCGAGGGTTTGGTGAGTTGTGACATAGATTTATTCATTCATTAATCCTTGTCATTTTTCATTATCTTTTATCATAAAGGTTTAATTACCAAAATGAGGTTTGACCAAGGCAAACCCCTATTCACCAAAAGAAAAAAAAATCCTTCTTCATGTGTGCATATTTGCAGGTGAAGAAGGAATGAAATTGGATCAAAAGTGAAATTTTGCAAAGTTGTCAAGCCACAAAAACTCACCTATAGATTTTATTTTTGGATTTCCAATAGTAGAATTCAGAGGAATCAAAAATGCAAATCCAGGATCAAAGGACCGTGAAATCAATTTTTGGATCCTTGTACACAAACCCATTCACCCTAGGGTGAATATGTCCTTATAGGACACTCAAAAACCACTTTTGTTGAAAGGTACACATCAATCTTCCCTTTTGAGATGTGCCAAAAAAATTACCATTTATGTTTGTGCTATCATTTAGCTCTGCATTTCAAGTTTTACATCACATAATTGAATTCATTAGGAATTTTATTTTCATCTCCCAAAAGTGCATCTCAGTCATTTTCTGTCATAAGGGAAAAATCAGAAATCCCCCATCCCCCCCATCCCGATAGAGATGACTCACCTCAAGGTTGAAATTCAATTCTATCCTTGGGATAGATCTCTATTTTTTTCATATGGAACTAGGAAAAATGAGGGTGTGTTAGGCCATCACTTCATTTTGCTAAACTCTTTATTTCCCCCTCTTTCATTTTTTGATGTTTCACCACCATTGATAGCTCCTCACTTGTGATAACACATATAAACATAATTATAATTATAAATTATTTTAATATGTATTTCCATCCTATATAATATAATCCTACTCTCTTCTTGTTCCAAATAATCTCCATTTCTACCACAGGTACTCTTTCATCACTATGCATGCTTTCAAAAAATACTAATTTCATATATAGTCGTGGGTTATTTTTATAAGTGTTTTTTAATTTATATGATTCTATGACTAAATGTAGATAAACCATGTACGTGTATCACAACTCAATGCCACAAAACCATCACAAATAATCTAATATACATGTACAACAAATCTTAAAAATCAACATAACATGCTCGACAAATGAGATCTTCCTATAAGGAGTCTCGATAAGTGAATATCACCCTATTCCCAACATCTTATAGAGGGAACCTATACATTATAGGTACACAAAACTTAATAAGAGATAGGATTGGTAGTTTGGTGATTGTTGGTTCTAGGATGATAAGGTCAAATCCAACAATTGAGGGGAATAGGAGGTGCTTATAGTTGGTTTTATCTTGGAATATAAATAATATTTCTAATATTTAGACGTGGAATGTTATCTACAATTTTTTTCATTATTCTAAATTTGGAGGATGAATCCACATCTTGATGAACTAAAAAAAGTGGTTGAAAAAAGTTCAAAAAAGTCAATTTCTATTAGTATTTCAAAGTAAAAAATTATACATTTGATCACCTATCTAATTAAGGTATGAATAATTCCATAAAAATAGTAATAGAAAGCAAGTGTTTCCATGATTGGGATGGAATTAAGGATTTTCAAGTATGATTAAAGGTATGAGAAAATATTAAATTGATATTCTTTTATATTATTTCCTATTATTCTTGGTGACATAGGGGTTGGTTCTCATTAATGATATTTAAGGTACTATTTTTTGGAAATTATTTATAAGTTAGATGGTTTTTATTTCATCCACTTAAGTGTATGATTTCCATCATAAGGAGGTTCTCTTGGTTATGTTATATTTTTTATGAAAATATACTAGGTTGTAGGTTTTGGTAGTCAGTTGTTAACCATTGGTTGGCCTTTCTATGGCATGGTTTAGAAATTATCTTTTAATGGTTTGTTTTGGTATTCTTTCTTCCAAGAATCCACTTTAGTATGAGAATATTTTAGAATTTAGGTAAAAGGAAACAATTTCATTACTCTTATACCTAGGTCCTTAATTTGGTGAAAGCTATTTTGAGTTCAAATAGTGTTGATGGTACTAGTGGTTTGTGGTCACAAGTCACTATCCTTGGGGGATTAAATCCTCTAAAGAAATATCTCAATGTGTGTATATATGAATTAGGGTATTTTAAATAAACAAAGTGTGACCCAATATAGATCTTCATTATTAGAGGAAAGGGGATAATTTAATTGTGATACAAAGAGGAATTTGGGGTTGGGAAGAATAATAAGAAGGGGTTGGGTTGTTTATAAGTAGTGTTCCAAATGATCTATAGAATATTTTGTATAGGTAAATCAAAGAGAATTCCATTCACCATGATGGTCTTACTAAGTTTGTGAAGTTGTCTTTTTCTACACTACATAGTCTTGTATTATGTTAGAGCCTCATAATCTCAAGGATATTTATTTAACCATAACTATTATTTAGTTAACACAAGAAATAATGGTTGCACAAAGGTCGTGTAGATCCAAACAATCTTACCCAAGTTTCCTAAAATTAGTAATAAGAAACCTTTTAGTATTTCCACCATTGAACCAAGAAGAATCACCACATATATCTCCAAAATCCTTTCATTAAATCATATTATTAAAATATATTATAATTGAGAAATTTATTAGGTGATTTCACTATTAACATTGATGCAGCAAGGATTTATAGGGTTTATATATATAATTTCTTGTAAAATAAATATTTTTATAGAATAACATATTTGTCATAGCTCATCTAGTTTTTTGTGTTGAGGATTTAATATTGGGATAGCAATAAAACTTACACAAGTGTAAGCAATGCCCTTGGTTGATAGGATATCAATAATGAGATATTAAAATGTAACTAAAAGCATATGTATATAGGATACTTGGTAAAAATAAGGAGGTTTTTTAATTATAATAATGTATGCAACTTGGAAGTATCAAAAACATAAATTTGAGGAGTAAGAAATGAAATTAGGGGTGATTATTAGTAACTTATGAGTATGTGTGTGTGTTATGCCACTAGTTTATTAAATAAGTCTCCCAAGCCATAATATTAGTATATTTTCATATTAAGTTTTAAAGGATGGTGAAGAATGTGGATGTTTGACATTGTATATAAGAATTTGTTGTGTTTATTCATGTTTGGGATAAGGTTTTCTTAGAAATGAGGAAAAAAATGCCACTTTTGGTTCCTTTCTATCTAGTGGAGGTGTGCAAGGATATATTAATGGAAGATTTAATGCATTGTAAAAATATGTTTGGATTATGGTAGATATGCTTCAAGATATTTGTCAATTCTTAAACATCTTGTTCTCTTGTATCATGGTGGAGTTTTGGATGTTATATGTGATTTTTCTCTATTTTCATTTTCCAACAACATTATGACTCATTTAGTTAAATATGTGGAGATGATTAAAGGTATTTTAATTTGATACTGAGTGGTTAATTCTAAGACATTATCTATGGTATATTTGGTTATGATTGTGGGAGATGACTCTACAAATAGGACTAGAGAGAAATGGAGATTGATGAAACATCGTTGTTTTCTTCTTGCTGGTAGATTTTCATCTCTTGGCTATAATTTGTGTTTTAGAGGTGTTTGTTTTTAGTATTTTATCTATTGTATGATATGTGTATGGGATTTTTTTTTGGTGTGGTTCTTAATGGTATTCACAGTGGTGTTCTTTAGGTATTTGAATATCTCTATATTAGGTTTATGCTAGCTATTTTTTTTTTATGATGGGCATATCACCCCTATTAGGTGTCATATAATTTTATCTATTTATATAAATGTGTATTTTTTCTTGGGCAGTCCCCAAAAAATATCTTTATACTTAAATATTTTATTAAAAATATAAGAAACCAAAAAATGATACTTTATAAAAAAAATTGAGGAGCCTTATTGCTAACATTGTATGTGCACCTTGTTTGAGATACCCATCAAAGGAAACACATTATTTTGTGTATATGTAAATATTGAGAAAATGTAAATTATATATAATAGAATAGCGAGAAATGCAATGACTCTTCTTTTCAAGATTTAGGTTTAATGAATATAATAATTAATCTAATTTAGAGTCACAATAAATTATATGTAGTAGTTTATAAACTTACAAATTAAGAGGAGTAAAAGGATTTAACTAATTTTGATAGTCATTAGATAAGTGTTCATTATTTTGATTCTAATTTTTGAATTATAGCTTGTAATAACTTAACATCGAATACTTTAGAAATAAAATAACAAAATATAAATTGGGTAATTCTTAGAATTTACTTATCAAGGTTATACTTACAATGTTGACATTTTTTGGGTGTGATTTTGAACTCCTATACAATGCTAAACTAGGGTTCTTCAAAATTCTGATACTTGCAATATCACTTTGTTTATGCATACACTTGTAAAGCTAAAACTTAGTGGTGTTAAAGAACACTAATGAAGCCTCATTGATTGTGTGTGCAGTGAAAATCCCCTATCCTAAAGTGCAAAATGAAAATAAAATGCAAGACAAAGGAAACACAACAACATCTCAAGATTGGCCTAAGTTGAACTTGAACAAAATACAAGAAAATGAGTTTTATACCTTCTCCAAGTTGATTAGTTGATTGGCCTTTTAGATCATTCGATTTGTGTGCTCCTAAACCAATTTTGGCAGCATAACGACTTGTAGCTTGATTTGGATGCAAGATGGCTATGGTGATTGAAGGCTTGAGAGATTGAGATGATGAATGCTTGAATGTGATAGATTGGTTGTGATTGAATATAATTATTAGGGTTGCAAAAGGGCTAAGTGTTAGTCATTAGTAAGAGGAGATTGAAATGAATGGCCAAGATTCATTCTTGGGAGAAGATCAAGGGTTCAAATCAATAGTTGACCAAAGGAAATAAAAATTCCTTTTTAATGTGCATGGGGAAGATAAAAGGAATAAAATATTCCTTGGGAAACTTTGGGTGAATAAATGGAATTTAAAATTCCATTGGAAAGTACATGGGGATTGTAAATGGAATTAAAAATTCCATGAAGGGTTTTGGAAGAATAAAATTGAATTAAAAAATCCATTGGGATGTGGGAAGAGTTGACTAAAAGGGGTTGATTAGACTAGTTGATGAAGGATTAGAAGAGGGTTAGGAGGCTAATGATGATTAAGAGCCAACTTGAAAAAGTTGGAGGATGTGACACCTCCTAATCATGGATTAGGAATGTGCACATCCCTAATGATGGGATTAGGAGATGAATTAGGATTAAGTGTGGATGGGACATAAAGGAAATTAATAAGTGGGTTATTTATTTAATTATTTGGAAGAAAGGGATAAAGGGGTAAGGTATTTAATTATTTAACTAAATACCTTAGGTATTTAGAGGAATTTAAGGATGATAGTTAAATAATAGTAACATTATTTAATTAATGTGGATAAAAGGATATTTAGATGAAAAAGGATAAATTTGACTAAATGTAAGTGGTCAAATTTAGGTGTCTACATTTTTCCCCTCTTTGAGATGGTGTTACAAAGTAGAATCATTTCAAAGAAGATTAAAATCTAGCACCAAGAAGAAGATGGTTAGATTGGGAAAGATGCCCCAGTCATCCAAAGGAGTGACTAGGAGGAAATATGATGGGAGTGAAGATGAAGATTAGGGATTGAGGATTCCCCCTCGAGAGGACATGCAGGTTCAATAGAACACTGGTGAGCTCTCGAAATGGAGGAGATGATGAAAGAGTAGATGGGAAAGATGAGACAAAATGATGGATAAGGGAGGATGATAAACGATAAGAGATTGGGAAAATAAGATAAGAAGAAAGAAAGCAAAAATGGGTTCAAGGACAAATATGATGTTGCCCTTGTCAAGCTACAAGCTAGGATGGACTGATGATGGATGGAGTGTTGTTGATGAGGGAACGATATATCCAAAAACAACACAAGGATAGGGAAGGATACATCTTGAGATGACGATGATGAGAGTGTTGTTGATGAGGGAAGGATACATCCCAAAACAATACAAGAGGATAGGGAATGATACATCTTGATGATGATGATGATGATGAGATTGTGGTTGACGAGGGAAGGATACATCCCGATGATGATTGGGTCAAGGCTTTTAGCAAGGTTGGGAACAAGACCAAAGATGTGATTAGATGATTTGTGCTAGATTGAATGGATTAGGATTGGATGGAGATGTGAGATTGTTGAAATGAATGATATCGGTGGAGGGAAAGATGCTTAGAATAAGAAATCTCTATTATCCTACATAGGTTGAAAATATGATGAAATGATAAGGATGAATGGATGAAAAAATGCTTAGAATAACATATCTATATTAGCCTAAGGAGATTGAAAAGATGATGATATGATGAGGAAGAAGATAGCGGAGTGATAAAAAAGATAGGATAGATAGATGAGGGAGAGTGATGAGAGATGAATGTATAGTAACCAAATCAAGCAAGTTAATTGTTATACGTTATGCTGCCATATAATGAGCACTTAATTTGACATCGCATGAGATACTATGCATTAGGGTATGAGGAACCAAGGTGATGTTGTATCACATGCATAGGATTAACACAACAAACAAAAGGTTAGTCCAACATCCCAAAATCATAGGGGCTTTGGTTGGGCCTGATGTTGGGATAACCAAAAACACAAAGGATGGCCTAATGTAACACAAGACCACAAGGATCTTGGTGGGTACTACGCGGGGCAACCAGAAAGATAGAAATCAGACAAGAAGATCAAGATATGCCCCTATGTTTATCTAGTCAAAGCACACCATGATATGATGGATCATGGCGACCTTGACGAGGTATGATAGGAAGCTCAAATGATAAATAAAATGTTAAAAGAATCAAAAGATCACAATCAAATTTCAAAATTCCTTTGCCATAGGATCAAAAGGGTGGATGGGATTGATGCGGTATGTTAGGAAGGATGCATCCTATTGAGACCAAAGATGGAGACTGAAATAAAAGATCAATATGGTGCAAGATACTCGAAACCAAATGAACCTCACGATACTAATGACCTTTGTTTGTAATGACCAATGAGATAGGGATGTAATTGATGACATGAGAAGATGAGAAGATGACAAGATGATGAGATGAAACACCCTAAATACCTAGGGGACACAAGACCAACACACCCTAAAATACCTAGGGGCTCGAGGGTTGATCACATATCAACCTTGCCTATGTGAAAGCATAGAGCCCTCATAATTTGATACAAGACCAACAACTGACCATGGATAAAAGCGAAAAGAGGATGATGGATACTGTGATGGAGGATGAAGACTGATGGACAAATTCCCTGGGGGCAGATCAACTGATCAACCTTGCCTACATGAAAGCATAGGGGCAACATAGTTTGACACAAGGCCAAAGAAAGATAAGGGACAAGGGATGATGAGATGACGATGAGAGGTAGATAAACTAATAGAATTGATATGATGAAACAAGATAGACCCGGTGGATAGGATGACGAATATGCACAAGATGAGGGTTAATGCAAAGCTCAGGGATGGGATAGATATCCCAATCATCAAAAGATGAATGGGGAGGATGATATGATGGATAAATGAGTGATGAAGAGTGATAGGAGATGAGACAGATGTGAGAAATAGATATAAGTGATGATAGTGAGATGAATGGAATTGGATTGCATGGGGGTAGCCTATAGCTAGATACCAATGACAAGGGATTATCATATGGAAGGAAAATAGCGGTAAATTGATGGATTGATAAAAATGGGGATATAGAAAGATGATAGGATGAATGGATAAAAGGACAAGGATTTAGAAATATGGAATGGATTACCAGACGGATAACTAAATAGGGAGAGATAGATGAAAAGATGAAAAATGACTAGTGGATTGGTGGATAGGGAGATAAGGATGAAAAGATAGAAAATAACTAGTGGGTGGGTGGATAGGAAGAGAAGGATTTGTAAGATGGAAGGGATTACTGGGATGGATGGAGGGATGGTGTCTCCAAGGACCATTACATAAAGAAGGAGATGCCCCACTCTAGATATGTTATGCATGATGAGGCAAGAGGGATGGAAGATAGCAAGATGGAGAGATAAGGAATGGATATGGATCGTAGCAAGATGGGTAGACAATGGAAGATAGATGGATGTGGATAAGATGCATGGATAAGGAAAGTGGATGAAGAGGATAAGGGATATGGTAGAGTATGGATGAGGGGAATGTATGCCAAGAGGTGTCCAAAGAATGTATTTATATGTGCCACTGTCTTGATCAAGATCACAAGGAAGATGGAGGGGCTAGATACAAATGGGATATGATGGGTAGGATGTGGAAGATAGGTGGATGTAGGAGATGGAGGAAGGGGGTGCGTAACATGAAGCTGCCCCCAAGTGTGGAAGATAGGTGAATGTAGGAGATAGAGGAAGGGGGATCTACACATTATGTCTATTTTCCAATTTTTCATCATGGTACTTATCCAAGGCATTTGTTTACCAAGTTTTCACCATTGGACAAATTATTTCTCTTTACTATTTTTTTTTGGATTTTTTTACTTATTTCTGATTTTTTTTGGACTTTTTGGACAAAAATGCGGATGGAGATGGATAAGGATAGGGATTTGGATGTGTGTATTTAGAATATATTTGATAGGTAGATGGATGAAGGAATCAAGCATCAAGTTCCATATGAGGTAATAAGAGCCCATGTTTGAAGCTACTATTTGGATGTTGGTACAACCTTATTAGAATATAAGGACTATGAAAGAGGATGGATTAAAGGGATTTTATGGGGGAGATATGGGGGATAATGGATGGGAATTTGGAAAGTGTATGGATGGAATGATGAAGTGGATGTGTGATGGGGGAAGGTGTTCAATACCAACATTGGCACATGTGGTGGGGGATGTGAAAGGATAGGGGGATGAAGGGATGGAGAGTGTGGGGATAATGGGGGAGTTGGGATAGTGAATTTTGGGACATAGGACCCAAAATAGATTTAGGAGATGGAGGATGTGAATTATTTATAGTTGGATTAGAAACTTTGGATATCGTTATGGCTTTTTCATTTGAAGGCATTGCATCTTTTTTCTTGGGAATCCACATGGTTTTCATTTTTGCTTTGGTGGGCCTTTGTGGCATTTTAGGTGGATTTGGATTTTTAATTGTATTTTTATTTTCGTCAATAGGTCTTTTTAAGGGGACATGAGGAGCTTTAGATTCATGTGGATGTTTGGATTTATGCATTTTTTCTTTGGCATCCAAAGTGCTTTTAATAGCAATGGTATGGGTATGAGGCGATGGATGATGTGGAGAAGATGTGGATGGAGTGATAGAGGTAGGATTTTGATGATGATGTGTGGATGGAGGATGTGAGATAGCATGCATGGAGGGGTGCCTTTGTTGATCCTGATCAGGGATTATGAATTTAGGATTATTATCATGCGTGCTAGGGATAGGTGATGGATGGATGAGAGGATGAAGAGGATAAGATGGAGGAGGTGATTTTGGGATTTAAGGGCCCAAAATGGACATTGTATATGGAGGATGTATTATGGTGGATGGAGGTACATAAGGACCCAAAATAGATGTAGTAGATGGAGGATGTGTGATGGTGGATGGAGGGACATAAGGACCCAAAATACATGTAGTAGATGGAGGATGAGTGATGGTGGATGGAGGGACATAAGGACCCAAAATGAACTTAGAGGATGAAGGAGGAAGATGGATGGTTGTTTTGAGGTAATATGATGGAGGAGGGGGGATGGTGAAAAATGGTTTGGTAGAGCGATGGGAAGTTCCTCTCATTCCTTTGGAAGAGTCTCGCTAGGATGTATGGAGGTTGTACCAAATTTTTTGGATTGTGATTCTTGGGAGATATATCCAAGACCTTGTGTTCCTGGATATTCTTTGACCCGGATGGGCTCTAAAGTACCTTTCTCATGAAGGCCTAAACCTTTTCCTTGATAGTTCATGTTCTTGAGCATGTGATCTATGGTAGGGTGTGTATTATTTTCGAAGCATGACGTGAATCCGTTAGCAAGTGGAGGAGGAAGGGTAGTGCATATACTTTGTTTTTATTTTCCAAGAAGACCACCATGGATGAGTGTAATGTTACAAAGGTGATATAAAAGTGGTGTTGGGATGGTAGGGCTAGGTAATGATGAAGGATCATGAGATGGAGATGATGGTATGGCAACATCCTGATCGAGAGGAATGAGTGATAAGGGATCGAGAGAGGGATTAGGTGGTATGACAAGATCTAGATTTGTGGAAGTGGGTGATAAGGAATCATGAGATGAAGTGATTGGGTCTTGAGTGCAAGGGGGATCATGAGATGGAGCGGATGAGCTAGTGTGATCTTGAGATGGAGTAGATAGGATGGTCATATTAGGGTTCGATGGAGGAGAGGGATCATGATATGGAATGGATGGGAGACTGTGATCTTGGGATAGAGTAGATAGGATAGTAGGATCTTGATTTGGAGGAGGGGATATGTTGTTATCCTTTGGATCAAGCTCTTGGCATGACTCATCTTGTATGGGAGGCATGATGATGGAGGAGTGTTGGGAGGACTCCTCAAGTGGGAGAGATGGAAGGATGGAGGATTCATGAGGTTCATGGGAATGGATGTCGGTGATACTAGGAGTGGGAGGTGGGGATTGGATTTTGGTGTCACCAATGGATCAGGTGGATCTAGGAGCAGAGGATGGAGATTCAATGGATTTTTTGGGTTTGATGGTTTCAATGGTTTGGATGGTGTTAGGAGCAGTAATAGAGGTGATAGGTGTGGGATGGATAAGGGCCTTATCACTAGTGATCATACATGATAGAGTGAGAAGGCATGGTTCCACAACATCAAGATGTGGATTTGGGGATGTCTCTTTTGTCATGAGTCCTTGGACGAAATTTGGAAGGAGATCTTTGGGCATTGTAGGTTTAGGTGGGGTGATGGGAATGGATGGAGGATTATGGATGGGTGGAGGACTAGCATTAGGGATTGGTGGATTAGGATCAGATGAGTGGATGGAATTGGATGGAGGACTAGGAGTAGGTGAAGGATTAAGCTCAAAAGGTGGATCAAGATTAGATGGAGGATTGAGGTAGGGTGAATTGGTACGAGGATTAAAATATAAAGGAATGGAGGGGGGAGTGATACAAGAGGATGTGGATGCTAGATTAGGTTGGAAAGATTGCGATGGTGGATTATAGTAGGAATATTGGAATGGTGGATTAAGATAGGAGGGTGTGGAGGTTGAATTAGGATGGGAAGATTGAGATGATGGATTAGGATAAGAGGACATGGGTGGTATATTTGTGTAGGAGGATGTGGATGTTGGATTAGGATGGGAAGATGTGGATGTGGGATTAAGGTAGAAATATTGTGATGGTTGATGATGATAAGGATAGGAGTATGGGGATGGTGGATTAATATAGGAGGATTTGGATGTTGGATAGGAGAGAGATGTAGCAGGAGGATATTGGATATCCCTTGTCAAGGGTAGCATAAGGACTATTATTAGATGTGGATGAAGGAATGGGGGGATAGCTCGTAGGAATGACAAGATTTTGGGAGGCGGTCGAAAGAAGCTTAATAGCAATGAAAACATCAAGGGGATGTATATTATACTCATCTTGATCAACAAGACTTTTGTTATCATCATCAACGTAGTTGGGATTCCCCTAGACTACTATTATTGGTTACATGTGAGGAGGATAAGGATTCATGACGTTAGATGAAATGGATACAAATTGAAAAGATGGGGGTAGATGATTAGGAGGATGGAATAGATGATGAAAATATAAATAGGATGGATTGGAAGAAGATGGAAGAAGAGATAGAAGATCTTAGATATAGATGGATCAAAACCTCAAATTGGGAGTTACGTTAAGCTCAGATTGGGATTGGATTAAAGCTCAGATTCGAATTAAATAAAAGATCAAATTGGGATGACTGGAGGATGTGATGGGATGTGATAGGATTGATGACACATGATTGAATGATTGATCAGATAGGAAGACGAAACAAATTTTAAACCTAGTTCAAAGATTTGACTTAGATGATGTAAGGTGTTGACAATAAGATCATATTGTGAACGAGATGGTTACAACACCAAATCTACCTCAAGATGGAAGTAGATTGATTGGGTCATAATGGTGATTAAATGACTTGGGATAGATGAAAAACTTGAGTAGGTGCAAATGATGACAATCAGGATCAACCACCTAAGCGAACTTGGTTAAAAACCTCAGAAATGAAGTCTAGGGGATTCAGATTGATGAAATGATGATGGATATGTGATATAAGGATACCCTAAGACACTCATAGATGATTTTATTGATGAAACGATGAGCTTTAGAAAATGTAGATGAACAAATATGATGATTACATGAAGATGGGTGATGATAAAAAATTTCAATTACGGTGAACGAAAAGCTTTCAGTGGCTAAAAATATTCACGTTCTGGAATTTGTATGGGAAGAAAGGTCACCTTTGTAGGTTTCAAGGTCACCCATGAAGGTTTCAATTTTGCCCCTGTAGGTGGCAAACTTGCCTATCCAGATTTCAAAAATTTGCTTGTGTAAGTTGCAAATTCACCTATATAAGTGGTAAATTCACCTATGTAAGTGAAAATTCGCCTATGTAAATGGAAAATTCACCTATGTAAGTGAAAATTCACCAAAAAATAAATCAAATTTTCCCAAACAGCTTCAAATTTACCCAAACAACTGCAAATTCGCCCAAACAGCCAGCAGGTTCGCCCAAACAACTAAAGGCACTGAAGAACGAGTAGGGTGGCTGAAGAACAAGTGGGGGTGACCTTGATGATTGCCTAATGGGATGAAAAATTCCCCTAAATGGACACAAAAAAATGGTCTTAAATGGAGAACGGGATGGAAAATGGCCAAACAGACACCAAAACGGACCCGAACAAGGTCTAGGATGAAGAGAAGACCTGAATGGAAGGAAAATTAGCCCCTATAACAAGAAATTTCACCCAAAAAGGTGGAAAATTAGCCTATAACAAGGGGATGGGCGGATTTGATGAGCGGGACAAAGAACATACGTCAAAATGAACCCGAACGGGGACTCAAAAAAAGAACGAGATAACAAGATGGATGAATGGATTCGACAAAATGGATCTAGATGGAGACTCAAATGGAGGATATAATCACTAATAGAAAAATAGATACACCTAAAGGGATCCAAATGGAGACTCAGACAAAGAACAAGATAGAAAATGACCAAATGGACACAAAAATGGACCCGAACGAGGTCTCGAATGGAGAACAAGAGGCAAATTTGCCCCTGTACTAAGAAAAGTCACCCCTATACTAAGAAAATTCACCCATTTACTAAGAAATTTTTCCCAAGTAGGTGGTAAACTCACCCACACAACAATCAAACTCACCTAAACAGCAAGCAAACTCGCCCAAACAACAAGCAAACTCACCCAAACATCAAGCAAACTCGCCCAAACAGTTGAAGACATAAAATAATAGGTAGATGAGACTATGAGGATCACCTAATAAGATGAAAATCTCCCCTAAACGTATTTGAATGGGGAATCAGATGAAGAACGAGATAGAAAATGACCAAACAGACACCAAAATAGACCCAAATGGGTCTCGAACGGAGAACGAGATAGCAAACGAAAATAATAGATTCACCTAAAAAGATCTAGATGGAGACTCAAATGGAGGATAGGACCACCAAAAGACAAATGGATATGCCTAAAGGGTTCCTAATGGGGACTAGGACGAAGAACGAGACAAAAAATGACCAAATAAACACCAAAACAAACTCGAACGAGGTCTCGAATGGAGAACAAGAGGAAAATTCACCCAAGTACTAGTAACAGGCGAATTTGATGAAGGGGACAACTGACATGACTGAACCGGGATAGAAAATGGCAGAATGGACACCCAAAACAGACCCGAACGAGGTCCCAAATGGAGAATAGGAGGAAAATTCACCCAAAAAGGTGGAAAATTTTCCTATGAACAAGGGATGAGAAAAATTGATGAGTAGGATAGTGGACAGGACTGAAACATGACAAAAAATGGCCAAACAAACACCCAAAACGGACCTGAACAGGGTCTCGAATGGAGAATAGGAGGAAAATTCACCCTTGTAACAAGAAAATTCACCCAACAAGGTGGAAAATTTTCCTATGAACAAGGGATGGGTGAATTTGATGAGAAGGATAGTCGACAAGACTAAAATGGGATAGAAAATGACCAAATGAACACCCAAAACGGACCCAAATGAGGTCCTGAATGGAGAACAAGAGGCAAATTCACCCCTGTAACAAAAAAATTCACCCAAAAAGGTGGAAAATTCACCTATGAACAAGGGATGGGAAAATTTTATGGATGGGGGACTGACAGACTTGCTTAAGGGAAGAACAAACTTGCCTATTCTGGAGAACGGGTGAAAATGGAGCCGCCTAAGGAAGTGACTGATAGGAAAATTCACCTTTGTACAGGAAAAATTTGCCTCTAAAGGCAGGAGGTTGACTGTGGAAAAGAGCTGAAGACACAAAAAAACAACAGAAAAAAGGCAAGACTGACTCAACTGAAAGAAAAAGCACGGGTATTGCACAATGAAAACATTCCAGGCAACACAAACCTAGAATTAGTGACAAGGGTCTCTATCTAGGTTGAACAAGGTTATCTCGTGAGTCACCAATATACGCATGGTATGTGGGGCACAACCGTGAACACCAGTCGCTCACAAGCGTCAGTCGGGAGCCCAGTGAGGTTGTAGTATCCTTTAATCAGGTTGATAACGAGGAACATAAATTCCTCTACTCAAAGATTAGGCATCACATCTGGCAGTCATAATCTACTAAAGGACATCATTTGATTGTCAACTTGGGGACGTTAGACTTGAAATGGGTCTGCAAAGTATATGCACTAACCACCTATTTCAAACATGTATTATCTACTGAAAATACTATGTTGGAATTGGAATTGCTGGAAATAAATTCTAACTGACTAAATCTGCTTAGAATGAAAACTAAATCTAGATTTAAAGACATGAAGTACTCTATCCCTAGTGGCTACAGGAACAGTTGACAGCTCTGTAATTCTATCAACTGCAGGAACAGTCACATTGAAGTTCTATGAAATGAAGTGCAACTATTATAATTGCAGAAATGAAAAGATAGACAACTCCCTAAGTGGGCCCCCTTAGGTAGTGTCAAAGATACACAACAAATTAGACTGTAAATTCCATGAACGATTTTATTGATTTGAAACTAATGAGTACATGGCTCACAATTCTTGCAACTGTATTTCTGAAAAACTAAAGCTTATTACAACAACAATCTTCCAACCCTTTCTCTGAAGGAGAATGGGATATTTATTCAAATCTGAACCTAACGACTAACTAACCTTTTCCTCGTAAAATGGGAAATCTTTATTACATCATGATCATCCTAATGAAGAAGTAGATATAAAAAGGAAGGACTGAGTCAAATCAGTTTGGAAGTTTAAAGCACCACCATCCTAGATTTATGTGCCATCAAGATGCCTCTGTTGGATTCCTAGAATGCTTCCCTTACATGGTGGATGACTTGAAGCTGTTTCCTTATTCTTTGTTGTTGAATTGGTCCTCTTTCAATCGGTCTTTCAACAATCTAGTGGAGGCTAAATCTTCTCCTTGAGACTTGGTACCTGCAAATAACTAACAACTATACCTACGGAAAAGGATCATCTCAACACATTTAACTCATTAAGACAATCCATAATTCCATTCATTCATTCATTAGGTATTAGTTTGGAACAAACAATATTTCGGATATCGCTGCAGTAAGGTTAACAGTAGTGGTTGCAGGAAAGGCATGTCATCACAAAAAGTCACAAGGCACACATCTTCTGTCAAACTAATAAAACATTTAAGCAATAACCATGGAAAGACTTATCATAATAAACTTTTTGTATTAAGAATAAATTCTATGTATTACTCCCATAATTACTACTAAATGTCTTCTTGGCATAATAAAAGATATAGAAATGTTTAAAAAAATAGTCTAAAATATGCCAAAAACTAGGCTCATCATTCCCCTCAACTAACTACATACTGGTCCCTTCAACAAGTCTGGAATTTTTCCTTCAAGCATACTCTCTTAAATCAGCATTTTGTTGTTGTCCACATTCACCATGTTGAAAACTCCAAAAGTGAGCCTGCATAGACTATAGTTGTTGCCACCTACTATCCTCAGAATTCCTATTGTAGGTGCTATTTTCTCCTTGCATGGCCAACAGTGGCCATAAGAGAATGGGTGCCTGCATGACTAATGGCAACCATTTCTCTTTCTTTGTTCTAGTGTTTCTCATATACCTCTCTGATCTCCAAGTAGCTACATACAGGTTGTTTGGGGTCTGCGGTTCTTCCCTTCTTAGCTGCAATGGAAAGTGTTCCCATCTTGTTTGGTTGTGTTGTGTAGAAATATCAAGGTCATCATTTATAATTTTGGAGTATTGGGCAAACACTTCTTGTCTCAAGGGTTCAATCATTGGCCTAGCCCTTTCATCTTCCTATAGCTTCTTCCAGCCAAAGTAAATACCCATCCCCTTCTTAGATTCATTTATCACTGTTAGTGGCATGCTAACCTCATCATGTTTTTAATCATCAAACTGTTCTCCCCTGCTTATTTCATTTCTGATCTAGGAAATTAGAGCACTTATGTGAATGTCCCCGACATAGCACAGACGATTCCATTCATTATCATGAGGCATAGCCAAACTATGTAAATAAAACTCACACAGAAGGTGTCTAACATGTTGCGGTGAGTCCCTGTATGCATTATAAAATTATTCGGGAGTATTAAAGGAAGGGTTCTAACCTTGCCAGATCCTTATTAATTGAAAGTTCAAATATAATTCTTTTAGGTACATTGCATAAATAGGTGAAGGAGATCTACATTGCACAATTTGTGGAACAAGTTGAACTACTTGATTGAGTGTGTTTGTCAGATTAGCAATTTTTATATCCTTGTTCTGGATTACTCTCCTCAATCTCTCAATTTCCAATTCATAGGTAGTCTTCTGATTTTGAAGTTCTATGTAACATGGAGAGGAGGCTTATGGTAATGATTTGCTGCAGGTGGTCTTTGAATTTCTTGAAGTGCATCAATAGTTTCATGCTCTGTTGTCTCAATTATTTCTTTGGCAGATAATTGCCCGAGAATTTCCTTTTCCATTTCATCATCTGGCTGCCAGTTCTTTTTTTGTTCCTGCGGCATATGATGTTTCGGTGTATTTCCTACAATAGTCGGTGATTCATCTATCCCTTCATTATCTTCACTTCTTTCTTTTGATTGAACTATAACTGATTTCCCTTCCTCCCCAATATACACTACCTCTTCCTGCAATTGTTCTGATAACCCCTCTTACATTTGGAATGCCACAACTACCAGCTCATCGAGGCCAACCCCTTAAAAAACATGCCCAGTCTCACCAACATATGGTTCCTCTTCCTCAAGTGCAGGACTAGAAGGGTTTGAGGTTGATGGTGTAGAATGAGAGGTATTGAGTGAATGTTGAGCTGCCCGATTCTAAATCCTAGAGCTTCTCTGTAAGGGAGTGGGGACTACCTTATGTTTCTTTGGGTTCTTAGTTGTAGGATTAGGAGATTCTTCTATTTGCTTCATCTTAACAGATTTAGGAGTAGGTGTAGGGGTCTTTTGTTGGGGTGTTACCATTGGTGACTTTCCCTTTTTATTTTTAGAGGAAGTCCCCGCATTAAAAATAGGGGTTTGCACTGGCCCTTTGGGAAATCTTTGAGAAATAGGGATCTCATCTTGTGAGTCAGATGATTCAAGAATAGGAGATGCGGAAACATAGGCCTCAGCTTTTGACTGAGAGGTTTGTTGTTTAAAGGTGGGAGGCTGACCCCTAGTTTTTACATTTTGAACCCTTGGATTAAAATTAACAACAAACTCCTCCTAGGTCATTGGTGACACATCCCTAACGTATTTTTCAACAAGAAATTTGATGAGGCAATGATGGGAGACATAATTAATTCTTCCCTTTTAAAATTCGGCAGCACTATCGGAGAGTAAATTATACAGGAATTTTGGCATGTTCATTAATAACCCATGACGCAAATGAGATAATAACTTAAAATGATGAGAATGCAAAACAAAAAACCAACCTTCACATGTCAGGTATTTGATTATATAACCTGCTTGTGGAATCTAGTCCTATGGACAACTCATACGTTGGGCTCCTTGTTTATCCACATGTAGAGGAGGATCACCAGGCCGAGTAAACTCTTCCCTAGCACACTCCGTGTCCCTTCCGTGAGGAAATAGTTCTCTAGCTTGGGGTAACCCTGTTATCTCTGCAATTCTGTTTACTGAGGCATCAATTGTTACTCCCCTGACCTTAGCCTTTCCATTATGAAATGTCCTTGTGAACTCCTCAACAATGTCTTCATCAAAATTTTCAAGTTTGAGAAAATAGTTGAGCCACCCGTACTATCTGAATGGTGGAAAATGCAGTACATCCTGCAACAAGACATTGTGGTCTATTGGCTCATGCCTAATGGGCTGACCTCCCATTTTTACGCTTGTCTTTGCAACTTAATTATTTAGGAAAAAATTCAGCCTGGTTATTTCAATATCTTGTTCAAATTTAACTTCATGAAACTCAAACCAACTTCTTTGCTCTCCCCTCAACCTAAAATTTTGAACTTCTTTCAAAAGATGCAGAAAACTGAAGGAAGAATTTTGAACATCTTAACTCAAAGTTGTGACATAAAAATATTGACAGGGAGGAGCGAAAGACATGCTTGGTTATAATTGCAAGAAGTAAAGGAGGTTTTCTCATTTATTACAAATTTTACGAAATCCAGAGTTAAAGCCGAAAGGACAATAAAATGTGATGTGACAAGGCTTCGTGGCAGTGGAAAGTAATGACGTGGATATTAGTTATAAATTGGGAAAGATGCACAAACATGCGGAAAAGACTGAAGGATATTCCAGCCATACAAGAAATTTGTTTGCCTTACTAAATACCTAATTAAACGTAATAAATGAAATAACTAATCAATATTTGAGTTAAGTGGAGCTTACCTACAATGATGTGCCGCAAGTGTTTGATGTGACTCCAACTTCTTTATTGCAAAAGGTGATCTTTAGAAATGTGGATATGGTGATGTGTGACAGGTGGATGAGGTGGTAGAAGAAGAGATGATATAGATAGTGGATGGAATGGTGATATGGAATGATGGGATGGAATGGGGATCAACGAGGATGACCCCTTTTTATGATTTTTATATGCACTTTCATGCATGGCTTAGGGAATCAAGCTGAGACTCAACCCCTTCGGCTGCAGGATCAGTAGATTCCTACTCTAGTTGAAATTGCTTTAGGAACTCTTCCTTATCAATGGGCTTTTGGTAAAGCTTCATTCGATTCCCATTGACCAATAATTTGAACTTGACATCATTAATTGTGCTCAGCTGTACTGCACCATGATCAAATACCTCTACTATTTTGTATGGTCCCAACCATCTGGTCTACAGTTTCCCTTGACTATCCTTGTATCTTGAATCATAGAGCAGAGCTCAATCTCCTGCTTTGAATTTATTCTCCTTGATGTACTTATCATGCCATCTGATTCTTTGATTCTATATTATTTTAGTATGCTATAGGGAACTCTTCCTGAGCTCATCTAAGGCATTGAGTTGCATGATTCTTTCTCTCTATGTAGTTGTTAACTCCATATTTAATTCTAAAGCTGTGCGGAGAGTTTTGTGTTCAAAATCTATTAGCATCACAACTTTCTTACCATATACCATTTCAAAAGGAGTAAAACCTGTTGTAGTCTTCCATGTAGTTCTGTAGGCCCATATAGCCTCAGGTAACCTTGCAGCCCAATCCTTTCTATGCAGATCCACTGTTCTTGTTAGAATGGCCTCTATATCCCTGTTAGTAATTTCCACCTGGCCATTAGCCTGAGGATTATAAGGAGTTGAATTCCAATGCCTTATGTTGTATTCATTTACTAAGGCGGTAATAAGAGTAGAAGTAAATTGTGCTCCTTGGTTTGTCACTATTTCTCTAGGAACACCAAATCTAGTAAAGATTTCTTCATAGAGTAACTATGCTACTTTATTATCTCTAGCATGCTTCATAGGTCTAGCCTCTACCCATTTTGTTACATAATCTATACATACCAAAATGTAAGACTTACCATTTGAAGGCGGATCAATTGGGCCTACAAAGTCTAGTCCCCATTTATCAAAAGGTGTAACAATAACTTATGGAAATAGAGGCATTTCATCTGATCATGTTGGCCTCCCCATCCTTTGACATCTATCACACCTCCTAGTATACTTGGTTGCATCTCTATGTAATTTTGGCCAATAATATCCAGTATTTTAGATTTTCATGGTTGTTCTCTTAGTAGCAAAATGTCCACAGCAAGGCTCATCATGGCTTGCATGCAGTATGTCATGAGTGTCTTCCTCTCTCACACATCTCCTCATTACTTGATTAGGTCCTATGTAAAACATGCAATCTGCAAGAGAAATTAAATATTTTCTCTACTAACAATCTATTTTCCTTAGGTGAGAGGTGGGGAGGAGTTCTTCCTATAGCCAGATAATTTTCTATATCTGCATACCATGGATGAATGACTTTGATGGCAAAAAAATATTCAACAGGGAAGGAATCCTCTATGAGTGCAGAATCATCTTGCCTTTGAATTCTAGATAGGAAATTAGCAACCACATTGGCTTTACCTGGTTTGTCCACAATTGTAATATCAAATTCTTGCATCGACAACAACCACCTAGCCAGTCTCCCTATAATTGAGCTCTTGTTCATGAGATGCCTGATTGTTGCATAATTAGTATGGACAAATATTTGATAGCCTGTGATATAATGCCTGAACTTTTTGAGGGCATAGATGATTGCTAACATTTATTTTTCTGTAACAGTGTAGTTGAGTTCAGCTCCTTGTAAGTTCTTGGTGATATAATAAAGTGCATGCTCAGTTGAACCACCCTTTTGTCCTAGAACAACACCAATAGAATAATCTGATGAAACCATATGAATATGGAATGGAAGTGACCAATTAGGTCCTTTCAAGACAAGTGCTTGTGTAAGGGAAATCTTCATATCAAGGAATATTTTTTCACATTCTGTTGTCTAGGCAAACTCTACATCCTTCTTCAACAAACTGTATAGGGGCCCCGTTGTTTGACTGAAATCTTTAATAAATCTTCTATAGTAGTCGACATGTCCTAGAAAGCTTCTTAGTTCCTTTTTCTTGGTAGGGAATAGTAGAATAGATATGACTTCAATTTTAGAGGGATCTACCTATATTCCTGCAACAAAAATATAGTGACTGACCACTATTCCTTCTTACATCATCATGAAGCACTTTTGACTATTAAGTGAAAAATTATGATCTTCACACCTCTTTAGTACCTTTTTCAAATTTTATTGGGCTTCTTCAAATGTTGCACCATAAATAGTAAATTAATCCATGTATATTTCCATACAATCATATGAAATATCTAAGAAAATACTAATCACAACTCTTTGGAAAGTTGCAGGTGCATTACAAAGACTGAAAGGAAAGACTGAATAGGAAAATGTTCCCCAGGGGCATGTGAAAGTAGTCTTTTCCTAGTCCCTTGGAGCAATATTTATCTGATTATATCCACAAAAGCCATAAAGGAAGGAGAAATAATTTTTCCCTGACAAGTTATCTAGGAATTGGTCAATAAAAGGCAGAGGAAAATCATCTTTCTTAGTTGCCGAGTTGAGCTCCTTGTAATCCACACACACTCTCCACTTTCCTCATTAATAACCCATTACGCAAATGAGATAATAGCTTAAAATGTAGTACCTTATAATCAAGTTGATAACTAGGAACATAAATTCCACTACTCAGGGATTAGGCATCACATCTGGTAGTCATAATCTACTAAAGGACATCATTTGATTGACAACCTAGGGACGCTAGACTTGAAATGGGTCTGCAAAGTATATGCACTAACCACCTATTTCAAACATGTATTATCTACTGAAAATACTATGCTGGAATTGGAATTGTTGGAAACAAATTCTAGCTGACTAAGTTTGCTCAGAATGAAAATTAAATATCCAGCTTTAAAGACATGAAGTACTCTATCCCTAGTGGTTGTAGGAATAGTTGACAGCTCTGTAATTCTGTCAACTGTAGGAATAGTCACACTGAAGTTCTATGAAATGAAGTGCAGCTATTCTAATTGCAAAAATGAAAAGATAGACAACTCCCTAAGTGGGCCCCCTTAGGTAGTGTCAAAGATACACAACAAATTAGATTGTAAATTCCATGAACACTTTAATTGAGTTGAAACTAACAAGTACATGGCTCACAATTCTTGCAATTATATTTTTGAAAAACTAAAGCTTATTACAACAACAATCTTCCAACCCTTTCTCTGAAGGAGAATGGGCTATTTATTCAAATCTGAACCTAACAACTAACTAACCTTTCCCTCATAAAATGGGAAGTCTTTATTACATCAAGATCATCCTAATGAAGAAGTAGATAGAAAAAGGAAGGACTAAGTCAAATCAGTTTGAAGATTTAAAACACCACCATCTTAGATTTATGTGCCACCAAGACGCCTCTACTGGATTCCTAGAATGCTTCCCTTGCATGGCAGATGACTTGAAGTTGTTTCCTTATTCTTTGTTGCTGAATTGGTCCTCTTTGAATCAATTTTTCAGCAATCTAGTGGAGGCTAAATCTTCTCCTTGAGACTTGGTACCTGCAAATAACTAACATCTATACCTGTGGCAAAGGATCATCTCAACACATTTAACTCATTAAGATGATCCATCATTCCATTCATTCATTCATTCATTAGGTATTAGTTTGGAATAGACAATATTTCGGATATGGCTGCAGGAAGGTTAACAGTAGTGGTTGTAGGAAAGGCATGTCATCACAAAAAGTCACAAGGCACACATCTTCTATCAAACTAATAAAACATTTAAGCAATAACCATAGAAAGACTTATCATCATAAACTTTTTGTATTAAGCATAAAGTCTATGTATTACTCCCATAATTACTACTAAATGTCTTCTTAGCATAATAAAAGATATAGAAATGTTTAAAAACATAGTCTAAAATATGCCAAAAACTGGGCTCATCAGAGGTACTAGAAACTCAAACCAACTCTTCATGTCTTATCTAGGTATCACCCTAGCTTCGACGCTTCGCCAAACACGACGTGATTGGATTGAGGTACAAATTTCACTCTCTCCCCTTTATATACCCCTTCGATAAAATGTGGTTGGAATCGTCCCCTAGGTGATGAAATCCTAGGCAAGTCCTGCTAAAGGAGATGCTAGACATTTCAGATGATCCCCAGGCTCTCACGTAGTGCAAGGGGAGAGCTTAGACACACTAGCACTTCCTAGGTGGACTCAATTGGACTAGAGTAAACTATGATTTCTCATCACCTAGGATCGCCAAGTGGTGCAAGGGGATTGGATATGTCAACAGTCCACTCACAAGCATGACAAAAAAGTTTAAGTTGACCCTTTAATTAAAGCTATGCGTGCCTAGCTAGTATGAAAAACAACAAACTAACTGTTCTTGGACTGATCGTTTTGCAAAAAATGTGTTAGCTGTTCCCAACCATCAGTCTTGGACAAACAAGAGATAGTTGCACAAATCGTTAGTGAAAAGAGACACACTCACAAACAAATGAGTTAGCGGATTAGTACCTGAAAACATAACTAAAACGATGTTGAAAATTGGAAATTTAGACCTTAGATTCGCCTCTATGTGAGGCAAATTTTCCTGTCTGGATGAGCAAATTTGGTCGTCCGGGGGAGCGAATTTGTTCATTCTATATGGATAGGCGAATTCTCTTTTGGGGATGGGCAAATTTTCTTGGGAGGAACTTTGGTTGAGGAAGTGGATTTGGTCATCCGGGAGAGCGAATTTGGTCATCCAAGGGAGTGAATTTGGTCGTTTTGTATGGAAGGGAGAATTTGGTCATCCAAGGGAGCAAATTTGGTTGTTCTATATGGAAGGGCAAATTTTATTCTAGAGATGGGAGAATTTTCTTGGGAGCAAGTTTGGTCGAGGAAGCGAATTTAGTCAAAAAAGAGAATTTGGTCATCCGAGGGAGTGAATTTGGTCATCCAGGGGAGCAAATTTGCTCGTCCAGGGGAGCGAATTTGGTCATTCAGTATGGATGGGTGAATTTTCTTCAAAGAAAATTTTGCCCCGGTATTAGGCAAATTCACCTCTGGATGCAAGTTTGCCTATTTCTAATGCAAATTCGTCCCTATAAGGTGCAAATTCGCCCCTTCAGGGCAGATTCGCCACTGCATGCAAACTTTGACCTACAAAACCCAAACAATACCAAACATAAAATGTTGGACCAGTGATGTGGGTCCCACCAAGCATGCCAAAAATGTGTGTAGTGAAAATCCCCTAGCCTAAAGTGCAAAACGAAAATGAAATGCAAGACAAATGAAACACAACAACACCTCGAGATTGGCCTAAGTTGAACTTGAACAAAATACAAGAAAAGGAGTTTTATACCTTGTCCAAGTTGATCAGTTGATTGGCCTTGTAGATCGTTCAATTTGTGTGCTCCTAGACCAATTTTAACAACATAACGACTTGTTGTAGCTTGATTTGGATGCAAGATGGCTATGGTGATTGAAGGCTTGAGAGATTGAGATGGTGAATGCTTGAATGTGATAGATTGGTTGTGAGTGAATAGAATTATTAGGGTTGCAAAAGGGCTAAGTGTTAGTAATTAGCAAGAGGATATTGAAATGAATGGCCAAGATTCATTCGTGTGAGAAGATCAAGGGTTCAAATCAATAGTTGACCAAAGGAATTAAAAAATCTTTTTTAATGTGCATGGGGAAGATAAAAGGAATAAAATATTCCTTGGGAAACCTTGGGTGAATAAATTGAATTTAAAATTCTATTGGAAAGTACATGGGGATTGTAAATGGAATTAAAAATTCCATGAAGGGTTTTGGAAGAACAAAATGGAATTAAAAATTACATTGAAATGTGGGAAGAGTTGACTAAAGGGGGCTTATTAGACTAGTTGATGAAGGATTAGAAGAGGGTTAGGTGGCTAATGATGATTAAGAGACAACTTGCTAAATTTGGAGGATGTGACACCTCCTAATCATGGATTAGGAATGTGCACATCCCTACTGATGGGATTAGGAGATGAACTAGGATTAAGTGTGGATGGGACATAAAGGGAATTAAATAAGTGGGATATTTATTTAATTCTTTGGAAGAAATATATAAAGGGGTAAGGTATTTAATTATTTAACTAAATACCTTAGGGATTTAGAGGACTTTAAGGATGTTAATTAAATAATAGTAACATTATTTAATTAATGTGGATAAAAGGATATTTAGACGAAAAAGGATAAATTTGACTAAATGTAAGTGGTTGAATTTAGATGTCTATAGATTGATTCAATGATTTTATAAAGTTGGAAAATCTACCAAGCAAAAAATACAATGAACAATGATGTGGTTAAGATAGTAAGGATTTTGTGACATGAACAAAGGTCTAATGAGCTATAGGGTGGCTTAGTGCAAGAACGAGAGTTATTTGATCCTTGTTGATAAAATGGTTCATATAAGTGGGATGGCTAATGTAGAAAAATTACATGACAAGGATAATAGTGATTTTAAGTATCACATATGTTAGTGGAGAGTGATTCCAATTGATAGAAAATGGTATTTGTTGATTCTAATGATCTAGAAGTGACACTTTTTTATATATATCCTAGGTACACAAATTACACCTTTTGGTGAGAGGGGGTGGCATCCTTCAAGATCATAGAGGTAGAATGATTTTTTCCTATGTGGTTAATCTTGGCACTCAAACTTCAAGTTTTTCTAAGGTGGTCGCGACCTATCATGGGATTCAATTGGCTAATCATAAAGGTTTCACTAAATTGGCTATTGGAGGAGACTCTAGGAATGTTATCATGATGTTGAAGGGTGAAGCCTTCCTTTGCTAGTCATTAAATGATCTCATTGATTTTGACCAACTTTATGTGATGGGATTAGGACAATTCCAGATAAGGAAAATTTATTAGGAAGGGAATTTGGCTACAAATGGCATGGCCAATCTAGGAGTCTTTGTTAATAATATTAAAATTTGGGATGATATTCTTATGATCTTGGAGCATGTGAGAAATTTAATCATAAATGAAACAATATTTTAAATTGTACAATATATCAAGGAATGACTTGTATCACCCTCGAGATCATTATGACAACATGTATCCTCTCAATTGCATGGATAATAATTATTGCTAACCATTTCTAGCTCCTCATATCAAGCTTTCCTTGTTCATGCTTACTAATTATTTATGGAGTCACCTAATGCTAGTTCTAAGGTACTATTCCAATTCTAATCTATCTATCAATATGGGGGGGACTTGGTTCAAGAGGATCCCAATTGTTGCGGCTCTCTGAGAAATGACCCTAAATTATGGCCTATTCTCCATAAAGGAAAACTCTCCTCATACATTAAAGTCACAGGGTCATGACCTGAACCTTTATGTAGAATTTATTAATTCCTAGAAGGATGGTATTGTTAACATTAGGGGCCTCCCATTTGTAGTCTCTATGGAGAAAATATCAATGACTATGGGCCTCCCCTTGGAGAGAGCTAATATCCCCAAAAAACCTAAAGGGAACTACCAATGAGACATGGAGATATTCCTAAAGAAAGATGAAAAGGTGAATAGGTTATAGAATGGATATAATAGTGAATACTTTCTTGGTGTGTGGAAGAAGATTCTTGAGGTGTTAATGAGGTATGTGACACTAGATGACCACTTTAAAATATTTCATGCCCACCATTTTCCCATGTTGAATTATTTTTGCCACAATATCAAAATGAACTTCACTTTTTGGATCCACTCCTCTTTGGAGAAATCTATTAAAGTTGTCCAATATAATGGGAAGTCATTACCTTTACATCAAGGTTTGATTTACAAGATTTATTAGCACAATGCGACTCTTTCCTTAACCATATCTTTTGTCCCATGAGTGGTTAGTTCCCTTATTCACAAAAGTGTTACTAAAATCTTGGAGGGGAATCTCATCACCCCTACCTCTACTACTTTTTCCATCCTGTGCCTGATTGATGGTGAAAATTAGGGCTTATCAAAATCAAGATAAACCACTAGAATTTCCCACCAAAAATCATTATAATTTGATGTAATTATGAGGGCCAAAAGATGTAAATAACAATTAGAATTTGACTAACTATTATAGAAACTATGAGTGGAGATTTTAGAGCTCAAAGAGGTGTGTACCTTGCTACAAGAAGCCTTCTTTTAGTGCACAAAGGACTCATTCGCCTTTAGTGGTGAATGGGCCCCTTTTAGGTTTTCTGAAACTAGGATCTGGGTTATTTTCCTTGATGACCACACTCTCAGATTCTCGGTTGTTATCTCATGAAAACATGTACCTAATTTTGTAGCTTCAATTCTTCATTCTTGCACTTTGAAGGTCAACTTTGCAACTTGACAACTTTGACAATTTTGCTCTAAACCCACTCTCCACTTGATCTTCAACCTGTAAATATGCAAATGCATATTCAAGGGAAGAAACACTTGTTGATTGTTAGTGAATAGGGGTTTTCCTAAGTCAAACCCCTTTAGGTAATTAAACCAAATGATGAAATAATGTAATTGAAGTGTGAAACATGGAATGATGCAATGTTGATACCTTGGATGTTGTCTTGTAATGAAAATCTGTAATCTAATATGTAGTGGCCATGAAGAATGTAGATCTTGATCGTTGAATATGACGTGAAATAATTCTTGCAAGTAGATATTCAATACTACATCAAATTTCTTAGTTCAACAACATGCATAAATGCCCTAAACCCTTGTCATGATGATATGATCTTGAATTGCTGCAATAGAATCTTGATAATCTGCCTTGAAATGACTTTGAAAATACTCTTGTGATTCTCTATAATTCTCCTGTGAATGTACTCTTGAGTGCTCATGAAAATCTAGGATTGATTAGGATGAAACTGTGTGAATTAACCCCTTATTTATACTAAATTAGGAGATTAACCTTGAAATTCAAACAATTCAAACTGACATCAGATATGGAGAGAAACATTATTAAATTCACGCTACAATGAAATTCAAAAAAGGGGGTCCTCATTAAGGGAGGACCCATTCGTCACCTAAGGCGAATGGATCTTGGAACTATTTTCCAGGACCATTCCTTTGGGGGATGAAAGAACATTAAAAACCCATGTAGAATCTACTGATAAAGGGGGATCCTATATAGGGAGGACCCATTCGCCACCTAGGGTGAATGGGTCCTAGCACCAATCTCTAGGACCTTGATTTTTCCCAATTAAATGTTATGCAATTTGAATTATGGGTTTTAGGATAGATTTTTGGGAGGTGTCACAAATAAGGCTTAAATTTGAATTAAAGGGGCTAATTAATTCCAATTAACCACAATTAATTAAAAGGACCCTAGATAAGTGTGAAAGTGTGTTACAAAACCTTACACCACTTAAATAAGGTACACATTAACTTTATTTTATTAAAAGAGGGCCCAAGATCAATGTGAATGTGTTACATCACATTACAACATTAAACCTATGCAAAATTAGGTTAATTTAATGACAATTAGTTCCAAATCAAGTAAGGAAAAAGGATACTTTTTCCATTACTACAACACCATCAACCCAAAATCACTAGGTTGAATCCTCGTCGTGCTTCCAAAAGTAAAACCCTTGTTTCTGAGGACCCTACTCCCTCTAGTATGGAAAAAATGTCTTTTGTGGACCCCCCAAATTCCATCTCTGATGTTAATTTTGAATCCTCATAGTCCTCGCCACCTGATGGTTCACCTAAAGACTCCCCTTTAGCTCTCCTCTACATACCTTTTATGTTAGTCCTCCCTCTTTCGCGAAGTGGGATATTGACCAGACCTAGGGGATTGAGGATACTCCTTTGGACTCCTCTAACCAACATGAGAATTGTGTCCCCTAAGGGAGAAGTTGGATGAAATATGTAAAGCCACCAACATCCAAAATGGCATCCTCTTGAGTGGTTATTATCCTAGCTAATAATGAGGAAGAACAAAATTTAAAATTTGGAAACTTACGTGCTCAAAAAGTCTATGTATTGGTTGGGTGAAGAGGAACATATTGACCATTGGGAGTTGTTGAGAGGTATGGTCAATACTTTTGACAACTGGGCCAACCTAGAAAAAGAGGTCGTGGAGAGAAAAATTGTTATCAGGTCCCCTGAAAAGAGTTTGAGATTAAGGAATGAGGTTGCTAATCTCCACAACAACCAAGAAAAAATCCTCCTTAATTTGTAGATCATTGAATATAGCAAGGAAATGGTGAAGAACATGATGGTAGCCATTCAAGTGTTCTAATAGGAGTTGAAGAGTTGCCAAGCCAAGCGTGGCAAGGATGAAAAATCAAAGACCCATCATACCAGTTCTAGGAAAAAAGGAAAGAATGTGGAGAGTGCACCTCTTGTCCCCAAGGACAACACTGGAAAAAAGAACCAGAAGGCTTTGTCCTTTGAAGAAAAACTCTAGTTTCTCTTCAAGGAATGATATGGCATTAAAGGTCTTTGTCTTCTTGGAGATCAGTAGTTGGTCATGTGTGTTTGTTGGTCTTGTTTCCTTTTCCTATTTTTTTTATGTTCTCCTCTTTTAGTTTTTGTCTTTATTTTTTAACTTATCTCATCACTTGTGAGACCCTTCTATCTAAAATCTATGACTATTTTGTAATAGATTTATGCCCTTCTTGATTTATCTTAATTAAAACAATTAGTTAAAAATAAACCACCCTTAAACCATAGTTAATTTGAGATTTGAAAAAATGATCAAAATATTTTAACATACAATTTTGACCTAAATCACACACACACACATATCACCTAAAGATCCCCTCTAGCTCTCCTCTACATACCTTTTCTGTTAGTCCTCCCTCCCCCCCTAAGTGGGATATTGATGAGACCCAAGGGATTGAGGATACTCCTTTGGACTCTTCCAACCAACGTGAGAATTTGGATGAATATGTAAAGCCACCAACATTCAAAATGACATCCTCTTGAGTGGTTGTTATCCTAGCTAATAATGATGAAGAGCAAACTCTAAAACTTGGAAACTTATGTGCTCAAAAAGTCTATGTATTGGTTGGGTGAAGAGGAACATACTGAACAATGGGAATTGATGAGAGATATGGTCAATACTTTTGACAACTGGGCCAACCTAGAAAAAAAGGTCATGGAGAGAAAAACTGTTATCGGGTCCCCTGAGGAGAGTTTGAGATTAAGGAATGAGGTTGCTAATTTCCACAACAACCAAGAAAAAAACATCCTCAATTTGTAGGAGATCATTGAATATAGCAAGGAAATGGTGAAGAGCATGATGATAACCATTCAAGTGTTCCAACAGGAGTTGAAGAGCTGCCAAACTAAGCGTGGCAAGGATAAAAAATCAAAGACCCATCATACCAGTTCTAGGAAAAAAAGGAAAGAATGTGGAGAGTGCACCTTTAGTCCCCAAGGACAACACTGGAAAAAAGAACCAGAAGGCTCTATCCTTTGAAGAAAAACTATATGGCATTAAAGGTCTCTTTCTTCTTGGAGATCAGTAGTTGGTCCTATGTGTTTGTTGGTCCTATTTCCTTTTCCCGTGTTTTTTGATGTTCTTCTCTTTTAGTTTTTAAGTTATCTTATCACTTGTGAGACCCTTCTATCTAACCTCTATGACTATTTTGTAATAGATTTAGGCCCTTCTCGATTTATCTTAATTAAAACAATTAATTGAAAATAAATCACCCTTAAACCATTATTAATTTGAAATTTGAAAAAATGATCAAAATATTTTAACATACAATTTTAACCTAATATTTATATACTAAATCAAAACTAGAAATATAATTTTAACCTAGACAAAAATAAATATTAATCTAAAAATCAAAACCAATTTAATGAACTTAAAGTTAAATCAAAAGTAATAAAAATACCAAATCAATACAAAAATGTTTGTAGGACAACATTGTTAAAACATCCACGTAAGTATAAAACCCAAGAAAATCACATTAAGTGTGCCGAGGAAACCTTTACTTCATTTCATACATGAATGTCAGCTATAAACCGACCGTAACGATGATTTCTTTTTCCCTTTTGGGTTGGCTCTTAGAGCGATGCGTTGATGTAAGAAAGACCTGGACTCGATAAGGCGTATGGGGTTATTATTGGCAGGATATTGGAAATAATGGTTATGGCGCTGGACTTGCCTCGACTTGCCCTTCGTCCATATTCATCCACATTTTCTTCTGCATCAAATCATTCTCTCTCCTCTTTTGTCTTCTACAGAAATTCGAAGCTACTTCTTCCTCATAAATCATGCTTTTCTTCCAACAGATGTGAAGTAATTCCCATGGTTGCTTTCAATCCTCAAGGAAATATCGATTTTCCTATGACTGATGACCAAGGTAAGCAACCCACAACTCTCTGCTCTTTCACTCAACTATATAACACAGTTTTCTGAATCACTTTCTAAACAGAGCTATAACGAAATTATTCTTACTGCTGCATGTGATAAGCTATTGCATTTAGATGAATTCCTATAGAATTAGGGATTCTTTTTTGAAGAATGGTTTGTTCCCAGGAAATTTCATTGCTAGGAGCTTCTGAAGCTGCCTGCTTATACTGTTTGAAATTCATTCATATATAAAAAGAGAGTTTATACTTGCAGAAGCAGTCCGATAGATTTTTCTAAAATAACTTTTCAATTTAGAATATACTAGTCTTCAGCTCCTATATGCTTAGTTTGAGAACTCCAAGTGCATTTTGTTTACTCCCTCATCATGAAACTATCGATCAAATTCAGACAACAGGAGTGTAGTGGTAAAACAGGGAACCGCAATAAGTCAAACCAATGCCCATTTGGGTTGTGAAAAGCTTGTTTCTCTGTAAGCAGAGATGACTCTTACTGGGCTTTAAGCAATTGTGACCTGAGCCGATTCCTCCTCTAGAGCTGGGGTCACCTGCCCTCTAGTAACTTTGTATATCCCCTGTTGTAGATTTTCTGTGCCTATAAACTTAAACTTGGGCTTCCTAATAACACATGGGTTAGCCTTGAGGTTGAGCCTGAGCTTCACCAGCTCAAGTCAGAAAAATGAATTACTTTAGGAAGCCAAAAAGATGCCATTGGCATGGATGGTACCGGGAAATTTTCATAATGATTTGGAGTCCAACTTTTCCCCAGGACCTGCAAACAATTGCTATAACCACCACCCAACACTTTGCACATACAAATTTAACATCAATTACAATACAAAATAGAAGAAGATTATCTCTGGAATTTGGATGCTGAGAGCCACGGGACTGGAATCCTCTGTCACATCTAGAAGACTGGCTGTCACCATAAATATGCTCTAATATGGGGTGGCTTGGCTCTAAGGTTCCTTGCCTAGCTCTGGCCATCTCCCCAGTCCAATCTCAGTGAGAAGATCCTTTTGAAAAGGAATGGGCTCTTACTGGTTAGGAGCTTATTGATGATGATGTCTCTGGAATTGTCTGGAGAAGCCTAATGATCAAGATTCCCCTCTGCTGAGACTGTTTTAGCTGTTTAGTGTTGTGTGGGTTTCCGTCTTTTGTTTCTTAGTCTTTGCTTCAGAGTATGTCCCATTTAGTGTTCTTTTTAACCATTCACTTTTTTGTTTTGTGAATTATATACTATTGTCTTTTCATATCAATAAAAGATTAAGTAGGACACATAAATGATAAATCTATCAAAGAGAAAAATTATAGGATATAGGTAGCAGTATGAATAAACTACTTAATCCCCTATATCTCTAGTTTCGTCACTAGAAAAGCTAAAACATAAACTAGTTATTTGTTGTAATTGTAAATATTAGGTTAAACCCAACAAGTACTAGATAGAGCTACGGCTGGCCTGTATGAAGTGAGCTTGTGAAAAGCCCAGGCCCCATTTTAGCTGTTGATGAGAGATTTAAACTTCAATGATTATGGTAGCAGGATACTGCTTGGAACTCAGATGGGTGTGTACGTTAAGCTATGAAATTGAAGCTTTTTATTGTTCTAGCCTCTCCTTGGAACGGATATTGCATTTAGGTCTAACATTTTTTAGTATCTTTCTGTAGTGTATGGTTGGTCAGCCATAGCAACAGTTGCCCTCGGTTGCAGAGCAACCAGTGCTGATTGGAATTTGCTTTGTAAATAGAAGACACCCTTGCCATTGCCATCTACACCCAACATATGGGTGTTTCATATCTCTTTTGGTGATATTCCCCTTCTCTAACTAGATTTTAATTTTTTTTTGGGACTTAGACTTATAAAAAGACCTATTAGATATTAGAATTTTGATTTATCAGATGTTAACATCATTCCAAAATAAACCTTCATGAGTAATGGATATATTAATTTATTAATTTTTAAATTTCATTTTTACATGCAACCTTTTCTAATAGTTCTTTATTAATGTAATATTAAATAGAGTTTTTGAGTTTGGTTTGATTCATATGTGTCTAATTTTGTCAGTAAATTATTTATATCACATTATTATTTTGTTTAATCAATAAATCTTATAATTGATTCACATTCATTGTGACATTTTTTTCATCTTTGAGTGTTTTATTTGCCTTTATAATGTTTTCAAATCTCAACATTCTAGCAATAGATGCTAGTGTTGCTAGTTTGAATGCTTAGAGAATGACTCCCTTAAAAGTGACCATAAAATTTGTCTTGAATGTATTTCACAAGGTATGTCTTCAAAAATTATATATGGTGCAGTTTCACGTATTCCTAAATTTAACAATGTTTCCAAATGACGTCCAAATTATACTTTAATTGATTATTTTGTTTGTTAGATCATATTTGAAAGTATGCCCTATGAGTGGGTGAGCAAAGCCTAGGTCCCTCATGGGGCTTGGCTTTCAAAACTATTTGAAACCTCATTGAAGTGCTTTTTCCTTTTTTTTTCTTGTGGAAACAAGGCACATGGATGTCATTCTCAAACATGGTCCTTAAATATGTGTAGCTCTTTGTTAGTTTTCACTCCCTAGACTTAAGAATTTGTTGTTCTTGAGGAGCAAGCTTTTCAAGGTTATGTTTTCCTTGTTTGTCTTTTTAAAATCATATTGTTTCCTCTTTAAGAAATGCTATTTGTGTTGAGAGAGATTTTTTTTTTCTCATCCTAAAAAGTACCTTGCATTGATGTTGATCTTATATCAGTTTGATGACATTCAAACTGGCTAATAGTGGCATACCTGTAGAGTCACTTATCTCAATTTGTTGAACACTTGCTATAGGTGTCAATCATTTGAATACAAAATCTTATATTTTCTCTTACTTATGACAAGAGCTAAGCTTGGCCCTAAGCTTGCAAGTGGCACACCTTCTCAAGAAATAGAGAAAGAATGAACTACAATGAGAAACAATAAAAATAATTATTACCAATGAATCGAAAAACCCATCTTCTAATGGTGGGTCACAACAAAAGAATCATGGTCCTTCAATTTTAAATTCCCTTGACAAGGGAAAAGAGATTAGTGTCTACCAACAACATGAGGAATCCTCCATAGTGACGAGTAAACCTCAACTCACTAGAATGCCACTTGTAGCTAGTATTTTATCTTCTCAAATCGAAATATTGGCTTCTTCACCTTCATCTTCTCCTCAAATGAATTCAAGGTAGTCTCACAACTCAACTGAATTCTTGAAGGATGGAGAATACATTCTAAACGAGTGGAGGATTTTCATACTAGTTATTTGGCTAAGAAGTTTTAACCTAATGACAAAAAGCAAGTTCTTGCAAAATAACTATATAGCTCACGATGAGCTTGATAGTAATGACGTGCCTCTAAATTCCCATTTTCATGAATGTTTTCTCATGGAATGTTTAAGGTTTGACAAAAATATCACCAATAAAATATATTATGTAGGATACACAACAAAGAATTACAAACTTGGAGATTCTTTATTTGCAAGAGTTCAAAGTTTTAGGTTTTATGCTTTCTACAATTTATTTTGTCACATGATTGGCTAGTCACTTTTTCTATATAGTAACCATCAGTTAAGATATAATCGAGTTGTTACTTTTATTTCTCCAAATGGTGGCCACACATAGTGGACTAAGGGTGTGATGCCATCAACAAGGCTCTATTGGCCCTTTTTAATTTTTAATAATCACTCCTTTAGTGTTATTAATATGTTTGCTTCTAGAGATGATATTGAAAGATCTAGTCTTTAGGAATGAATTGCTAACTCAAATTCTACTAGAACTTGGGTTATGTGTGGAATTTAATATTTAATATGGTGGAACCAATATTTAAAAAGTTTGATAATATTACTATGTGCTAGATAGTTGGCAAGAGGGGAGTTTGGTACTACATGCACAATAAATTGGGACTTCTTATCCCAATATTTCCTATCATCGCATTCATTTTATATTGCATATACGAAACAATATTCGCTTCAAATTTGAAAGGGTTTTCAAATGGATTGATAGAGCCATGTTGTTAGCTCAATATTTCTTTTCTTTTACTAGTTATTTTTTATTGTCAATTGATCATTTATCAGATGTCTTTTCTTATCACTTTCCATTTTTATTTAATGGTAGTTTACAAACCTAAGGCAAAGGAAACTCAATTCTTCTCTAATACATCTTTGTTGACTCATCAACCAACCCTTTCCAAAATTTGACATTTATAGAATTTGGAGTCAAGTAATCATCATTAGATTGACTAAATTGAAGGGTGAAGTAATTCTATTAAGCATGCTTCTCACTTTCATTGCATTTATGGACACCAACTAGCACATTTTTTATTCCACTCATACAAGGCCAATACCTTCAATCTTTTTTGTCACTTATAACTACTTGTGGCCAAGTTCACTAATAGAAGTAAATGACTGATGATAATTCTTCTAGGGGATCTTAAATCAAATATTGTCTTCATTGGCTTAAAATTAGGGCTCAATTTCCTCTTCTCCTTATGATTTATGTTTTTGGCTATTGAAGGATTTGGCTTACTCTTAGCTCATACAGTGTTTCACAAAACCTAATTGAAGGTATTAACCTTGCCAATTCCACCCAACAATTTGTTAATGTTAGTTTTAGGATCAAATTTAATAGAAAGCAGAAATACAACACATGAACAATAGAACACAAAATATATCCTAGGAAAAATCCTCCTTCTCATGGGAGAAAAACCTAGTCAAAATTTATCTCCTTTATATTGAATTGAATGAGCAGAAATTTACTTACAACCTTAGGCCAAACTCAAGGCCAATATGATGCAATGATAAATCACACCTCTCTTAGATGCCAAATACACAATGATAATAATCTCTCCTTGATATCGATCTATACTAAGCAATATTATACTCTGTTGTAGAAGTACGAACTCCTTGATGTCTTGTGAATGTCTTGAGAATTATATATCATGTAAGAATGAGGATCTCCTTCTTTATATACAAGGTAAGGTGCCTCTTCACAAGCAAGGCGACTCTTCACAATGGTTGGCCTCATTCAAGAAATATAAATATAAAATATAATTTGCAATATGAAGGCCGCCTGTCTTTAATTAAGGAGAAAATATCTCCCTACCAAACACTAACACTCCCTCTTAGCTAGTGAGATATTTTCTAGATATCTACATCATGGAGTCTCTCAACATGATGTCCATAATGGCTAGACCCATTTGTGGAAAGCACAAAGGTTCATCACATAGTCTCTCAACGTGATGTCATCATGGAGTCTCTCAACATGACATCCACCATGGCTACTCCCATGTGTGTAAAGAAACATGCATACAAGTTCCCATCACGAAGTCTCTCAACATGATGTCATCATGGAGTCTCTCAACATGACGTCTACCATGGCTACTCCCATGTGTGGAAAAAACACAAGTACAAAGGATTCATCACGGAGTCTCTCAACGTGATGTCTCATCTCAGTCTTAGAGGTGAACAAGGGCTCTCACCTCATATTTCTCCATCTTAGAGAAACATACACTACAAGGGATTTCACCTCATACTTCTTCATCACAGAGAAATATACACTAACAAGGGATTTCACCTCATACTTCTCCATCATAGAGAAATATACACTAACAAGGGCTTTCACCTCATACTTCTTCATCACAGAGAAGTATACACTAACAAGGGCTTTCACCTCATACTTCTCCGTCATAGAGAAATATACATTATAACAGATCTTCATAATGATGTGACCCTCTAAAGCTCCAAGTTCTTGCATCAATCTCCTGATCTCCTCGTCCAAGGTTGCCTCTATTGGTTTGTCAGACTCCCTTTGAAAGTTAATTCCTCATCCTCGAAGAAACTGATCGCAATGACAACCTGAATAGGTTCTTCCTCTTCGAGAGATGTCTCCAATTATGTTCCACCAACTCAATCCCATGGAAGAAAGTTGTGTATCCATTCTTCAGCCTGCACGACTTCCTCATAGGATGCATCAAACTCTTCCTCCTTGAATGCAATCTCTCATCATCCATTTGCTCCTCGATCCATCTTGGAAGCATTTTATAGAGAGATTACTAATGGTTCAAATTATCCTGAAGAGAAATACCAATGCTAGAAGCATACATGATTCACTATTCCAATGTTATAGCATGAATTAATAACTACATAAAAATGCATGAACATTATTCAAACATGAAATACTTATCTCATAGAAATCAAAATCTCTTGCATTGATGCCATGTAAATATTTTGTCACTGCTCTAGTTCCAATTTCATCACCATTAAGCTTGTTCTTTTCCATATCTGATTCTTCCAAGCCAAAAGCACTAGCACAATCCTCCCTAAGTCCTCAAACATATTCATTCTGATTGAACTCAATCCATCAATGATATTACATTGCCTAACCTGGCAACAACACCAGCATGAAGGATGTGCTTGAGCACGTTAAACTCCAAATATATACAGAGTCAACATGAGGGGCCCACCAATTCCTGCTAAAAGGTTATGCACATATAGAGACTTCTGAAGATACATGGCTTCACATAAGAGTTATCCTTAACTAAAAGTAATCTTCCATGGAGCCAACAATCTAGACTTTCCTCCAATGCCTTCAACAACTATTGATTAACAAAACTCGTATAAGTTTGAGTCTTCAGATTACCCTGTGCCTTCAACATCAACCTTCTTGATGTCTTCGCGCAAATGAGAATGTTGCCAGATATTAATGAAGGTTTGGCAATATCGTGACTATTTGTGTAGGAAATCTCAACGTCCACTATACTCGACCTGATCATAGGTGTACATAACAAGTCGCTCCCATTGCGATGAAGTTGCAAACATACTATAAGTTAGAAAAATGTAAATATCACGATGGTCGCAGTTTTCAATAATATTCAGCCTATATTCAATATCATCTGTCGCTTCCTCCAATATCAATGCAATATAGATATATCAGAATTTTCTTTGACTTGTGAACTTTAAAGATAATATCGCTTTTCAATTTTCTCCCATCCTCCTTTCTTGTTCGATGCTTGTAGTGCTCTGGAAGTATTGTTCGACGTCAGATTAATCTCAACACTTCAAGGAACAGTGCTACAGGTAGAGAGCACCGACGAAGAGTGATGTGCCTCTCACGAAAATAGAAACACAATTTGCTAATGGCGGCCAGAGCTTAGGCTCGACTAGATTAGATTAATAATTACTTCCCTCAGTGCCAGGCTTGCTGGAAACCAATAAGATTCAATGCCCAGTGGTAGTAGAAGTGAACGCTAAAATTCTCTAATAGTCCAAGTTACAATTTCCACCAGTCGTCTTTAATGCCTTCCAAAATAAACTTCATGGAGAATCTGCTTAATTAAATTTGATCGGATCTCTTGAAACCGCTCTAATACCATGTTAGTTTTAGGATCAAATTTAACATAAAGTGAAAATACAACAACACATGAACAATAGAACACAACATATATCCTGGGAAAAACCCTCCTCGAGGGAGAAAAACCTAGCCAAAATTTATCTCCTTTATATTGAATTGAATGAGCAGAAATCTGCTTACAATCTTAGGCCAAACTCAAGGCCAATATGATGCAATGATAAATCACACCTCTCTTAGATACAAAATACACAATATTAATAATCTCTCCTTGATATTGATCTGCACTAAGCAATATTATACTCTGTTGTAGAAGTATGAACTCCTTGATATCTTGTGAATGTCTTGAGAATTATATATCATGTAAGAATGAGCATCGCCTTCTTTATATACAAGGTAAGGTGCCTCTTCACAAGCAAGGCGACTCTTCACAAGGGTCGGCCTTGTTCAAGAAATATAAATATAAAATATAATTTGCAATATGAAGGTCGCCTACCTTTAATTAAGGAGAAAATATCTCCTGAAGCTACCAAACACTAACAGTTAAAATGGTTAATTTTATAGTAAATAATTTTTCACTCTCTTAGAAGAAAAGGATAACGTTAAACATTATCTAGAGTGCCTAAATTCTTTTTTTTTAGCCTCTAGTTGAAGTGTTTGATCATAGAATACTAGTGCTACAAACAATCCTTTCTACCTTAGCCTACTTGGTTCAATTATTTGGTTGGAAATTGATAGATCATGGAGAGGTTTTTATATTTATTTGCATCCCCTTTTCCATTCATGCTTCTCCCTCTTTCTTGTGGTAAGATATCATTGCTTATGTTGAGAATAAGTTGGCTTATTGGATCATAAAATCACTTTCTGTTGTAGGATATTTCAAGTTTGTTCCAAATTTCTTATTTTTTTTCATGTTTACTATTTTTCCTACTAGATTCCCTTGAAAGTCTCTTAACAAAATATTGAGAAACTATTAAGTAATTTATTATGAGTGTCCTCTAAGTAAGGAAATGACTTTCATAGATATTCCTAGAAGTTTTGTTGTTTCCCTCATGACTTAGGTGAGCTTGGCTTTATTGACATTCAACATTGGAGTGTATCTTTGAGTGCTAAGTGGATTAGGAGAGCTCTAGAGGGGAATAAAGCCTAGAAAATATTTCTCCATCATTATATTTCTTCTAGTATTCAATATGGTCATTAAAGCCTAAGGAGATTAGGGCTTTCATTCTATTTTGAAATGTGTGATCAAAATTATATGGAGGGTTTGATAAACTATCAATCCATGGTTTCCATGGAAAGGGGATGATTTTTGTAACAAATTATCTATCAATCAACAATCAATTTGGTGGTTTCTTGTGACACTTGTTAAGATAGAATTCCTACTAAGGTTCTTTGGGTGTGTTCCCTAAGAATTTTCCAAAAAGGCATTGAGACTCCTTTTGATCATTTTTTCAAGGACCACCAAAAATTTGTTATCTTGGCTTGAGGAAAAAATGAAATACATATTCTTCATTATAGATTTTGAATCCTTCTAGACTACTATTGATTATAATCCTTCACAAATTGTTGACGTTATAGCGGCTGGAGATATCCTTCGCCCTATTTAAAATAATAAATGATAAATAAATAAAAGCAAGTCGGACTTGCTATAAATAAATAATTAAAAAACCACCTTGTTTTGTGAAAGAGGCTGACCCTAAATGAAGAGACACCTTGATTTTTATATATACAAGGCAATGATCATTCAATTTATTCAGAGATAAAATCGTACTTCAAGGAGGAGTTCACACTTTTGTAGCAAATCGACATATTGCATCAAGCAGATTGATATCAAGGATAAATCATATTGTTTGTAAATTCACATATAGGAAGAGGTGCTATTATTCATTGTATCAAATTCGGCATTGTGTTGGGCTTGAGCTGTAAAGCAGATTTCTTCTCTCTTCATTCAATATATAAGTGATATATTTTGGTTGGGTTTTTCTCCCTCGAGAAGGAGGGTTTTCCCTCAGTATTTGTTGTGTTTGATTGTTCATCATTTTGTATTTTTGTTTATTCTTCAATTCTGGTCTAAAACTAACATGGTATCAGAGCAGGTCTAAGAAAAGATCTAATCAGATTTGTTTAAGCAGTCAAGTCAACTTTTCATCTAGGCCAGATCTTGAAGTATTGTAGATCTAAGGTTCAATTTGTTTCTGACCTAAGGGTAGATCTTTGAAGGTGAATTTGTGTGGAAAAAGAAGATGGTGAGCGATGTCAAGGTAAAATATAGGCTTCATGGAGCTTCAAAATTTAACTCTTGGAAACCCAAGGTACTCATTACATTAGAGGAGAATGATCTTCTTGATTTCATGGAAAGTGATATGCTCGAGGCTTCCGATGATACTAAGAAAATCTAGTGGAAGAAAAATGACACGAAGGCTAGAAAGATCATGATAGACTATGTGATGAATCACCTAGTACCGATCATCTCCAAGTTGAAGACAACTAAAGAAATGTTTGATACTCTAAAATAATTGTATGAGATCAACAACACCAGCATAGCCCTTGCTTTGAGACAACAACTTCACCATGTAAAAATGGCTAAAGATGATTCAGTCATCTCACTCTTTATGAAGATTGCTGATTTGAGAGATCAGTTGAGCGCTATTGGGGATATAATTGCAGATAGAGATCTTGTTATGTTGGCACTGAATGGTCTTCCTCATTCTTGGGAGCCCTTTATCCAAAGCATCAATGGGAGATCTAAGTTACCCAAGTTTGATCGTCTTCGAGTTGATTGTATTCAAGAAGAGTCCAAGTTGGCAGCAAGAGGAATTGGGTGAAGCTATCATGATATATAAAATCAAGTTCTTGGTACTCATACTTCTAGAGAAAGAGGCAAAGGAAGAAAGAGGAATAGAGACAAAGGATCGAATTCTACCCCAAAATTGAAGAAGAAGGATCTCTCTCACATTCAATGTTTCAGGTGTGAGAAGTATCGTAACTTTGCTTCAGATTGCAAATTAAGGTCTACACAACATGTTTCTATTGTGAAAATTGACATAGGGACATCTTAGAAGGAGCCCAACTCTAAAGTTGATTCACAAGGTTTCTTATTCTAAAGTCGATCAATTTCTTCGAAGAGGAGGAAATGATATTTAGAGGCAATCAAATTCAGAGAATTCAAGGCATGATTTGAGAGCTTGTCCAAGAAAAGGATTAAGGTTTCGAGATAGGTCAATGGAGGGGAGGTCACTTCTAGAGGATTTCTTTGAAATCTTTGAGGTAGGGATCGAGAGGGAGTTATGTGACTCACTAAGGAGAAGTGAAGGTTGCAATGTTGCAAGGCCAAGTGTAAAATCCTTTGAAGACATCTTCAATAGTTGAGAACAAAATTGCACAAGATAGTTAATCTAGATTTGACATTGGTAGCTCCGCAAAACTATTTAATATAGGGTGATCTAGGATGAGGTCGAGGAGGACAGTCCTAGACTCGAGCAAGTCAATAGTGCCGAAAGTGTGCATTGGAAACTACTCCTCTAAGGAAAGCATTGCAAACAATCTTGGACGAGGATTTTAGGAGGTTGATGCAAGTACTTGGAGCTCCAGAGGGAGTCACATAATCATGAAGATTTATTGTAATGTATATTTCTCTAAGATAGAGAAATATGAGGTGAAAGCCCTTGTAGTGTATATTTCTCTGAGGCGGAGAAATATGAGGTGAAAGCCCTTGTAGTGTATATTTCTCTGAGATGAAGAAATATGAAGTGAAAGCCCTTGTAGTGTATATTTATTTGAGACAAAGAAATATGAGGTGAAAGCCCTTGTAGAGCATATTTCTTTGAAACAGAGAAATATGAGGTGAAAGCCCTTATAGTGTATATTTCTCTGAGACAGAGAAATATGAGGTGAAAGCCCTTGTAGTGTATATTTCTCTGAGATGGAGAAATATGAGGTGAAAGCCCTTCTAGTGTATATTTTTCTAAGACAGATAAATTTGAGGTGCGAGCCCTTGTTCATCTCTGAGACTAAGATGAGATGTCATGACGATATCACGTTGAGAGACTCTGTGATGAACTCTTTTCCACAAATGGGTGTAGCCATTGTGGATGTCATGACATGGATATCTAGAAGGATACCTCCCTAGCTAAGAGGGAGTGTTGATGTTATAGTGGTTGGAGATATCCTTCACCTTATTTAAAATAATAAATGATAAATAAATAAAAGCAAGTCAGACTTGCTATAAATAAATAATTAAAAAGTCACCTTGTTTTGTGAAAGAGGTTGACCCTAAATGAAGAGACACCTTGATTTGTATATATACAAGGCAATGATTATTCATTTGATCATTCATTTATTCAGAGATAAAATCCCACTTCAAGGAGGAGTTCACACTTTTGCAGCAAATCGACATATTGCATCAAGCAGATCGACGTCAAGGAGAAATCATATTGTTTGTATATTCACATCTAGGAAGAGGTGCTATTATTCATTGTATCAAATTCAACATAGTGTTGGGCCTGAGTTGTAAAGCATATTTCTTCTCTCTTCATTCAATATATAAGTGATATATTTTGGCTAGGTTTTTCTCCCTCAAGAAGGAGGGTTTTCCTAGGGTATTTGTTGTGTTTGATTGTTCATCATTTTGTATTTATGCTTATTCTTCAATTTTGGTCTAAAACTAACATAAATGTTGCACAAAATTGGGACGAGGTATTTTAAACATGGTGGAAATATTGGAAATAGTATCATGATACCTCATTTTGTAATAAAAACCCTTATAAAGGATAGTCTTGGATCTCTCTACACTTGCATATGGTGCAAATTCTCAATGAAAAATGGGCCTTACACTCATTTTCTAGCTCATGGTGTCAATAATTCTAAACTATTTGGTTAGCCATTATTGAATTGAACCTTGCTAACTTTGTTTGGCGTATTCTCTACCAAAGTGTTCATGTCAGTTTTAGATTGATCTGTTTGAGAGTTGCTAATTCTAATTGTCCTTTCGTAGATACCAAGAAAATATCAAGTATTTTTTTGGTTTTGCATTAGAGCCTAGTTTTCTTGGAATTAGATTCATGACTTCTTCAAGCCTTTTAGACTTGAGCCTTGTTCCTAGCATATGAGTTTTTGGGGAATTAGCCCATAATTCTTGTAAAATGTACCCAAATATGGTATGCTTTTAGAATGGAAATAGATTGTTCAACTTTTAGAAATATTGAAATTCAACTCTCTTTTATGAACTTTTGTTGATATTTATTTCATTATTTATACTAAACCCATGATTTACTCTAATGTTCTCACACAAATACAAGTGTAAACTAATAAATTTCTCTAAAATTTGCTCACTTTCAAGTGATTTTTTTACCATAGGAGAAATGCACCTTGTATGGTTACCAAAGTCCCACCAACTTTTCCCTCTAACAAGGCCCAATCCCGTCACTGAGAGTGTTGGGGTGAACATAGTCACAATGCACATGAGTATGATTCTAATGGTTCTTAGCCACTTCAATTTGTGGATCAAGGTCGTAATGCTCATGCTTTGTCTAAGCATTCTCATTCACCTTAAATCCCCTCTAAGGTTTGTGATTGGGGTGCTCCTAGTTGGTTGAACAATGACAAATTATTTTTCCTACCTTAAGCAATTTTTCCTACTAGGAATGAAAGTCAACCACTAGATGGAGAGCATGTTAATGAAGAAAGCACCATTATAGATTGAGAGCCAATTCTCGATGGAAAAGAACTTCTTAATGACTAGGGTGAGTTTGATAATTGTGTGTTGCCTCCACCTCTTATTGAATCTATTACTCTTCCTATTCAATAATTTAACCACTTGATATTTTATTTCATCTAAAATATTCATTTGAAACATGATCTTGCGTAAACTTTTGAATATAATACTAATCCATATACTTCTTTAAGCCTCAAGTTCCTTTTGCAATTTTCACCATAGTGAGATTAAAGAGAACAACCTAACATTTCTGCATATTAAGTCTCAGGAGTCCCGTTTTGACTCCAAAATTAATCAAATTAATAAAGAACAACCCAACATTAATTAAGTATTAACCCGTTTGTAGAACACATTTAATTAGAATGTTAAATTTATGCAAGATGTAACTTTATATGTTTAGATCATTTCAATATGCTTCCAAATACCATTTTTTTCTCATATTCTCCACTGTCCTTTAAATACAATATCGCTTCATTATGTGAGTTTATTCTGCATCTTTTTTTTGTGTAAGCAAAATGAAAATGGATATGGTATTGGAAATTTTTATTTTCTAATTTGAATGTTTTGCATTGCCAGAGATTCCTGAGGTTGAACCACCACCACCACCAACAGAAGGGCGCATCGACATCGTGATCGATAAGGATATCATCAGACGCCTTGATTTGTCCCCTGCGCACGCCCTTCTTGCAAATTATAATGAATCAACAGGTGAACTTCCTATCAGGCAGGTCGGGAATTTGACTGTCATCTCTGATTATTTGTTTGCCTTTAATTTCTAGATTAATGGGCAACTGCTGCCCATTTCTTACAAGTTAAAATGTGATAACCAATAAATTGGGCAGCTTGCCTACCATTTTCTATTTAGGAAAAATTATGGTCCTGTAAGTATTTTATACATAGCCAATGTGAGCTGGGAATTTTGATTCAAAGCTTGCCCCAACACTCACAGGTTGTATGGGAAAGGATCCTAAGCTTCTTTTGGAACGAACTGTTGGGTTTGTGATAAATTATGAAAGAGATGATCCTCATGATCCTCGTGAGCTCTCTGAGTTCCCTGATATAAGACTATGGTTTGTAAGACTAGATGCAACATATCCCTGGATGCCAGTTATATTGGACTGGAGAGCAGGAGAGCTTGCAAGATATGCTGCAATGCTTGTTCCTCATCAGGTAAAGAAACCACCAACACTGTTTTCCATTTTGGTGAAACCAAACTTATGACTAGTTTGTGTTTGCTCTTGCAGATGAGCATGAGGCAGGGAGTAGTCTTCAATCCAGAAGCCTTGGAGTTGTTTGCCATGAAAAAACTGTTTATAGTGTATGATTGGCTCAAGAGCCACAATATTGCAAAGCCTGTGGTGAAGACAAGTGATATGATGCGCATGCTTGGATTTGGAATTGCAGATGATCTTTACAAACTAATAGAATCAGATGTTCCTCCTCTCTCATAGCCTGGGAATTTGTATTTTATCATAGGTATCAATGTGCATATGTCAGCTTGATTCTAAATATGGGTGCCAATATAAAATAACTATTTAGAATGTACAATGACTTATATTTAAAAAATTCTTGTACCCATAGAAGATCTATTGGCTCAATTTGGTATGATTAGGTGTGTCATTTGCAAGTCTTAGTTTAATTTGGTTTAATTGATAAGAGGTTTGTGGATACTTTTTCAACATTTGACTAAAGCAGAGGTAGTTGTATTGTTTGCATGTGCTTGCATGTAATTGCATATGATAAATCTATGGTGATTTAATTTTGGGTATTCATATATTTTGACTTTGGAGTTTTGGTTATAGTTTAGTTTTGATTTTGGAGTTCTAGGTATTGCATTTTGATTTTTGGGTTATGAGTGTTTATCCTATTTAAATTTGTTGGAAGAAATTGGCTAGTTCGTAATATTCCTATGGGTGGTATTTTAAGGTGGATCTAGTTTTTTTATTTCAAGAAATATTATGGAGAATATTGCTAGAATGGTAGAGAGATTCAATGAAATCTATATTGTATTGTGGAAGCTCAAGGTGGTGGATCTTGAAGTTGGTCATGTGTATTGATGTTACATGGTTGTGACCTAAGCTCTTATTTGGCAATATGTGATTATCGTCTAGCATGGTGGCTATGTTCATTTATCCCATGGTAATGTGTGGTGGAAGTATGTTCATGTTGGGTTCCTATTTTTGTCCCCCTAGTCACATGGGAATGTACTATTGGAGATTGTTGGTGTTGTCATTAGTGTTGTCATTCATGTCAACCCCTAGTGTGGATGTGTTGTGGTTTGATGTCACATTGATGTCAACCTTCAGTATGGTCAAGGAGATTGTTGGAGATTGTTCACCTATGTTGTCATTTGATGTCAACCTCTAGTGTGGTCATATTGATAAGTGTATTTGGTATTGAGCAGGTGTTGTAGATGTTGTAGATATGTTGAGCAGGTATTTGTGGTGTTGTTGATGCAACTAGTTCACTTGGTTTCCAAGTTCTTTTGAGAAAATTTGAATAAAAGTGTGCAATGTGACAAAGGTGTGTTCGGTGTTGTGCTCCACATTTCTTCATGGTTGAAGATATGCTTGTGTGGTTTGGATGTGATGGTCAAAGATGTTTAGAGGTGCTATATCTAAAGTTTCAAGTCCTGGATCATGCGTCAATGAAAGTTGTGTTTGACAGTGTGTTTGTCTGTGAAGAAGGTCGTCTGTGAGAAATGAGATTGCTCCACATTTATTGTGTATTTGGGAACATGCTCAGATTGTTTGTATCTACCTTTCCTTGGAGTATTTGGTGTTGAGTTGTTTCACAAGGTTGGATAGTGTGTTGCATGCCTATGGCAGTATTGTTGGTTGCATAAAATGATGGTATTCTTAGTTGCAGGTGGTTGTGACAGGGTTGTAGAATATTTTGATGATGCTGGAATATTTTGTGATGTTGTGGAGTGTTGCTTTATGGTTTGCATGGTTTTTTCAGACTCGAAGAGGAGGGCATGTGGTCACTTGTTAGTGTTAGTGCACATTTGGATGACCTGGCATGCTAACGCTAATTGCAGAGATTGTTTGTTGTTTGTGAAAGCATGGCAAAGTGTGTCACTGTAGATTTGGGTCCTAGTTAACCTTTGGTGTGCTTTGCCTTCACTTCTTTCCATTTTGGAAGTGTTTGGTGCTTACCTATTTAGTGGTTGTACGTTTGAGGTGTATACGTTTCATTGAAGCTGACATGGAGAATTTTTTGAGGCTGTGAAGGATATATAAGTAAGGTTAATTATTGAAGGAGCATGTGATGTGTGGTGTGGTGTGAAATTATGTGAATGTGATCAAGTGTGGTAATATGAGTATGAGCTTAAATTCCTAAGGCTACTAGATGCACTGAGCAAAAGGTGTCTACATTTTTAGAGTGCCTGATGTTGCTAGAGGTAGTGAGTTGAAGGTTGTAGATGGTGCAGAGTTGCAATGGTGGATTTTTCCTATTTATCTAAGATAGTGAATCTCTCTATAACAATATTCTTCTATTCTTCTTTCTTTTGAATAGTGAGTCCTTTGGGAAGTCAGCCCTTGGTAGTGAGCCATTGAGGTGCATACATTTCATTGAGGCCGACATGGAGAAATTTTTGAGGTTGTGAAGGATATATAAGCAAGGTTAATTTTTGAATAAGTGTGTGATGTGTGGTATGGTGTGAAATGATGTGAATGTGATCATGTGTGGTAATTTGAGTGCAAGATTAAATGCATAAGGCTACCAAATACAATGAGCAAAAGGTGTGTACATTTTCAATGTACCTGAAGTTGTTGGAGGTTCCCTTCTAGTAGTGAGCCTATTGTATTCAGTGTTGCTATTCATATATGTGTGAGCTAATTCTCACTGTGCTTTTTCCTTGATTAGGGTTTTCCATATAAATTTGGTGTTCTCTTGTGCATGGTGTTGAATGTGTTTATGTTTCATTTGTTTACATTTTGTTGATGATAATAAGGGTTTGATGGTTAATAAGAGTTTCTGGTTTTAAGGTACAATTGATTCACCCCCCCTCACAGTTGTCCTATATGTCTAATAATTGGTATTAGAGTTGTGGTTCCTTGGAAGAAGTTTAACCACTTAAGGTAGATCCATATGGCACACAGGAAGGATTCCAAATCTCCTATATTTGATGGAACAAATTATGCTTATTGGAAAGTTAGGATGGAAGCCTTTCTTGTCTCTAGGTTTTGGAGTCTATAAGTCAATTGAAACTAGATGTACAATGCTTGCTAATGGCTCGACAAGTGATGATGAGTTCAATGATTATGAGAATAATGACAAAGAAAGGAATGCTATCTTGAGTGGTCTTTTTAATTCTGAACTTGGAAATTTGATGAGTCTCAAACTACTAAAGAGGTCTGGGTGAAGTTGTAAAGCATTTATGAAGGATATGATAAAGTTAAGAAAGTAAAGATACATAATTTCAAAGCCAAATTTGAAAACCTAATGATGTTAGAAGATGAAGACATTACAACCTACATGCTCATAGTGGATTAAGTTGTTAATACCATCAATGGTCTTGGTGGTAAGCTGGAAGAAAGTGAGGTTGTAAAAAAGGTTTTAAGAACTCTTCCTAAATCTTATAGTTCTAAAGTTTCGGCTATTGGGGAGGCTTAGAATCTATATCAATATTATAGAGATCAAATGTTTGGTGCTTTAATTTATTTTGAATTGAGAGAGTTTGGTTGAGATACTACAAAGAAAGAAACTACCTTTAAATCCATTAAGGCAGAGAAGGATGATGAATCAGATCTTGATGATCTTGATGAGGTGGAAGAAAGTTTTATAAGGATATTGAAAAAGGGAACATGCAAATACAAAGGTAAGTTACCCTTTAAGTGTTTCAGTTGTGGAAATATAGGTCATTATGCTTCTAAATGTCCAATCAAAGTTGCAAATAATTAACATAAGGATCATAAAGGTAAATCTATCAAGAAGAGTTATTATGTTGAAAAAGATAATGGTGTATTTGATGATGAGAAATCAAACTATCTTGATGAGGACAGTGATGAATGCTTGTTCATGACTCTAAATGTGGGAACTAATTCTACTAATCCTAAAACATGTGTGAAGGAAAGTGCTACAAAATTAGGTCACAATATTGAAGGAACTATGTTGATTCCTTTTCATGCAAGAGAGGAGAGAAACTATTGAATAATTTATAGTGGATTCTCAAATCATATGACAGGTGACAAGAGTAAGTTTGTTAAACTTCAAAATTATGATGGTGGTCTTATGAAGTTTGGTTATGATACATTTGCTAAGATCTATGGAAAAGGTTCAATTAGCTTTGATGGCAAGTATAAAACAAATGATGTTCTTTATGTCAAGGGTCTCTGGCATAATCTAAGAAATGTAGGACAAATGTGTTGCAGAGGATATAATTTGGTGTTTCAGGATGATGGTTGTGAAATCAGAAAAGGAAGCTCTAGAACTTTGGTTGTTTCAAGTACAAGGATAAAAGGAAATGTTTATCAACTCAAACGTGGTGGTGCTAAGTGATTTATGTCACAAATCAATGCAAGTTGGCTATGGCATAGAAGAATGGGTCACATTAACTTTGATAGACTAGTGAAGATCAATTCTACTGATGTTGTGAGAGATTTTCCAAAGATTACAAAACCTATCAAAGGAATTTGAAAAGAGTGTCAATTTGGGAAGAGAATAAAGAAGAGGTTAAAAACTAAATAATATTCTACCACAAGACCTTTGGATTTGGTGCATACAAAACTAAGATGATGTCAATTTCAAAGTGATAGGTATTTCATGTTATTAAATAGATGATTATTCTAGAATGATTTGGGTGACATTTCTCAAAGAAAAATCAGAAGCTCTAGATAAGTTTAAAAGCCTTTAAATATATGGTTGAGAATGAAATGGATTTGAAAATCAAGTGCTTGAGGTTTGACAAAGGTGGTGAGTTCACCTCTAATGAGTTTAATAGTTTTTATGGAGATCATGGAATAAATAGACATTTATCAACTCCTAAGACTCCTCAGAAAAATGGAGTTGTGGAGAGGAAGAACATGATAGTTCAGGAAGCAACAAAAACCATGATGAAAGAAGAAAATATAATAGATGTCTATTGGAGAGAAGAAATTCATACTATAGTAACATACTTAACAAAGGACAAGAAAGAGTGAAAAGTTCAAAGATTGCTTATAAGTGATGATATGGAAAACCTCCTACTATGAAATATTTTAGAGTGCTTGGAAGAAAATTATATCTGAGAAGAGATGAAGAAAACTTAGGAAAGTTTGATGCAAGATCTGATGAAGGAATATTCCTTGGATACTCTACAAAAATCAAGGCATACAGATGCTATAACAAAAGGTTGAAGAATATTGTTGAAAGCACAAGTGTCAAAGTAGATGAAGAACCACATAAATTTTTTGTGTTGATAGAAGGATATGAATCTGATGAAACCCCTTGCAGTGAAGAATAAAAAGAGATGATAGTGGAAGAGGAAGAAGCTCCAAAAAGGATCCCTAAGACTCCTAAGTATGTGCAAAAGAATAATTTTGAAGATCAAGTCATTGGAGATAAGAGCAAAGGTGTGTTGATAAGAAGAAAAGATGAAATGAGAGAGGAACACGTAAACTTTTTTTTACTTTAAGAAGTAGAACCTAAAACATTAACAAAATCATGCAAGGATGAGAGCTAGATAAAAGCTATGGAAAAAGAGTTGAGATAGATTGAGAAGAATCGGACTTGGGAATCGGTCCCAATACCAACAAACAATAATGTGATAAGAACTAAATGGGTTTTTAGGAACAAATTGACTAAGGATGGAAAGGTTGTTAGAAACAAGTCTAGACTTGTGTGTAAGGGCTACTCAGAAGTGGAAGGAATAGATTTTGAAGAAAATTTTGCTCCAGTGGCAAGAATGGAAGCCATTAGAATGTTTTTGGATTTTACAACACATAAAGACTTCAAGGTGTATTACATGGATGTTAAGTCTGCCTTGTTGAATAATGAGTTAGAAGAAAAGGTTTACATTGAACAACCAAATTTTTTTTTATTGTCAGAAGATGCTGGTATGGTCTGTAGATCAAAAGAGGCATTGTATGGAATCAAACAAGCTCCTAGATCTTAGTATGCAATATTGGATAGATACTTGTTGCGACAAGGATTCAAAAAGGGTACTGTAGATAGCAATATTTACCTCAAAGTTGAGGGAGATCATATCTTGATTGCGGTTGTGTATGTTGATGACATAATCTTTGGATGAAATGAAGGTATGTGTAAGATATTTTCAGAGTAGATGCAAAAAGAGTTTGAGATGTCAATATTTGGGGAGATGAATTTCTTCCTTGGGTTACAAATCTGACAATCAAAAAAAGGCATTTTAATTTTATAGTAAAAGTATGTCGAGGAAATGTTAAATAATTTTGAAAGGGAGGATACTAAACCAATGTGTACTCCCATGGTTACTGGTTGCAATTTGAGAAAAAATGATGAATCTCCTAAGACAAATCAAAGAAAGTATAGATCAATGATTTGTGGACTACTATATCTTACTGTTACTAGAATGGGTATCATGCATGTAGTTTGTCTTATGGAAATATTTCAAAAAAATCCCAGAGAATCACATGTTGCAATAACCAAAAGGATATTTAGATACTTGAAGGGCACTCTAGATTTTGGTCTATGGTATTTGAGGGATACTAATTTCTCTTTGAGTGCATATACAAAAGCAGATTGGGTAGATGAAAAAAGAAGTACAAGTGGAGGTTCTTTCTTTCTTGGAAGAAATTTGGTTTCTTGGTTGATTAAGAAGTAGGATTTGGTGTCATTATCTCCCGCATAGCAAGAATATACTGCAATAGCATCATGTTCTACACAGATTTTATGGATAAAGTAGAAATTGAAGGATATCAGTTTCATATGATGAACCTATCTCTATCTTGTGGGATAATACATCTATCAGTATTTCAAAAAACCTGGTAATGCATTCAAGGAAAAATTATATCTCTATCTGTTATCACTTTCTAAGAGATAAAGTTGTAGAGAATGAGGTGAAGCTGGAGTATGTGCCTACAAAGGATAAAGTTGTAGAAATTTTCACAGTCTTCCAAAAGATAAATTTGATTATCTTTGACAGAAGCTAGGGGTGATTTCCCATCATTTGAATTATATATATAAGGGTTTGCATCTGTCTAGGAGAGAATTTCAAGATACATTCTTGGTCTTGGACTAATGAAGGTTACCTCTCAAGGGGAGAAGGTAGTGATTTGTTTTAATTGGTGTAGTCATGGAGGGCATATCTTTTACCACTAAGGGGGAGAGAGTAGTAGAGAGAGATCTTTGGAGAGAGAGTTGCTTGCTAATGTTTCTTGAAGTGAAGTATGCATATGTTGCCCTTTGCCATTGATGTTAAAGTGGGAGAGATAAAGTCTAAAAAACATGGAGAGAGATTGAAGGTCTAAAAAACTCCTCAAGTAAGGGGGAAAAATGAAGGAAAGAGAAAGAGAGTGTGAAGTTTGAGAAAGTGGTAGAGAAAATGATATAAGTATAAGGAATGTCCCATTTAGGGGGAGAGAATGAAGAAAGGGGGAGAGTTGTTTGAGTGTTGGAGTTGCAGAGTTGCTTTTTTTGTTGATGCTTTTTTAGAGATGGTGTTTCCATCAATGACAAAGGGGGATATTGTTGTCTTTTTCATTAGTGTTTTCATTATTTTCAACCCCTAGTGTGGATGTGTTCTAGTTTGATGTCACTTTGATTTCACATTGATGTCAACCTCGAGTATGGTTAGAGAGTTTGTTGGAGATTGTTGCACTATTTTGTCATTTGATGTCAACCTCTAGTTTGGTCATGTTGAGAAGTGTTTGTGGTATTGAGAAGGTACTATAGATGATTTAGATATGTTGAGAAAGTGTTTGTGGTATTGATGATGTATTTGGTTCACTTGGTTTCCAAGTGCTTTTGAGAAAATTTGAATAAAAGAGTGTGTAGTGTGATAGAGGTGTGTTTAGTGTTGTGCTCCGCATTTCTTCATGGTTGAAGATATGCTTGTGCGGTTTGGATGTGATAATCAAAGATGTTCAGAGGTGCTATATCCAAAGTTTCAGGTTCTGGATCACATGATAATGGAAGTTGTGTTTGACAATGTATTTTTCTATGAAGAAGGTTGTTTGGGAGAAATGAGATTGATTTGCATTTCTCCACATTAAGGTTTCTTGTCTTGCAAATTTGGGAACATGCTCAAATTATTTTTATCTACCTTTCCTTGGAGTATCTATTGTTCATTTTTTCACAAGGTTGGATAGTGTGCTACATGTCTTTGGCAATGTTGTTGGTTGCATGGAATTATGGTATTCTCAGTTGTAGGTGGTTGTGACAATGTTGAAGAATATTCTAATATTCTAGGATGTTGTGGAGTGTTTCTTTGTGCTTTGCATGGTGTTTTGGACCTGGAGAGGTGTGATGTGGTCGCTTGTTAGTGTTAGTACAGGTTTGGTTGACCTAGTTTTCTAGTTCTAATTGTGGAGATTGTTTTCTATTTGTGGAAGCATGGCAAAGTTGTTAGTGTAGATTTGGGTCCTATTTAACCCTTAGTGTGGTCTACATTCACTTATTTCCACCATGGGATTTTTTGGTGTCGACCTATTTAGTGGCTGCACATTTGAGGTGCATACGTTTCATTGAGGTTGACATGGAGAATTTTTTTGAGGTTATGAAGGATATATAAGAAAGGTTAATTTTTGAAGAAGCATGTGATGCATGGTATGGTGCCAAATGATGTGAATGTGATCAAGTGTTGTGATCTAAGTGTGAGCTTAAACGCCTAAGGATACCAGATACAATGAGTAGAAGGTGTCTACATTTTCATTGTGCTTGAAGTTGTTGGAGGCAGTGAGCTGAAGGTTGTAGATGGTGTAGAGTTGTAGTGGTAGATTTTTCTTGTTGCTTTGAGATACTGAATCTCTCTATAATAGTCTTCTTCTATTATTATTTCTTCTCAATAGTGAGTCCTTTGGGTAGTGATCCCTTGGAAGTGAGACATTCTTCTCTTCTGGGAAATGAGCCCTTCTATTAGTGAGCCTATTGTATTCGGTGTTGCTATTCATATATATGTGAGCTAATCCTCATCATGGTTTTTCCCTGATTAGGGTTTTCCATGTAAATCTGGTGTTCTCTTGCACATGATTTTGAATGTGTTCATGTTTCCTTTGTTTACATTTTGTTGATGATAATAAGGGTTTGATGATAATGAGGGTTTATAGTTTTAAGGTACAACTAATTTACCCCCTCTTAGTTTTCCCGTGTGTCTAACATGTACTAGTTATATTGAGTATAAAGAGTGCTTAAATTGGGTTCATGGTTTTAGAATCTTGTTTAATGAAAAAATTAAATCTTATCCCTTGGTTGCATGCAAGCTATGGAGTTTTTATTTTGGTGACTTAGAAGCTCCTAGACAATCTAGTTCCTCCATTTGCATGTATTAGTGATGATTATGTAATTAGTCTTATGGTGGCCCAAAGTTTCTAAATAACCCTCTAATATTTTTGGTTATTTTTATTTTTATCTTTAGATTCATGCTATTTTAGATCTATGGGTTTTTTTCACACACCTCATATGAAAGAGAAAATAAAATAAAATAACAAAAAGGGGAAGAGAAACAAACTTGAGGGTATGTGCAGGATCATGATGTGCCAAAAAGTGGTGATATGAAAAAAGTATTGTTTTGTATTCACCCCAAAACATGAAAATCCCGAGTTGAATTTTATTTTGGGTTGGGTTTCAATACATTGCTCCATAGAAATTCCCAACTCAAAGTAATACATATCAGATATCTGATAAAATCGGATATTCAATTTTATCGAATATCCGATTTTATCGGATATCTGATTTGTGTCGGGTAATATAGCGAACATTTTAAACCTTGACAACCACAATGTCTTAGACAATGATGGTAAAGGGCCGTATTCGATATCGGATTTTTCTTGATATCCAATTTATAAGGTAAGTTTTATTTTTTTGTTTTAATCGATTTTTGTATTAGTTTTGTATAATTTTAACTAGATTTTTTATGGATTTTTTTATTAAAAACTAGGGTTTTTAACAATAATTTCATTTATATTGTGTAATTTCAATTAGATTAATTAGTTTTCAACTTCAATCAAGTATTATGGCTGAGAATCAAAACCCAAAAATTCCAAGCTCTCCTCCACCTACGTGCCCATCAATTGAATAGTTCATTGGTGAAAAATTGGAGCAATTGAGGGGAATTTGTGATGTTTATAAGACAATCCATCAATTATCCCAGATGAAAAACACATTGAATGAAATAATTAAAAATATAGAAACACTCTTCACCCAATATAATTCCATTCTTTTATGGAAAGAAACCATGAGGGAATATTACTTCGATGGATTGTCTTACAAAAAGGTGAAAGATCTCAAAATAACAAAAGCCCAAATAGCCTCTTTATTTGTTAACCCCCACACTGGTCTACTAGTTAATGTTAATAATCAAAAAATTTGTATAAAATGGTGCACGAATAAGGACATTGTAGATAAATTTTGGGATCATTGGTGGATGGTTTTTCATAAACCACACAACAACAATATTGATGTACCATTTTCCTTTATTAAAAAATTATATGCTGAGTTTGTGTTAGGGAAACATGTCAATTACTTTGAAATTAAACTCTTCCAGGGTGTCGATGGAGGTATGCCCCAGGATATACCAGGGGTAGTTAGAGTAGTCTAGGGCCCATATGTTCCCCCTCCTCCCCTTCCTCAGCCACCTCTAGTACATCATCCAGATATTATCGAGGATGCAACCACATAGACTATTATGGATATTCACTCTTTGAGTGATCTTTTGGTTTCCCATAGTGCTACAATAGCTTAGCCACATGCTGGCGATGTTGGCGATGGATCAAATGCTACTGCATCATCCTCATCAGGTCCACATATCTGTGTGCCACATACTTGCACTATGTGCCACCAAATATGCTTGGGTCTTCTTGTACATCCCACTGAGCATCCCTTTGACACTTATAATTTTGACCTCCATGGTGTGGATGATATAGGAGATCAGACGCAAGGGATTGGAGCACACTCTATAGATTCCTCTCGTGCTAAAGAGGGGGACGTTGGAATAATTACACAGGTAAGATTTAAGTTGTAATTTCATAACTTGCATTTATTTTTAAATGAATATTAATAAGAGATAGTATCAAGTACTAATATTTATTTACATGGTCTATGTAATAGTTGGCATCTGAGGAGGAGCTTTTATAGGTTACTAATAGCACCCTCATGGCCATACATTTGGCCTCGACATGCACACGGTATACATTTTCACACTCAATCGTTTACATATTTTTATTATATGCTTGCTTGTCATTTGAATTGTCATTAATGAAATTATATATTAACTTATATGTTTATCTTATTTTCCTCTTGTAGGAAACACCTAGTGTGAGCGAGGTGCAACACGATCTATAATTTGGAGGTGCAATGGTAGATAAGGGAAAGGTAATTGAACTCAAATTCGACTGAATTAAGATTTTTAAGATCTTATAGTGATTCTACATACATCAAAATAGATTGGTAGTTTCATATACTTGTCATTTTTATGTACATGTGCTTATGAGCTACACATGCTTTTTGACAAGTGTCACAACGACTGAAGGAGTAGGTGTTCAAACACCTCAAGGAGTAGGTGTTGAAACACCTCAAGGAGATAAAGAAAAAGAGATGCCTAAAGAGGTATGTGTTTATTTTATTTTGTGTTTGGTAAATCTGTTCCTATTACTGACAATTGTATGCTAACTTATATAAATTTTATGTTTTTGTTCACATATATAGATTGACATTGCAAAAGTTGGTTTGATTGGGTCCTTTGAGAGGGGAATATTCTAGGACTCCTGACCATTTGAAGAGACGTAGACATGAGGTAATCAAGATTTCAATTATAATTCAATGTATATTGATTTTTTATTTTAAATTATATAATACAACTAATCTCAATTATGGTTTGAATTTTTCTTGTGTAGGTACCTTCAGAGCCAAAGAGTGCTTCAAAGAGGCTCTATTTTGATGATCCACCAGTAGTTTAGGATGAGATAGAAATTTTGGCATGTATATTTTGAATAGATATTGAGATGGCATAAGCCACATTTTGTAAAACTTTGCTTGAGTTGGCGTTGATGCCATTTTTTTATATGGACATACACTTGATTATTGGATAATTTGATATATAGAAGTTGATAATCAAAATAATTTGTTCCTCATGTGCATGTTTAAACTCTTCGAAAATTTAATCTTGAGCAATGGTTAAATATCAATGTACAATAGCATAAAAAATGATGGTTATATTATATAGTTCACAATAAAAAATAATGAATAATGGTTAAATTATATCATATATTGCTTAGTTATATTCTAGTTATATTATATAGTTTAAACAAATTTGAAGACAAGAACAATGGTAAAGTTTAAAATTTTGAATTTAAATTTTAAATACACAAATGTCATTGTCTCACACTACATATTTCATATTGGATTATCATCACATATTGAAATTCAAAAAATATCATAGTTTTATGTTGATACACATGCCAAAGGATATGAGAAGCCTAGTTATGAAAATTTTTGTACACTTTCCATACATGTCTACAAGGGAAGCTGAAAATATAATACATGTGACAAAATTCCTATATCATTTATGCTTTAATGGTTGTCCACTGATGTAGGGGCATCAAGAGCCCCATAGGCATACATGGTGATCATTTTGGGTTTTTGGTTGGTTTTGTGTTTCTTGGGTGTAATAAGGCCATCCATGACCATTTGGAGTCATTTAGAGTCATTTTGAAGTGATTTGGGGTCATTTGTCAAAAAATGTAAAAACTTGTCAAAGAACTTTTACAAGAAAGTGCAAAAATGAATTTTTATTAACAAATTGATTAAAAAGTGGTTGTAAATGGTTGGGATAGATGATAGGTATATAAGGAAACTCTCCCAACTCGAGAAGGGGTTGAAAAATTATATATAAGGACACCATCCCTCAAGTTTCAAGGCTTCTCGCAAAATAGAACACATTCACCAAGGTTACAAGACTCAAATAAGACACCAAGGTTTCATACACTTTGCCAACACTTTGGGAAACCCTATATAGGGTAGACACATCAAACTCAATCACTACTTGTCTCACAAACAAAATTGGAACTCAAACAATGATGATTCAACTGATGAAATCCCTTAAAAGTCTAAAGTGCAAAAGGGAAACAATATTTGACGGGTTGTTACTTGAAAACCATGATTCCTACAAATTTTTTGTCTGAGGATATGGTATTTTGTTGGGCCCCTCTCCAATAACCTCTCTTAGTTTTTGATATCTTAGAGGCAGTTTCCTGTGGTGTCATGCTTTCAGTTGATGGAAAAAGTGTCAGATGCAAGTAGTGTAAAGTTGCAAAGTGGTGTAATGTAAAGTTCTTAACCTCTTTAATTCAAAACATTGACAATACTTTAAATAAATTCATTTATATTCAAAGAAATTCGAAAACTTCAATCATTAGACTTCATAAAATCCAAACGATTTCAAAACGACGACTTAAAGTCGATAAATAAATTCATAATACTTCCACGACATTGATAATAATACAAAAGTATTTGTAACATAGTTTACAATTCGAGACTTACACATTCAGTCACCTTAAGCTCTACAATACATAATTCAAGAAATAAATAATACATAATTGAAGAAAACATCCTTTGATCTTCAATCCAATAGCTTATCTTCAAACATGAAGACGAGAACAAGAATCGGGCACTTTTTCCACCCAACCTCGAAGCTTACGCTTCCCTAGAATTCCCTAGTCATTCAAAGAATACCTGAGCTTGCACGAATCGCTTAGCAAAAAGCATTCGACAAGCAATATGGAATCTGGTGCGTGCCTAGTATAACTAGTAAAACCACAAACATTTTCATTTTTCTAATTTATTTAAGAAACAAGCAAGTTCGATACTAGGATATGGTAGATATTTAATTCATTCCATCTATTTCAATGGTCCTTAAGTTACTTGGCCAAGTAAAATGGCATGCATGACAAATAATAGTAGTTTTGGAAGAGAAAAACTACACTCTCTATAAACCCATATTTGGCACCCGTCCTGGAAGGTAACTTTCCAAACACATGTCATGCACATTCATTTATCAAGCATTCATGGTTCCATTCAAATAAAAATGATATTTCACAAACATCTTTAACTGCAATCTTGTTTCAAGCAAAAATGGTTTAAATGCAATATTTTCATCGTTTTAAATCATAAATAACATTAAATTAATATTTAATTCAAATAATAAAATAAGAAAAAGAAGGTGTATCTCAAGTATGTAATCTAAGTACATATTTAAATAGGCATAAATGAGCACACATTCTTTTGGTTCATTTACTCATTTAAATTAGGTTCACTTCAAAATAATCTTGTTCTACTTTGTTTCGTTTCCAAGTATTTCATATTTTTAATTTATTTGATTTATTTTCTATTTTTCACGTTTCCAGAAAATAAAATAATTACTTTTCAAAAACACTTTTAATAACTCATTTTTATTTCTATTTCGTAATAATTTTAGTTTCATTCTATAAAAATCTATGTTTTTAACTCTTATTTTTCAAACACATTTAATATACAAAAAGTATTTTATCCAAATCATTATCTTTTCTATTTCATACGTTTTGAGAATTAAATCTATCTGATAGTTTTGGATTTTTGAAGCTTTTCCAAATCTAATTTAAATATACGTTTTTCTGTGTGAATCTTTTTCTAAATATGAATTTCCTAAAATAATAAATCAATTGTCTTTGATTGTTTTCTAATCAAATTTGTTCTACAATTTTTTGTTTCTAATTGTTCAATGGTTTTTTGATAAAAACAATTTGATGTTTAATGTTTCTTTTGAATTTAAAAAAAACAGTGATGATTTTTAATAGATTTAAATACCAGAATAAAAGAAAATGATTCCAATTAAACTTACTATAATCATGAATTTGGTAAACAATGTTTATTGATTCTACCTAATAATTCTTGAATCTAGAAATGATTATTTGTTTTGCTTCCTTATTCAAATTTTTTGTTCACCTCCTCCTCTTTGCTTATTTATGTATTTGGAGAATATTGTTCACTCTTCTTCTTGGGCGCCTCTCTTTCTTCTTACCTCTATTCTTCTCTCTTCTCCTTTTCTAATTTGTTACCTCTCTCCCTCTTCTGGCCGCGTGCCTTCTTACCTCCTACACCCCCATATGATGGAAAGTCATATTCTATTTTTCTTTCTTCTTATCATACCTCTCTTTCCCGAGGGTTGCGTCCTTTTCTCTTTCTTCCCTCTAGTTACGAGCTTGGAAGACAGGAAAAACTCCAAGCTAATCAACACTTGTCTGTTCTTATTCTTGTTTGGGCTTCCCTTCTTCTAAGTGCACCTCCTTCCTGTGCACCTTCTCCCTACCATACCTTCTCCCTGCCATACGTAGGATGGGGTTTCAAAACTTTAAAAAATAGATAGCACTGAGACTCTCCCTATCTCTTGGCCGCGCATGGGGTTAAGGTAATTGCTATCACATAAACAAAAATCAGAATGGAAATTTCCTTCCTCCTTTGCTCTGGCCACGTGGGGATTAGAAGGTGGGAAGAGCTATGATAAAACCACATAACTCTCTCCCTTTGTCTATGCGTGCAAGGTGATATGCATAAACTATTATCAAATTTTCCTTTTCCTACTGGCTACACCTCCCCTCAAAACAAATAAATCCAATCAAAAAAATTAGAATGTTGTATGTGTTTTTCCGTTTCACTCTCAAAAATGGATTTCCTTTTTCACTCCTTCATTCGAATTTCTCTCTCCTTACTCATGCAAATGGTGGAGTTCTTTACAAAGTCAGATCCACTTTTAATGCTTTGATCTCAAGTTCAAATGTATCATAACTCCAAGTTTAAATTTTTGTTTGCATTCACATTAATTGAAAGATATTTTCTTCAATTTGTTAACTACTAATTTGAATTCAATTCCCATTTTGATTGCAAAAATATTGTTGTTCTCTCATTGTTTTCAAAAACTTATTTTGTTATTTATCTATTTCTTTAAGAAAATCTTACCTCTTTCATTTATCAAATGAGAAGATATCCATAAATTAATAACACTATTTTACATTTCTGAAATTACAAGTTTATTATTTTTAACTATTAATAAAATATTGACACAAGGAATTCAATTTATTTAAAAAAAAAACAATTTCCTCACAAAAATAATCAAATCGTCATATAAAAGCAAACATATTCTTTTCACATATATTTTGGAAATCAATTAAACTTATTTTAAATTTGCAAGTATAATAATCACAAAAATACATTAAAATAATAATTAAGTGTGTGTGTGAGATTCCATCATCCTCATAAATGTCTAATGGCTAAAACGACTCTACCTGATCGATGTTCTCGCCTTCATTCTCTTTCACCTGTTCCTACATTCACTTGCACTCGATTTCTCATCAGTAATGACAAAACCCCAAATGTCATAAAAATACATTTCAATCATTTCCTTTGCATTTGCATTTCAATTCCAATTTAAATTTCACTTTCACTTTCAATTTCAATTTTAAATAATCATCTAACATAATAATTAAAAATCTCATGATTAATAATTGCATTTTAAATAATTGACAAAATTTGTATGTGACATCCTTCCCCTCTTGGAAGAAATGTCATCTCGATGACTTATTAATCATTCAATAAGCATCTCAATCAATAAAACATAGTATCTCAATCATACTAACATCATAGTTCTTAAAACATAAGCATAAGCAATCCATAGTAGTATCCATGCTATCCAAGTTCACAACATGTGAATCAAAAACCAGAGTATCGAGTATCTCATGCATTAAGCAAATACTACTCTAAGAAAGAAAATGAGGAAAATGACGGTCCATCATCACATAATCCTCCCATGTAGCACTATGCTCAGTATATTGGTCCCACTAGACCTTGTGCTAAGTACTATCCCTAATAATGCTAGTCTATAACCAATTGGATTAATGACTTCCAATACATCAAAGGGTCCCACAAATCTTGGAGCCAACTTTGATGATTTCCCAAAATACGTAAGATTTACAAAACAGTCATCCTATGCAGTAATCTTGTCTTTTCTAGACCTTGCATCAAGTGTCCTTACTATCACATAGGGAAGTCTCATATGCTTCACACATACTTACTCTCCCAAAGAGCTTTATTCCATAAATACATCCTATATATAATAATAACTATACTTAGTGATCAGAATTCATTGGTCCATGAATTTATCCTTAATATAACCCAAATGGAAGAGGAATGTCGATGTATTGTACACTACATCATGGGTCCAATCATTTTCCTTTTTATTTACACTTTTAGACAACTCATAAACTGGGTCCATCCACCACTTACACATTCATTATCCTTACCATAGAGTACTTTCCCTTGATTACTTGTTTATCTCAAGCATAACCTTGCTCCTAGACACCTTTCAATTTCGATACTACTCCACACTTAAGCTTTGTTATTAATTAAGTTTCATCAATCACTTCGATCTATTACTCCTTTTTGACATTTTATTAGGTCTATGCTTATATCCAAGCCTTTTTCAGCTTTAATAGAGTTTCGTTTCTTTCCATATAATGGTCCAAACTTCAATTTTAGAAGTTTACAAATCATTCAAGATTTAGTCCACTATTTTCCTTATTTGACTAAAATAATATATTTCACATTTATTCAAATGAATGTCTTATGGTATGATTTTGGTTTACACAAACCTATCATTATTTGTTAAACTGAAATAACCCTTCAAATTTACTCAACAACTACTTACCCACAATATATTATTTAGGACCAAAATCCTATAAGTCGAGTTTCCAAAAACTATTGGTTTATTTGACGAGTCTAACCACTAGAACATTATGTTAATTCTACTAACATAGACAGATCAATTTATCTTGTGTTCTACCATTTTCCTTCTAGAATCTTGAGAGTTACATGTCCTACCAATGATGACTTTTGGTCTTCATTTCCTGGCATACTAGACATTACCTTGCTACATTCTGTGTAGCTTCTTACTCTATCTTCTTCTAGATAATAGTGGATCCTTATCCAAAAATTCCCTTTGTCAATCCAATGTCCTAACTCTGACATTATTTTCCTCGTTCCATTCTCGAATCTTCCAAATTTTGGACACATAGGTTCTTTAATCATCAACAATAGTCTATCCTTTGACTAAGTGATAACCTAATTTGATCTTACACCATTATTAATCTTCTTGTAAATGGTTATAGATTTTGCAGAGATAATTCCCATTTATCTTAGGAAATCCATACCGTGGATTTTCTTTTGTCCTTGGATTATTTTCAAAGACGCAATTCATCCTTTAACTCAATATATTTTCCTTGATTTAATCTAGTAATAATTTTTGAGTATTAATCCTTGTTCAATCAAGTTGATCTCTAGATAATAACAAATTTAATTGCATACCTAATCATCAAGCATAAGCATTCAACTCCATGATTTCTTAATTATAGGAGAGTCTCAACTTCAATATTTAATTTTGAGCACAAGTAACAATTCCGATGTTCTTCTCCATAAGATTTTCAGCATTTCTTGCTAAGTGAAAATTCTACAATGTTTTGTCATGACAATAGATGCTTCCTTTTTGAGAGTTTTTCTCTTTTAATATAAGAGCTACTTAAAATAAATTCTTGTCAATAATACGGCTTTCTTTAACTTACTAGGCATCCCTCCTATGTTTCTATCCTTATAGAGTTTCATTAACTCCAATGATATTCAATCGCATGGGCAAATCTTAAACCCAATATTCCCTTCCAATTCTTAGGATATAATCCTTAATTGTTGACTAGTCCAATTGTTTATAGATTTCTTCACTTTAAATGGCTATAGTCAAGACCCAATGTACAACTCATTCAAGTTTAATTCCTACTTATAGGTGTTAAAGAGTAATCCGACTTAATAGGTTTTAGTCTCATCTTAAGGTCTCTCTCTTTATTGAATGAACTTCTGGTCCCAATTTGGTTATCTTTAACCCAAGGTTTCATTCAAGAGTAAGGTAGTGATTAAGTGATTTAATCATTATCATAAAGAGATTTTGGTGTGGTTCACATGATGTCACATCTTACGTTATTTATTTTTTTCACTTCATCTCAATGGCTTAAATAGCTAACCCTTTTTCGTCCATAGGTTTCTTAGCATAGTAAGCTTCAGTGTCAAGTCATTTCATGATATGGATATATTTCATATAGAAATAAAATCGTTATTAAAATTCTCTATATAAAGTATATAGGAGTATAAAGACACTTTCTTCCATTCATGAGTCTCTTAGATCTTTCCTTATCAATCCCATAGACAATGATCTTCCTTATCATGATCAGGTTACCTGCCTATCCTTTTCTAAGGCATTGATAATAATACCCTTTGATCTTCAAATAAAATAATTATAAGGTATAAAGTTCATAGTTCTTAACCTTTCCATCTATCCCTTTTTCCTTTGTGGTCATAAAATGTATGACTTAATTGTTCTTATGACTTGCAAGGAAGTCATAACTAAGTTTTTTTTGGGTGGGGTACTTAGCTTGAGTCAATCCACTCTCTCCGCCCCCCTCCCTCCCCCCCCCCGCCTCCTTAGTCGTATTTATTCACTACTATGTCAATTGGTAGTTTATTTAATTGTTTTTGTTCACTGAAAGTTTTAGAAATGAGACAATACTTTTGAGGTTTAAACATAAAACACAAAAAAACATAATCAATCATTCATTTGCACATAATGAAACAACTATTAAGAATCCAAAATACTAAAATTTTATTGAGAAAATGTGTTCTTACAACATATACAAGATTTAAATGTTTCTTTGTTTTGAAAATTTTGTTGCAAAGTGTGTTTCTCAATGCTATGACTGAGAAAACTGAGCTAAAATGCTCTATTTTTTGCTTATACAACTCCAAAACATGAAAGAACTACTTGAAAAATGAAGCATCTGGAAGATCTGGTACAAAATGAGGAGATTTCTCATGAAAAATCATTGCAAGAGTGTATTAAATATCAATATTAAAGACACCTGCATTGCAAGAGTATACCAAATATCAATATTAAAGACACTCACATTGCAAGAGTATACAAAATATCAGTATTAAATAAAGAAAACTAATGAAATTAAGCATAATGAACCTAAGCATTGTACAAACCCAAACTAATCACAAACATTTAGAATTTTGACTCTCTAGTTACATGTTCCACCTCCTTGATTTGTCCAATTTTGGCTGTTGCTTCAATATATTTAAAGTGAATGTCAAGATCCTCACTACCAATGACATTGAAAATATAGTTTACTATAGTAGCAAAATGTGTCAGTAATAAGAATAAATGAAAACAGATTGAAGAGAATTCTCTATTTGGATAATAGATAGAGAAAGTGCAAGAAGATGCATATGGAACTAAAAGCTTTGAAAATATTGTATCCATATCAGAGCATTACCTTAATTTCAGATTCTTCAAGTGTTACATTAGTTTCATACACATGAAGTTGCAGTCATGCCTATCTTAGCATGTTCCCCACATGAACATATGTCAATAAGATGAGAAAATTTCAAACATGAAGCAACATTGTGACAAAGTCCAAATCAAATGAAAGGTAATACATTACTCTATCTATTCCAATTGATTTTTATTTCGTACAAACACATACAGATCCGTACAAAAGAATTTTGTAGACTGCAATGTATGAAAATATAGAGAAAAAGAGGCTTAAACAACACATTCTTCTTTCTTCACTTTCCAACAACCCCTCAATTCAAGTTGGGAACACATATTTATTCCCAAAACAACTATCCTAACTATCCCATCAACCAACTAATTAGTTTTTGCAAGTATTAAATAAAGAACACTAATGAACTTAAGCATAATGAACCTAAGCATTGTACCTTCCATTCTTGAATATGCTATTCAAGTGTGTCTAAAGGGTCATCTCTTTGCTTAAGAGTATCCAATATTGCTTCATGGTCAACATTACTAAGTGTCCATAAATTTTTTGTCTTTGGTTTGTTGTGATGCTTCAACAACTTAAGATTCGTTGCTATAACAAGGTGCGAATACATGAGAATGGTTTTATGTTTCTCGTAGTCTTCAAATGCAGGTATGCCATTCTTTCTAATCATGTATGCTTGCAACCAAGTTCCTACAACCATAAATAAAAATATAGGATGCATGAACCCATCATCATCTTCCATTAGTTGTGCTAGCTTATGCTTTACCCGCACACATCAAGCCAACCAATAGTGTGATCTCTCTTCATTCCCCTGTGGTGTAACAACTACAAAACATGTCCTGGCTGTAGTAGATCTGAAAGACGATCGTAATCAATTTAAATTTCCTTTGTGTCATTTGACATGGATATTGTTTGAGATAAAGGAGTTAGATATTGTGGAGCCCATGTATCCACCCACTCACTTGACTTGCATTGATCCCACTCACACTGAATACAACTTTGACAAAAACAAGCCAACTCTCATGTCCAAATGGTCCATGTGCTTGCATTTGAGCTTTGAAATGAATGCATCTTTGAAGAATATTTGATTGTATTACAATCCAATCTACCTCCCAATGTCCCCTCCTCAACCAACCAAAAGAATATGCACACTATTGAATCAAGTGTCCCTCCCTATGACAATGTTGAATTACACCAATCAACAATAGAACGTGCATCACTAAATCTTGCTCTTGAAATCTTCAATTTCTCCTTAACTAGAGCTCTCTTTACACATGCACCTGCTCCATCATGCTCCCCTTTCCCATGCCCAGCTTCAAAAAAACTCCAAATATGAGGTACACCCCTCTCTACATGTATTCTACTCAACCAATAAAACATACGAGAATTCTTGAAATGACTTGTGTAGTTATCTGACCAAATGAGATGTTGGCCCACTGCTATATCATGCTCCTACAAGAACTCAAAAAAAATATTAAAAAAATGTTGGACATACTCGGACGAGTGAGATCTATCATCACTCATATAAAAATGATACTTTATGATTATAATTTGATCCTCTTTTTTACTATCAAGTGCATGTGTATATGTTATGTGGAAAAAAATAGCAATCTGAATGGAATTGTAATACTGAGATTGTACCTCATTTTGTGGTTGCAATGTGTAGTTTTCTACAAAATCAACCACTGATATAATAGTGCCAATCAGAAAAGAGTTCTTGCACATCCTGAATTGTTGATTCAACCATTGAGACCTATGGCTATGCCTTCCATACTTGTAGAAAATATTGTCCTTAAAATTTGAAATAAAATCAGCAACACTGCATTCTTTTGTAACCAACTTGCATCTAGAACCTTCACCTCCACTATGAAAAGTATATTTGACTATCTCATATATCTTTTTCTCAACAAGATTCTTTCCAAATTCATGTTCAGAACCCTCATGAAAACATTGAAAAAACTTTGACAAGAAACTGCATTGTGAGCACTTCGCATTTAAACAATAATTTCTATAGAAAAGGCAACCATCATCTCTAGAACATAAAAAATAGATCTAGCAAGTTCCTTGATGATTTCAGAAGATGCATTACACCACACTCATACAACATTTCATTAGTATGCAAAGTAGAACATATATAGCATAATAGTTCATGGTACATTGAAAACTCCCCATGGTATTTGCAACAACAAGTATTGCAAATTTTAAGAGGCACATAATAAAATGGCCTCAAACCTTCAAAAGTCCTTTGTGATATTTCCATATTTGGATGTGTTTCAATAATTTTTTTGAGCAACATTGTTTGGCTTGATTCCAAGAAATGTTTAGGATGCGGTGTATGGTCTTGATTTCCAATTCTTAACTTTAAAACATCCTTTGCATTGGGTGATACTCTAGAGTTATCATGCCAGAATGCTGAATTACCTACTTTACATTATCAGTTAGCTTCTTATCAACATGTGGAAGCCTCTCGACAAAAACCCATGTATCATTTTGAAGAGGATCATCTATTCTTTCTCTTCTTGCAAGTGCTCTATCCAAAGTTTTATGATTTATGTCAAAATAAATACAAGTTTATCTCATAAAGAGAACCTTTTTCAATTGATGGCTTACTAGGGTGGTTGTAATGACTCTTCGAACAACTCTCTTATCTTTTTCCTTGTTATTTTTTCCAATAGACTTGAGAGCATTAAAAAGAGTTTTGACAATGATAGAATTTTTTTTGGTCTTCTTGTTCACATGAATCTTCAATTTGGATAGAAAAGGTCTCATCTTTTGTATCTTTAGTAATTGTACAAAAAAATGATATTGCTCGGTCAATGTCTTATTGCTAAAATATTGGTTGAAAAGTTGCGTATTCCACAACCGAATGGTTCGTGTTGACCTCTTGCCTTCAAAATTGTTTATAATGTTCTTATCAATTTCAAGTAACCATTTAGGGGTTCTTGAAGGTCTTGAATTTGGAATATGTTGTTCTTCCACACAAGGTTCTTCATTTCTCATGTAATTTGGTGAAACATAATTTACAGTTGGTTCAATATTATGTTCAACATCTTCAATTCCAACATTTCCACCTTGAACATTTTCAATATCAATTTCAATAATTTCATTCCCAATTTCAATATCATGTTCAACATCTTCAATTCCAACATTTTCACCTTGAACATTTTCAATATCAATTTCAACATTTTCATTCCCAATTTCAATATTATGTTCAACATTTTCACCTTGAAAGGCCAAAGGGCTCAGGTTCACCAATATTTGACATACCTTGTCTTCTCTTCCTATGAATTTCTCTATCTCTTTGTCTATATGCTTTAATTTGTTCTTTTGTAAGCTTTCTCTTATGTTTTTGCTTCTGACGACTGCTGCTCCCCATTATACATCCAAAAAGATACTAAAAAATGATTGCTTATGACAAATTTGAGTAGAAGATGCTCTAAAAATCCGATCTTTGTCTCTTCCTATTTGAAATCGCATTTTTGTCGCTTGTAAAGCCTAAAAACAAAATGTAGGGTCCGTTGGGATGCCCAAAACAACCCACTTGGGGTTTTTCTATGGCCCACAAATCCGATATCGGAGAAAATATGATATATGATTTGAAAAACAATTCAAAATGTATTGTAACGGTAAGATTTTGGTGTTATAAATCAGATATCTGATTTTCGCACACATAGACCCAAGAGTAATTAGGAGGTGGAGGGTGGCAAAGAGAGAGAGAGAGAGAGAGAGAGAGAGAGAGAGAGAGAGAGAGAGAGAGAGAGAGAGAGAGAATTAGGAGGGGGAAGGGAGAGGGGAAGAGGGGAAGAAGGGGAGAGAGAGAGAGATAGTATTTAAATATTTTATATATTAGTAATATATATATATATTTATACATTAACTAAAATATAAAAATAATATTTAAATATTATACATAATAATATAATATATTATATTTTATACATAATTTCGTAAGATATTATCATAAATTATATATTATATATTAAATTATAAACTATATTGTATATTCTAAACTAGATATATTAAAATAAACTATAAACTATTTATTTCATTTTTTAAATCATATATTATAAACTATATTACATTTTTAAAATCATATATAAAATAAATCAGATATCTGATTCAAATCGGATATCCGATTTCTAACACAAACCTTACTACCTAGGGGTTAGCCTCCGGCTTGCTTTGGAATTTGGATAGGATATGCCAATCCTAAAAGTCAACACAAAAAATGTGTTTAACAACTTACCTAGCTTTTCTAGACTTCACCCATGTGGCTGACGACTTTTTTTTACCCAAAATTGATGAAATGAAAAGGGTTTTAAAGGAGATTCTCAGCTTTCCACCAATATAAATTATGCTTTACTTTGAATTTAATAAATAATTATTATTCATTTTCTATTTGAATTACGACTAAAGTCCTGATTGATAGGTTGATTGAAAAAAATCTATAGCTTTCAAATAGTATCACATTTTTGAATCTGAAAGATGCGTCACATACTATAGGATTAAAAGAAAATTGAATTTCATCAAGTTTTGACCAAGTTAAGGTGGTCAGACATACAAGTTTTTCTATTTTTGAAAAGTTGTAATAAAAAATTCATAATTAATTATTTACTTGGAAAGAAATTAAAAAAAAACGCATCACATCGGGACATGAGTCCTCTACTTATATCTAAAATATTATAAAAAAATATTATCATTTTATTGTGGTTAGGGTGGTCAGACAGACACCTACTTCTTATTTTTTCCCTAAAATTTAAGTACTATTGCATTGAAATTTCAAATTTTCACCAAATAGATTTTTTTATTTTAAATAAACCTAGTATTTTAGAAACTACATTGAATTTTCTATAGATTATATTCTTACATATTTTTGAAATAATATAGATAAATTATTCAAATTTTTATGTCAAGTTGCCTAACTCTGATTTTTCTAAATTTTCCATGATGATCCTGCACATACCCTTGAGAGTGAAAATACATCTATCAGTTGCCATATTAAAGGAGGAGTGGCTTAATTGTAGAGGGACCATAAAATAATATGAGATGATAGAACACATTTAACCAATGAGTAGAAACTAGGATTATAATAGGTGGAATACCATTAATGAGACACGACCACCACATGAAGATGAGCATGGAGAGTATGGACCTCTAATAAATATTAAATAATAGGGGAATTATTGGGAATGAGGGAGTTGGCATACCAAGGAGGGTATGCCACCAGATGAATTTAAAGGGGGTATTTTTGACTAATAAAATATGTGGTATATATCAAATAGTGTGTGAACAATTTTTTTCTATGGAGCAAAGTAGAAGGACAAAAGGTGGGGAGCTTCAGGTAGATGGTGGAAAAATCTTGTGTCAATATGGTTGGAGATTGAAATAATAGACATTAAAGCCAATTTCCAAGGGGAAGGGAAATATGGACAAGAATGAAGGAGGTAGATGGGTTTTATGAACAGGTCGCTTTGACACAAATAACCCTACAACTAGAAAAAACAAATTCCTTAACAAAAAGCCTCCAGATAAGTGCATTCACTCATCCTTGAAACAAATATTTAAAAAATAAAGTAGCAAAGCTAAAGGAGAAATCATTTTTCATCAAATGTGTTGGTGAATGGACATCAAAGGAATGAATCATGCACTAGTTCCATAAACAACGGGGAAAGGATATGTAAATGAAATCCCTTCTATAGGGTTTTCTATTTATTGAATGCCCTAGTTCATAGAAGAAGGAAAAAATATTATGGGGAAACCCTTATTTAATGGATGGGGTTGGGTTTTTCATCAAAGAATGAGAGACAAATTTCAACCCCCTCCAACAGGAAATCCAGGTGGAAATTTTTTGGCTGGGGCTTTATAATTTACCACAAGAATATTGGGACAAGGAAAGTGTAGAAGAAATTGGAAATAATATTGGGACCTTCATCAAGGAAAATGAAAACATAGAAGAGGTGACTTTGGCATCCACATTCAAATCTATGTAGAGGTGAGTGTAAGCAAGTGAATCCCCTATGAGATCAAAATCTTATAAAACAAAATGGTTTGAAGGAAAATGGTGGGAAATTATGCGTTAGTGTTAATATGTAACTCATGCACAACCTTTGGTCACAATTCAAAGGAATGCACAAGGAAAAAAGGGAGGTAGTCAAGGCACCCCCAAGCCAAGTTTCTATCACCATTCCAAAGGGTTAATTAGTTTTTCCTAGTTGGGAAGAGAAATTATTGAAGGAGTAAATTGAGGGTGATAGTGGGGATGACAATATGGACACGCTAGAGGAAAGAATGCTGGAGAAATCCACATTGAAGATAAAGAAGCTAGAGAATGGTGAGAAAGGGGGCAAAGGAAGAAAATTAATCAAAGAAAAATTGAAAATTATTGGGAATGGAAAGGGATAGAGAAAAATGAGATAAGGGAAGGGAGGAACACTTCTTGAGGATCTATGATTATCCTATCATGGAAAATATGGGGCCTTAATGCCCCTAAAAAAAGGTTTTTTCTCAAATGCTAAATCAATTTGAGCAAATCATACATTATTATGATGCAAGAAACAAAATCATCAAGAGAGGAAGTAGGGAAATTGATGATCAAATAAAATCAATGGAATGGATCATTCTTACTTGCAAGTGGAGCCTTAGGAGGATTGGGGATCTTATGGTATCCTCTTAAGATACTAGTTGAGATAACCAAAGATATAAAATAATGCCAACTAAGTAAAGTAAAATACTTATACAAAGTGTTAAATGTTTTTTTAGGCAACATTTATGGACTGAATGAAGTTGTTCAAAGAGTAGAAACATGAAACCAATTATCTCTGATTTTACAGGAGTTATAAAATTAGGTCTTCATTCTAGGTGATGACTTCAATGCCATAATGAGAAATGAGGAAAATAAGGGGGGAGTACCTAGAAGTGACCAATCCATGATGAAATTTCAAAATTGCATCCAAAATAATACTATGTTTGACATGAAGATAGGAAACGATATCTTCATATGATCAAATAGGAGATGAGATCACATGTTTATGGTTGAAAGATTGGATAGGTTTTTTATTGGAGGTGACTAGATTGCAACACACTTGGTTGGAAAAGAAAAAATTCTAGCTTTGTGCAGTCAAACCACTCTCCAATTCAACTCACCCTCATGTCAAAACATAAGCCCAATGTATGTCCCTTCAAGTTTAAAAAAATGTGGTTGAGGGACAAAGACATTGATGCCGAAATCAAAGAATGGTGGAAACAAGAGCCCAAAGAGAAGGGGTCAAAATTGTTTGTAGTCTTCAGAAAGATTGCATACCTAAAGAGGATGTTGGAGGACTGGAATATCACCCACTTCAAAAAAATATTTCAAGTAAAGGAAAACTTGGAAAAGGAGTTGGAAGAGCTAAATGAGATAGTAATTAGAGATGATATGTATTAGAGTACATACATAAAAGAAAAAGAATTAAAGGTAAGGTGCACAAAATTTTTATGAGGAGAGGAAATATTTTGACACAATAAATCAAGGGAATGTTGGCTAAAGGAAGGGGACATGGAAACCAAATATTTCCACAACATCACAAAGGTCAAGTGGTATTGAATAAAATCACCTATATCAAGGACGAAGTAGGCACCAAAATCAAAACATGGGATGATATAGGAAAAAAAGTAGTTAGATATTTGAAGGGTTGCTAAATGAAAACATCATGATTGATCTTGCAAGCCAAGAATTTTTCATAAATAATACTTCATTTATAATAAACAAAGGGGTAAGTGCACTAAGATGGTTCCCAAAAAGGGGACTTAAGTGGACAACTTTTTTCTGAAATAAGGAAATACTGACCTTGGACGTGAAATTGAGGATACTTAGACTCAAAATTTTGAGATGGAACAAAAAGAAGGATTCAAGTGCTCCGAGTCTACTTTCTAAACTACTAATTTATTTTGAAAATGGTTGAGATTAAAGGGTTCAAAGGAGGGACGTACACAAATTGGTGTTATTTTTGTCAGAAAAACATAACATAGCAACTCTTGTACGACCCTTGTACGGTGAACTTTTTTTTAGTATTTTTAAAATCGCAAGGGTCAGAAGTTAGCTAATAGTATGTAGTTGATGCACAATTTTTCTAATATTTTTTTAATGAATATTTGATTTTTTACTAATTTGCGAAGTGGACATATCCTAAAAATAGAATTTTGGCCGTGCTACCCCTACAAATATTGGAAACTAATTGATTTGTTTTTTTTTAAATTTTTTAATTTTGTATAATGGAGTTTAGTTTCTAAAAATGTAATTTATTTGAAAAATTGATGAAGAGTTAATTTATAATGAAAAAAATACCAAACACTGCTTTTTGGCAAAAAAAAGACATATAGATAAAATAAATTATGGATGAAAGACTTAAAATTTTCAGAAAGTGAAAAAAATTACATTGTTGGATAGCTAAGAGATAACCCAACATTACCCATGTGCTCGATTTTTTTGATATTGAACCACGTGCAATCCTAACGGTGAGCATGAACTCGATTATGAGAAATATGGTGGATTTTTTAAAAAAACGTCTCTGGTCGTTGGGAACGCCCTCCAAGCCTTTGGGTTGGTATTCCAAGGAAAATACGAAGCTTAAATCTCGGGAATTCCCCAAGCAAGATATAACGCGAGCACGTTATAATGTGCTCACATTATATCTCACTTTTGACATGGTTTTTGCTTCTGTGGGGAACATGTCTACTAGCACATAACGTGAGCACGTTATAACGCGCTCACATTATGTCTTAATTTATGTTAAATTATAATATATTAATGTATGCTGATATATTTTTATGTACATGTATGTATGTATGCTTGTATTGATGTAATATTATATGAACATATGTATTATTCTTGTATGTATGCATTTATGTATGTCTTTAGATGAAGGGAGAATTTGGAGAGAGTCTAGAGAGATGGAGAGGGGGTCAAAGTGAGAGTTTAAGAGAGAGGGAGTGGGAGAGAAGGGGTTGGATTGAGGGGGACTTAGCTAGGCAGGGTGGGAAGGATAGAGGGAGGGAGAGAGAGAGAGGGGAGAGAGAGAATTGAGGGAGAGGGAGAGAGAGAGAGAGACAAAGAGAAAGAGAGAGTTATGTAGGTAGGGTGCAAAAGAGAGAGACTTGAGAGTATGCGAGGGAGATACTTGAGAGTGTGAGAGGGGTGAGAGGGAGAGACTTGAGAGATAGGTAGTGAGAGGGAGTGTGAGAGAGAGGGATTGGGAGGGAGAGGGAGTATGAGTGAGAGACCTGAGAGAGGGAGAGGGTGTGAGAGGGAGTGACCTGATAGAGGTAGAGAAAGAGTGGGGTGGAGTGAGAGGGACTTATCTAGGTAGGGTTGGAGGGATAGATAGAGAGAGGGGAGAGAGACAAAGAGAGAGTTACCTAGGTAGGTTGCCAGATGGAGAGACCCTAGAGAGAGAGGGGGTGGGAGGAAGAGACATGAGAGAAAGGAAGAGAGAGGTAGTGGGAGAGAGTGGGATGGAGTGGGAGGGACATAAAGAGAGATGGATAGAGGGAGTGAGAGAGGGTGGTAGGGATTGATTGAACAATAGGTACGTAGAAAGAGGGAGACGATAGATAGAGAATATTAGAGAAGGTGGGAGGGAGGGGAGGAGGGAGAGGTGAGATGTATAGATAGAGAGAAAGTGATAGGGGTTGAGGGTATAGGGTTGATGGTTTCTAGGGTATTAGGGTTTAAGGTTTGAGGGTTGAGGGAATAGGTTTGATGGTAGAGGGTATTTGGTTGAGGGTATAGGGTAGAAGGTTTAAGGTTTAAGCATTTAGGGTTGAAGGGTTTGGGGTTAAGGGTTTAGGGTTAAGGGTTTACTTGGTTGAGGGTAGAGGTTTAGGGTATAGGTTTTAGGGTATATGGTTGAAGGATTAGGTTCAGGGTCCAATGTATGGGGTAGAGGTTTTAGGGTTTAAGGATTGAAGGTTGAGGGATTAAGGGTTGAGGGTTGAGTGTTTAATGTATAGGGTAAAGGATAGCGGGTTTAAGGGTTGAGGGTTGAAGATTGAGGTTTTAAGGTACAGGGTCGATGGATTAGGGTTGAGGGTCCAATATATAGGGTAGAGGTTATAGGAGTTGAGAGATTAAGGGTTGAGGGATTAGGGTTTAGGGTAGATATTATTGGGTTGAGGGTAGAGGTTAGAGGGTAGAGGGTAGAGGGTAAAGGGTTTAACAGTTTAGGGTTTAAGGGGTTAGGGTTGAGGGTCAAGGGTTTAGGGTTGAGTGTTTAAGGGGTGAGGTTTTAAGGGTCAAGAGGGTTGAGGGATTAGGGTAGATAGTTTACTAAGTGGGTTTAAGGGTTGGGGGATTAGGGTTGAGGGTAGAGGGTAGAGGATTAGCGGTAGAGGGTTTATGGGTTAGGGTTTAGGGTTTAGGGATGAGGGATTAATAGGTTATAGGGTAGAGGTTATAGGAGTTGAGGGATTAGGGTTTAAGGGTTGAGGGTTGAGGGATTAAAGTTTAAGGGTTGAGGGTTGAGGGTTGAGCTATTAAGAGGGTATAGTGGTTGAGGGATTAGGCTTTAATGGTTGAGGGTTGAGGTTTCAAGGATTAAGAGGGTATAGGGGTTGAGGTATTAGGGTTTAAGGGTTGAGGGTTGAGGGATTAAAAAGGTATAGGGTTTGGGGGATTAGGGTTTAAGGGTTGAGGGTTGAAGGTTGAGGGATTAAGAGGGTATAGGGGTTCAAGGATTAGGGTTTAAGGGTTGAGGGTTGAGAGATTAAGAGGGTATAGGGGTTGAGGGATTAGGGTTTAAGGGTTGAGGGTTGAGGGATTAAGAAGGTATAGGGGTTGAGGTATTAGGGTTTAAGGGTTGAGGGTTGAGGGTTCAAGGATTAAGAGGGTATAGGGGTAGAGGGATTAAGTTTGAAGGGTTGACGGTTGAGGGATTAGGGTTTGAGGGTTGAGGGATTATTTAGGGTATAGGGTTGAGGGATTAAGAGGGCGAGTGATTAGGGTTTAAGGGTTTAAGAGGGCATAAGGGTTGAGGGTTGAGGGTTGATGGATTAGGGTTTGAGGGTTGAGGGATTAAGAGGGTATAGGGGTCGAGGGATTAGGGTTTAGGGGTTGAGGGTTGAGGGTTGAGGGTTGAGGGTTGAGGGTTGAGG